>VZZY01007870.1:130754-173630 GCA_013400335.1 Eurystomus gularis | reverse complement strand
AAAAGAAAAGAAAAGAAAAGAAAAGAAAAGAAAAGAAAAGAAAAGAAAAGAAAAGAAAAGAAAAGAAAAGAAAAGAAAAGCAGGAGGGTACAGTCAGCATCCTCCACTCCTCAGCTCCCACAGAGTAGAGGGTGAGGAGCAGGGGGTGGCTTTGCCAAGCCACCCCACACCCCAGTTTGTGGGTGCCGGGCGCGGGGGCAGCCACCGGGGCTGGGGGCAGGGGCGCAGCGGGGGGCATGCAGGGACGGGCATGAGCCGCAAGGAAGAGCATGGGCCGAGGCAGCGTGGCGGTGCACAAAGGCCCCAAGCTGTGCCCATGCCTTCAGCCCTTCGCAGCTACCATCTGCCTGGATTTGGCTTTATGTATTCATTTCAAATCCACTGAGTGAGCCACTGTAGCACAGCTCTGGCTCTGTGACAAGGTAAGGACGATTCATGGCATCTTCATCAGGCATGGGAGACCCAGGAGTGGGGACCAACAGAGCATCCTGCTGAGGGCTGGGTGCTCCCACAGAATCCCAGCATGGAGAGGGTTGGAAGGGACCTCTGGACATCATCTTGTCCAAGCCCCCTGCTCCAGCAGGTCACCCAGAGCAGGGTGCCCAGGATCATGTCCAGGCATGTTTGGAATCTCTCCAGAGAAGGACACTCCACAACCTCTCTGGTCAGCCTTCCCCAGGGCTCCAACACCCTCACACAAAATAAGTTTTTCCTTATTTCCTTCACTCCTCCCAGCTGCAGGGCGGGGCCAACACCCCTCCAGCGTATGCCTGAGATGGATGGACAAAGTGGAGCACACCAGGGAAAGATAAGGCAGAAGGATCCTCATTGCGGTACCTCCTGGGAGCATGGCCAAAATGCCGCGCTCCGGGTTTGATCCCACTCCCCCAGGCGCGGGCAGAGAGGGACCACTTGCCCACGGCACCACTGCCATGCGCTGCCAGAGATGCCCTTGGAGCTCCAACTTCATCCTCAACACCCCGGGGTGCAAAGAGGGCAGCGCTTCCACGCCCGCATCACCGGGTGAGTAAATACCACGGTGCCGTAAATCTGCGAGCATGAGATGGAACACGTTGCTTCAGTGGCTCCTCTGGGGTTTAGCTCGTTTCTGCTGCCTCCTTGCTATTCCAGAAAGGTTGCCTTTTAAATAAGGACTCCTTTTCCCCAAAAATAAATCTTTCCTGACAATTTTGACCTTTTACAGCACAGAATGCAAAAAAAAATAGGATGAATGTACCTTCTGAAGCAATAAATGTTACAAAATTAAACTGTCGGAGGAACAGCGAGGTAGAAATAATCGCAACTGTGTGCACATGCAAAAGGACTGCCCTTGCTGCAGGTGTTGGAGTTGAAGTGGACATCTGGAAGCCTCTCACATGGTCTAGTGGTCATGGACATGTTAGGATGAAGGTTAGACTTGATGATCCTAGAGTTCTTTTCCAACCTAAATGATTCAATGTCTCTCAGATTAATATATCAGACCGGTTTTTGTGCTGAACCTCTTCAGCAGCAGCTTTATTCAGGCCCCAGATACCATCCAAAATGCTCACTGTCATCACTGGGCCCAGGAAGAAAAGAGCCAGAAGAGAAGATAGGAACCACAATGGCATCCCTGAAGAAGGGACACTGAAAGACACCTGCTGCAGGAAGCAGAAGGGAAGGTCCCTGAGCAGCTGGGAACTGTACTGCTGAACACCACAGCCCCCTCCAGCAAGGCGCTGAATGCCCACAAAACTTAGAGATGCAGACAATGTTACTGCTAACACACCCTAGTGGGTGGAGAAAAACACAACATGGAGGGGGTTGAAAGGGACCTCCGGAGATCATCTCATCCAGCCCCCCTGCTCCAGCAGGTCACCTAGAGCAGGGTGCCCAGGATCACGTCAGGCACGTTTGGAATCTTTCCAGAGAAGGAGACTCCACAGCCTCTCTGGGCAGCCTGGGCCAGGCTCTGCCACCCTCACAACAAAGAAGTTTCTCCTCCTGTTCAGATGGAACCTCCTGGCTTGCAGTTTGTGCTCGTTGCCCCTTGTCCTGTCTCTGGGCACCACTGACAAGAGTCTTGCCCCCAACCTTTAGCTATTGATGAGCATTGGATCAGATCCCCTCTGAGTCTTCTCTTCTCCAGCTCAACAGCCCCAGGGCTCTCAGCCTTTCCTCCTCAGGGATGCTCCAGTCCACTCAGCATCTCCAGAGCCTCCACTGGACTCTCTCCAGTTGTTAGTCATTGGGATAAAAAAAAACAAAACCAAAGCAATAACAAAAACCCCAAGAAGATAAATGCTCAATCCAGATTTTCAGGATTTTCTTGGGCCTGTTCAGGTATTTCCAACAGACTCTAATTTTGTGCATTCTGCCACCTAACACCTGCCATTTATCCAGTAAATTCTTTCCCATGAACCCATCCTGCTGCCCTCCATCCCTGATGTCCAGTGTCAGTGTGGCGTCGATTTTCCTCCACATCAAAAAGCATTGCTTGGACTTTCTGCTCGTGCTGGATCGCACCCACACAGTCCTATGAGGAGGCCCTTAGCGAATGGACCTTTTTTTGGCCATACAGAGTCTATGGCATTTTTTGCCTCTGAATGAGTCATGCAACAGAAAATGTGATCTGTTCTGTCGTGGCATTTTAGACAAGAGAAAGATCAATCACGGCATCTCTGAATTTTAAGAAATCACATTAAAAGTGGCTCAACTCCAACCATTGAACCAGAGGAGCTTGGTAATCTTGTTTTTCTGAGCATATTTTGACCGTGCTGCATCCTCTCGTGGAGCCTGGGAACAGAGCAGTGATGAACGCAATGGTTCCTCTGAATGCCTGTCTCACCGCATGCTCTACCTTACATTGTTCTGCATTATGAGAAGGCAAAAGTTACTCCATCGACCCTGCAGCTTGCATGGTAGCTTAAAAGTAAAGCTTCAAAAAGATTTTATTTCATTTCATGCAAGAAAGAGTGCATGGAGTGGGTGGGAGAACTTCACTGCAGCAAACAGCGGCACAAGGACTCCAGCGCAGTGTTGGAATTGTCTAGGTTGGAAAAGACCTTGAAGATCATTGCCTCCAAGTGTGTTGTGTCATACCCAGCTAGAAGATCATCATCCCTGAAATTAATGGAGAAAGAAAAGTCAGATGACTTGACTTCAGGAGGCAGCAAGGTCAGAGGCGGGGCTTGGTGTCATTGCCCTTGTGCCCAGCACCAGCACTGCTGGGGTGATAGTGTCAAGAACCACCACCACTGTTCACAGGCCGTGGTCTCCTGGTGAGACCTGCCTCCCACCATTCAGCCTGTATCTGAATCAAATAAGTGCATTTATTCTGTGTGTAATGAAGGAGAGGTTTTTCTCCCCAGAAACAGTTCATCTGCCATCACCGATACAGATCCTTTAAGATTATTTTAATTTTAAAAGACTTGTGCCCAACATTAGGCTCATTATCTGACACTCATTTTGCATGCTTGAAAGATCAAACATATTTGCATGTAAATATTCTCAACCTCCCTGAAATCAGGACATAATAAACAGCTCAAATTTTATTACCAGAGCTGTAAGGGAAGGGGAAAATACAACACTGTAAGGAGGAGGAAGGGCTTTGCAGTTTGTAAGCACAGTCCTTCAAACGTGTGGCTGTCAAGGCAAGCGTCTGGTGGCCATAGATCCCTGGGCTTTACTCCACACTGTAATGAGATTAAGGAGGTTCAATGCCAGCCTGACCGACATGCCTCCCTGAAGGTTTGCTCCTTGCTCCATGTGGACATTTCAAGAACAGATTTTGCTAAGAACATAGAATAATATTGGTTGGAAGAGGCCTTTAAGATCATCAAGTCCAACTGTTAACCCAGCACTGCCAGGGCACCACTAAACCACGTCCCTCAGCACCACATCTTCACGGCTTTGAAACCCCTCCAGAGATAGGGACTCCACCACTGCCTTGGGCAGCCTGGGACAGGCCTTGACAACCCTTTTGGGGAAGAGATTGTTCCTCATGTCCAACCTAAACCTCCCCTGGTGCAACCTGAGGCTGTTTCCTCTCATCCTGCCACTATCAACAACAAAAAAACCCAAAACCTAACCTCAACATTGTAAGAAAGAGTAACTAGGAGCTGTAGGGTAAGACTTGATGGCTTCTTCTGAGACATGGTACATGGGCATGGTTTAGTGGTGCCCTGACAGTGCTGGGTTAACTCAATGATCTTAAAGGTCTTTTCCAGCCTAAATGATTCTCTGATTCATCTCGTTCCCTCACCCACCCTGCACCATCCAAGGTCCAGGCACTCCATATGCTCTGTCACCCTTGGAAGTGCCCCTTGTTTTCTGGGAGGAGCCCAGTCCTGCTGCCTCACTGCTCCCAGTGACCTGCACCTACTATCGGATGCAAATATTGGGATAATTGGGGTCCACCACATAGCTCAGACCCTCTGCTCGTGGCAGGATGGGACCTACCAGCTCAGTTAGGGCTAGAGGAGGAGAGAAGCCTCCACTGGAAGGAAGGTGTAAAAGCAGCAGATGAATCAACAGGGCAAGAGTTTACTGTTGTACCTCTTCCAGTGCAGCCTCCAGTTTGAGTTCCAGGAACAGGAATAGCAGAACACCAACAGATTAAGGAATATATGTCTTCACATATAACCACCAACTTATTTTTATCTCTAGGCCTCCCCCACATACATACTCACACATTTTCTTCCGCGGAGTTTCAAGGCTCTTCACAAGCCTGTGACATCTGCTTACCAACATTTGGTGTAAAAATACCGGTTTCTGCTCTGCACGGCTGTTCCGAGGGCTGCATTTACCAGCCAGTAAAGATCAAGAGCCTCCCGGGAGCTGGCTGGATCAAACTGTCATGATTTCAGCACTGCTTTGCGTCAGCCGGCAGGATTTAAAGTCAAAACACAGAGAGTTTAGGGAGGAAGACAATGCGAAGCCCTGAGTCATACCCTGCTGAGGGTGAGGAGAACAGATTAATAGACAGCAAACATGAATGAAACCGAGCGGCTCATTTTAGTCACGCGGCTGCTGCTGCAACCCAAAATAGGATTTATTTTGAGTCGCTGAGCATGAAAAGAGGATTTCTTTGCACCTCGCCAAGAAGTTAAACAAGGAGTTCTAATTAGCGTGGGGCAGGCTCCGCTCTCCTTGACACCCGGAGCTGCTCAGCAGTGGGGCTTGCCGGGAGGTTCAGCAGCTCATGAGCTGCTTCAACAATGCACCACCCGTGAGACTTTGTACCAACTTCTAGCATCGTTCGGATACAGAAGATGCCGCCCGTGCTCCAGCCCCAGACAACTTCCCTTTGTCAAAGTTGAGTCAAAAAAAGAAGAAAAAAGGATAAATGTTTCTAACCGGTTTGTACCTTTGGGAGGAGCTGCTCCGCTCCCCACTGCTGGGTCACGAGGCAAGGAGACAGCAACCATGGCTTCGAGAAACTGCACAGGTTCACCTAAAATCACAAGAGATTAACCAAAACCACTGAGTCCTTCAGAACAGTTGTGACAACAAGCAGTAAGAGGAGAGAACAAAACCAGTTTGTCTCTGCGTTCCCGGGTGAGTGTTGCCTGCCCATGCCAAGCTCCTTAGCTGGTGGGAGGGTCCAACCCAGGGTATTGGCCACCTGGGCCAGCCCAGATTGACCTCCAGTGAGGTTTGTTCATGAGAGAACACAAAGGGTTTAGATGGGAGCAAAAAAGTTGGCACAGTGGTGACCTGTACACACGTGTATATGATTTTTCATTTTAAATAAACAGACAGAAGTGATTTCACAGCTGTCTGTAAAGTTAGTCATTATTTAGTCCTTGGCTAAATCATTTCTGCTCTACAGAAACTTCACAGTCTTGGGGCTAAGCCATTTCTATCCCTTACTTACATTAAAGCCTCATTAATTTTCACATTAATCACTCATAAACACAATAAAGCTCAGTGATTTGGATCTCCCTGTCTCTGGCAGAAAACCTGTAAGAACTGTTCGGTTTTTTGAGCATCAAACCATTCTCAAAGCATGAAGTTTGGACCAATTCCCGTGGGAAGATATTCTCATTCTTCCATCCCAAAGCCACAAGGGCAACAGAGCCTGTGCGAACCTGTCTGCCAATGCTGGGAGGGCAAGAAGCCATTCTCCGTTTCCTTGCCATAAAACATTATCACCAGTTTCCCCTGCATTAGGTCTTTGCCAGTGTCATTAGTTTCACCAGTGCCACCACAGCCTTTTTTGTGGCCGTAGCTTTGCCCTGCTTTGCTTAGTCAGTACATGCTACCAAGGCTCCAACCCTATTGCTACAGCAATTTATACAGATCTGGGTCAACCCCAAATTTGGCATTTGGTCATGAATGTGATAAAAATAGAGAAAAAGAGACTCAGTGCAAGGCACAGCACAGAGCCAATGTTCTAGAATTTCTTCTTGGAGACAACTTCGACCAAGATGAGGGCAAACAGTTTGATTTGGTAGCTCGTGTGGACAAAGGCAGAACCACATCATGCCAGGGCCTTTTTTTGAAATGTATACAAAAGTAAAAGTTGATTCAACATAAACATAGAATCATAGAAAGCTTTGAGTTGGGGAGGCTCTCAACAACTCCCTAAAAGGAGGTTGGAGCACGGTGGGGTTGGGCTTTCCTTCCAGGGAACAAGCAATAGAACAAGAGCAAATGGCCTCAAGTTGCATCAGGGGAGGTTTAGGTTGGACATGAGGAACAATTTCTCCCCCAAAAAGGGTTGTGAAGGGCTGGCCCAGGCTGCCCAGGGCAGTGGTGGAGTCCCCATCCCTGGAGGGGTTTCAAAGCTGTGGAGATGTGGTGCTGAGGGACATGGTTTAGTGATGACATGGCAGTGCTGGGTTAACAGTTGGACTTGATGATCTTAAAGGTCTCTTCCAATCAAAACTATTCTATGATTCTATGCCCTGGTGTGGGTTTGCTGGTGGGGCTCGGGCACTGTCCCTGCTCCTGCAGCTGGGCCACCACACTCATCCAGCCCAGGCTTTGTCTCTGCCTGGGAAACAGCCAATGCTTGCTGCATTCCTTATGCAGTTTTTCAGCAAGAGGTTGTACATGTGAGAGCTACATAGTTTGTGACAGTTGTAGCTCTAAATAGGAAAGGATTAATATTTCATTATTATTTCTCTGTACAGCAGGATTCTCGGGAGCACACATCAGTCTGTCTTGCTGGAGAAAACGAGCCTGCTTTGCTTAGCTTCAAACCACAACGTAGCCAGGCTCTGCATGCTAATAACGCCGCGTTAGATGGAAGCTCTCTGGCTGCCTGACTAATGCTCTGCTGCCAGCACATCACTACAAAAGTCAGCACTGAAGTTTTAGAAACTTCTGTTTCGCTCCTCAGCCTTGCAAGTTAGCTGTCCTTCTGCCTTTGTCTCCTGCACCTTTCATCTAGGATTTAAAATAGTACAAGAGGTCATGAATGTCAACCGACTGCATCCATTGCCAAATCTTTGATTCTGACCTTTCCTGTTTCCTTATTTACTTATTTTTCCCTTTCTTGAGTCACAAGCATAGCTCCCTAAAATATTTCAGGACTGCAGTACAGAATAGCAAACAACGGGTCAAGGAAATGTTCTGGTATCTGTATCTTGTATCTCCATGACTTGTCTGTGAAGGAAGCTCTTCAAAACGCCTCAAGGTAAAATATATTGGCAAATGTCCTACAGAATGTGTGTTCTTAGGATATTAATAGGATGGTCCCTGAGTTACTGTTCATTGGCTGATAGGCCACCAAGGCTTCGACGTATGCTCTGGACCAAGGAAGTCTAGAAGGACTTAGGACTTGTGACTTTCTAGTCACAAGAAAGTCTACAGGAAGGTCATGGAAAGGTTGGTAAGACAAGGGCAATGGAAGCTGCTCTTCTCCTTTCTTCTCTGCAAGTCATTCTGTAGGAAGACTTACGGCATGTTGGAGTAGGATGCTGTTATGTGCTGCAAATCAGGTTGGAAGGAACAGTGGGACAGGTTCCTATTTACATACACAGGTTCCATTCTTTGAACTAAGTCAGACCAGAAGAAAATGAGACTGGAACATGATGTATGTTCCCCCGGGCTAGTGTAATGACTTAATCCTTGTGCAAACAGCAATCCTGGAATATAACGAATTC
Source organism: Eurystomus gularis (assembly GCA_013400335.1). NCBI lineage: Eukaryota > Metazoa > Chordata > Aves > Coraciiformes > Coraciidae > Eurystomus > Eurystomus gularis. The sequence goes on along the minus strand of VZZY01007870.1, from coordinate 165,537 downwards.
ACAGCAGATTCTGCTGGGCCCAGCCATGGTTTCATTCTGTTGGACAGAGTAGAGAATGCCACAAAAGCATGATGAAGGAGAGGTTAAGAGTGCAGAGAAAACATATGTTAGGAAGCATTGGCATTACAGTGGTCTGTAAAATGTTAATTTAACCCATGCAAGTGCTCCCCTTGTTCTTAGTTACCTGTTCCATCTGTACTGTGAGACAGAAATACTCGCTGTCACCAAGCAAGGCCTCCAGGTTCTTTCTAGGATGCTCTTGTAGAGTTGGATGGGGTTTTTTTTACGCCACAGTGCTTCCAGTTTTTTTAAGGGCTGGTGGTAGCCTCTAAATAAAGCAGAAAGGAATATGTAGGAATGGCAACTATTTTGCAAGACAGCTCCATGTGCAAAAGACACTTGAAAATAACTTTCAGAGAGGAGCAATTTACAACACTCGAAGCAGTTTAAGACCCTACAGGGTCATCTCAGAACTTCGGTCTGCGCTCTCCAAGGATTCAGGGACTTGGGAAAATACACAGCTAAATTGCTTTGCTTTGCTTTTCTGTCTAAAAAAGCAGATAAAACAACCCCTTTGGGGTGTGTAGAAGTTTCTGCATGTATGGGTATATGTTATGGTATTTGATGATCCATCTTTTTTAAGCTAATGCAGCTGATGTGTCAGGCAAGGCTTGCTCAGCGTTATTAAAATTCACGTTCCTTTATGAATTTAGGACTTACATCAGCACAATGCGAAGTATGAATTCAACAGCTACTCCGTAGGTCAGAGCAGTCTTTGGCTAATAGGCAATATAGCCACAGGAAGACACTGCATTTATCACTGGGCACCTTTGTCAATGTTGCTTTCCATGATCAACATAGCCATCAAATTTGCAGGCTTGTCTTAGGATCCCTGTGCCTGAAAAATCATTGTTTGTTTGTTTCTCAGAATATTTCCTCTTAAAGTGTCACTGTTTGGTAAAAGGAGTGTTTGGGCTTAGCTGTGATGGTTATAAAAGGGAGCTTTGGTTTGTTTTTTCTGATGCAGAGAAGCCTCTGCAGTTGGTTTTGGTTTCCAAGTTAACCCCATCCATAGATGAGCCCTGGCTGCCTGAGCAACTGTGAGAAGCAACGACATAAACATAGACTTAAGAATTGTCAGTAATAATTAAAAGTCATGATTTAGGGCTGTCATTTAGCAAACACTGACTGCTGCCCAAAGCCCTCAGTTTTCAATTCTGTGCATATTCCAAATCTATTTGGTCTTATTACAACCAAAGCGTATACTTCAAATTCTATTTGCTTTACTGCTTTTTAAAAGCAAATAAATGGCTGTAATTCATACATGTACTCGGTGGGCACACAAATCAGGGACCACAACTGCAGTCGTGTGCACGGATTTACTTTGGGGATTTATTTTTGCTTCCCTGCAGGTTAATTGTGCTGGCATCCGCTCTGTTATGGTTCTCACTTCAACATATTTTTCCTAAGAATTCTCTTTCATTGTAAGCCTCATTTCATACATTTAATATCACTGTTCATCAGCCTAATTACCCTTTGGCACAGACCCTGAAAGAAAGACTCAATATTCCTGCCTCAGCTCCTGTGCCATCTGCTCTCCCCCGCTCGGAGCCCCTGGCCGTGGTCTCCAGAGGAGCACACGTCTGCTCAGCCGTGCTGGCTCACGTGTTCCAGCTCCATCGCTGGTGACTGAACTGTTCCTGTTGCTTCCCAGTTTCTTCTGGGTCTCCTCATGTGTCACAGCTCTTCCTTCCCATTTCTTTTCTGTACAGAATATCTCCATTCCACAAAAAAATTATAATACACACCCACTGCAATGGGTGACAGCCCAGCAGGAGAAGCTGAGAAGATACCACTTCAACAAACATACATGGTCATGACTGCCTGATGAAAAGCAAGCGACATCAACCCAGAGGGTTGTGTTTGGTTTGGTTTGTTTGTATAATAATATCGTGAAACAGTTATGTAAAATTGAGAACTTCATCAATATTACATCTGCAACAGATGGTGAAAACCTCCCTGCATGGAGCAGTAATCCATTTAGCTCTTCAAACAAGATATCCAGTGCCAGATGTAGCTTCTGGCCTTTTGATTCAGCATTGAGGTACACCAGTGGAAAACCACAGCCAGCCAAACAACTCCCTGTTGACCCCAAGTCTACGCAGGAGCACAGGCAAGCCATGCTCTAGGTACGGCTGCTGGTAATTCACTGTGGTGCTTTGCAACCTGGTTTCAAACAGCTGCAATGAACTGAATTTCAAACAATTTATTTTGGGGGAACACTTCTACGGGATCCAGCATCACGCCAAATGCAGTAGGTACAGATAGCAGCATACCCGTCGTTTTTCAGAAGGTGGTCACGGAGCCCTTGAGGGATGCAGCTTGCACTTGTGAGCGGCTCCCGGGCTGGGCTGTTCTGTGTGCGCAGACCTGCTGCTGGTGAGATGGACCTGGGGTGATGGTTGGCAGGACTGCTTCAAAATAAAGAGCTCCAAGTTGGGTGGAAAAGGCATCACGTTGATCCAGACCTTTCCCCACCACATTGCCTTGTACAGGGGAGATCATTGCTGATAATTGAGTTTGTTTTAGGGACAGGTGAACATTCGCGAAAGTGGTGAAATAGAAGAAGTAGAAAATTTACAGCGTTCACAGAAAAAAAGAGACCGACCTGTGTCTCACGAGCAGCCCTGGCCCTATGCAGTGTCCCTGCACCTGGGAGGTCTGCAGAATGAGGAGAACGCAGCGGAAGCTGCTGCCAATGTCACACAAATCACATTGCTACCATCGGGCAAAGACAAAATAATCTTACCTCAGTTGTCCCAATGCTCATGTGCTGCGTGTGGCCACAAAAGTCGTGTTTCCCCACTCAGCTGAAAAGCCCTGCATGAAAATAAGAGGGTTTTGTCAGTGCAAGCACTTCAAATGTAACTGGGAGAGAATTTCCTGACCAAGGATGCTGCAGATTTGGGGTGAGATACAATGATGTGTCTGTTTACTTTCAGATTCGAATCCGGATTATTAGCCCAGCACTCCAGCAGCTATTTTCCTGACGAGCCTCCCGTTGCCTGCAGGGATCCCTGGATACAAATGGTTTGTTTTGAGTACATTTCATTCGATTGGAAAAATAGCTTCTGTTTAATATTTTATAAAAAAGGCTGTGTATTTTATCTGTGCTGGTACAGAATCTATGCTCTCCATCTACTTGTCAACGTCTATCCAATTTTTTGCTCAATTTTTTTATCCCGAGGCAGAAAAAAAATGATCTTAACATCACACAGCCCGATCTTGTGCTTAAGCTGGGGCTGCTCAGCAAGACGCCCGTAGCCAGAAGCTGTTTGGACTAATATTCAGACAAGACAGTGCGTGGGCGACTTTTTCCCTGGGCATTTGTCCCTTCCCCAACTCACTTGCTGCGGTACCATTTTCCTACCTGAAAAAAAAAAAGGCAGGGAGTGGGTTGGCACAGGTCTGTTGGTCGTACCTCAGCCTGTAGCGGGTTTCATAGAATACATTCAACCTGGTCTTCCTGCACCAATGAGTTCCCTACTTAAAATCAAGAAAATGCTGCCAAAAAGTATCCACAGAGCTTTGAAGACAAGCAGATGGTTGCTCTACAGACTAGACAACACCCCCATGCCTTGCCAGCAATGAACATGGAGAAGAACGTGGTACAGAAGAGGAGGGCCCAGCACATCTGTTTACTGGGTTTGTGCTGGGAGCATGCACATGGCCCCATTGAAAGCTCATCTCCATCTGAGTTTGGAAGCTCTTCATTCAGGGATCAGACTCAATGCCCCGTGACTCACAGGGCCTGTCACTCAGCTGAAACGGCAAACAAGGAGAAATAATTTCTCCGAAGAGCTGATCGGCGATCCGGAGCATGCAACCTATCTGCATAAAACAGTCGTCGTCATTTCACACACGCACATCTCCAGCAGTCAAAACCTCACCATAGGGACTGAGGGAAAGGAATTAAATCAGTTGTTTGCTACATATAACTCATCCAGTTGTATCTGACGTGGTGCTGCCTCATTACTGGATATTGTCAATGCTCCAAGCTGTGATCTATAGCCCGGAGCCCAGGACTTAAAACCCTGCGCAGCATCTTAAGATACATGATTTGCTATTACAAGCTGCTGCAAATGGGCCAAGAAAATCTAATTTTCCACATGGGACAGAGGGGAAAAGCACTCTGGAACTAAAGGGAATGGTTATCGGACGGAATTAGGTGATCCAGCTCACAGATTCATCCACACCTATTACTTTGCTATGACCCTACGGCCCATAAAAATTCTGGCTTAAGTTTATTTCCCTTAAAAGTGTATTATTAATCATAGAATCATGGAATCCCAGGTTGGAAGGGACCTCCAGGATCACTTGGTCCAACCTCCCTTGGGAAAAGCACGGTCTAGAGAAGATGGTCCCACTCCCTGTCCAGTTGAATCTTAAGTGTCCAGTGTTGAGGAAAAGTTCAAGCGTTCTTCCAAAGTTCTTCCCTTTCAGGAAAGACATTTTGCCTCATGTCCAATCTAAACCTTCCCTGGTGCAACTTGAGGCCGTTCCCTCTTGTCTTGTCCACTACCTCTAGTGAAATGCAAACACATCCCCATTCGCCAGCTCCATCTCCAGCCACAAAGAAAACAGCCCAGATATTGGTGGCACAAGCTTCTTTTTGCTGCTGGTGAGTTAGGAAAGGGTGCTCAGAAAGCAGTGAGTAATCTGCTGAACGCTTCAGCAGTGTCTGCACTGGGTTGTGCTCCATTACAGCATTACCCTCCCTTGAGATCTCTGCATGGCATGGAGACGCGGATGGGAAGCGGCAGTGCCAAACCCCACGTGGCATCCAGGCAGCTTGTTTATCACATGGGCTGCTTTCTGGAGCCAAAAGTCTTCAATACATGAGGAGAAGACGTTTGGGAAACAAGATCTCCAGTAGTTTCTGCATTTGCCTGGTAGAAGCGCACAGAATGTTACTAAAGACGGATTAAGAAATGTGAGGACTGCATTCCGGTATGTCATAGGAAAGGTCGCATTCATGGCAAGTTGCTATCTGGATTGATTCTAACAAGTCTCTGTGAAGGTCATGGGGTTAGCCTACCAGCAAACAAGAGGAGAACACCATCTCAACACGACCCAATACGAAGTATTTCTAGCTCAGATAGCTTTCTCTACGGATGATGGCAGAGGCACAAGGATGCTCGCGATGCTGCTGTGCAGATTCACGTGTAGGCAGCAGCTCTTCTCGGCAGCCACTGGCCCCAACCTGCTCTCAAGCTACTAGAATTGAGGGCCAATAGTTAAACTAACTGCTGCTGCTGGAACACTGCGAGGGGGAGAGGTGAAACCCAGAGTGTTTCTTGCACCAGGGGAATTCTTGCCTTTATTATCAGCTAATGTCACAAAGAGAGGCCATTGTGATTTAAAATCCTCTATCTGTGCCTTAACCTCTGTTCCCATATAAGGTTTTTTCCCACTGCTGCAATTGAAACGCGTGTTGCTCCGCCGCTGTTTTTAAGTGGCACGCTGAACACCAGAAAGCCATCCTTGTGGAACTAACACCACCCAGGACACCTCGAAGCCAGAGGGCTGGGCTCATCTCACCCAGCACTCGCTGCGGGCTGCAGTGCAATCATCTTCCCAGACTGCTTCCAAAAGATGCCTAACCAGGGCAGCTCAGCCCACCTGAGGGTGAGTCTAAAAGAGATGTAATGAATGACCTAGACTCGCTCCTCGTCCTCTGACTGTAGATAGCTACACTGGATCCATGTCCAATTTTAGACAGCTCGAGCTGGAGGAGCACCATCCAAAGTGATCACATTTGAAAAATCACAGAATCATAAAATTGTTTTTAATTGGAAGAGACCTTTAAGATCATCGAGTCCAATCGTTAACCCAGCACTGCCAGGTCACCACTAAACCATGGCCCTCAGCGCCACATCCCCATGGCTTGGAAAACCCATCAGGGATGGGGACTCCACCACTGCCCTGTGCAGCCTGGGCCAGGGACCAACAACCCTTTTCATGAAGAAATTGTTCTTAATGCCCAATCTCAACCTCCCCTGGTGCAACTTGAAACTGTTTCCTCTTGTCCCATCGTTTGTTCCTTGGGCAAAGAGACCGGTCCCACTGGGCTCCAAACTCCTTCAGGGAGCTGTCAAGAGCCAGAAGGTCTCCCCTGAGCCTCCTTCTCTCCAGGCTGAACAACCCCAGGTCCCTCAGCTGCTCCTCACCACACTTGTGCTCTAGACCCTTCCCTAGCTTTGTTGCCCTTGTCTGGCCACGCTCCAGCCCTTCAAGGTCCTTCTTGGAGTGAGGGGCCCAAAACTGGCCCCAGGATTCGAGGTACGGCCTCACCAGTGCCAAGTACAGGGGACGATCACTTCCCTGTTCCTACAAAAATCTATCAACCCAGGCACCGGAACGTATTAGTAACACCGTAAGGAAAATTTCTGTTCCATAACACTTGCAAAAGGGCAACACGAGGTAAACCCAATGGCACTCACCACACCCACACATTTCTGCCCATCAACTCCTACTGAATTTCAGGCACCTTTCAAAGAAGAAAAATTTTGCAGCCCATCAACCTCAGACTTTAATTCCATTTCTAATTAAGAGGAGCATTTTCAGACTGAGCTGGCCTTTATAATTTCCCTGTTGCACTGGAAGGAGACAAGAGGTGAGGAACTTCCCTAACTACCGTTGCTACCAAACTCTGCTTTAAGGCACCCTGCACAAGAGAAATGTCAATACTTGGGCTCAGCCTTTAAACTAGAAGGAGTTTTGGAAATGCTTGAGTCCATATGAAGAAATACCAATAGTAGCATTAACCACCATCAGCCCCAAATTATTTTTACTCACTTCTTACTCCATCTTTACCGTAATTATATCATCCTCCCTTTGCAATAATTGCAATGGAAGAATGAGTTTGGATCAAGTGAGCTCCTGCAGTAACTAATGGAAAGATTAAGATGGTTCTTCGTTTAACATTAATGATGAATAAATCAATATATGTAGTCGCTAAAGGTATTAGAGTAGTTTCTTCATATTCAATTATTGTCCACAAAGATGCCTCAGATGGCTTCTGTTCAAATATCAAGCAGTGCTGGGAAAGGGTTAATCACCTTCCAGAAGTCGCTAAGCAACAGGATCCTGGTCTTATGGCGCCAGCTGAGCTGTGGCAATGATGCAACCTTTCTGCTTCTCACCCAGAGAGTCTTCTGAACACTGTCTGCAGGAACACAAACCCCGGGGCTGCTCCCAGGCTCAAATTTAGCCCCTGAGAGCTATTCCTTTTCAAATTGCTTTGGTACATTTAATTTTCTGTTCCAAAGCATACATTGCATTTTAATACGACTTAAATGATGGAAAAGAGGACTAACTAAAATGCAGCTATAGAACTAAAACCAAACAAAGGAGCCCCAATATTCAATGCCCGGCTACTAAGTCCCTTCAAGGGGTGTCTCAAATAAAAGCAAACTTAAAAGAGTGCAGAAATTCAAAAGCCAGATTCAGACTCCAGGGATGGTCCTTTCTTTGTCCCAGAGGGAAGGGGAGTCGCAGAGAGGGTACCGACAGCTCCAACCAGCTGCACTGGAGATACAACCCAAACCACCCCGAGACCGCATCCATCATCAGCAGTTACTGAAGGCTGGCAGCTCATAAATCCATGTCACTTACTTGTGCTTATCTGACCGTGCATATCTCATAAACTTCTTAATCAGGAGAGAAGGACGCAACCTGTAATGAGAAAGGCCAGACAACAGGGATTTAAATATCCATGAGCTCTGAGGAAACACATTTCCAACCTCTGAAAGTTCATTTTCAGGGACTTGCTTCTGCAAAAGCTTTGGGAACATTTAAACTCACAGATGAACATCAAGATCATTTCAGACAGAGCACAAGAAAATCAAGCACACGCATCAACCTTTGCTCAGTTGCAGTCATTTAGTCTCTGCTAATCTCTATGAAACAAAAAATCTTTGTGTTGCCAGCATTTTCCAGCAAAAACCAAATAATTCTTCAGGCAAATTTTTCCTCATGTCCAACCTGAACCTCCCTTGGTGCAACTTGATGCCGTTTCCTCTCATCCTATCGCTTGTTCCTTGGGAGAAGAGCCCGACCCCACCTGGCTCCAGCCTCCTTTCAGGGAGTCATCGAGAATGAGAAGGTCTCTCCTGAGCCTCCTTTTCCCCAGGCTGAATAGACTCAGGTCCCTCAGCCGCTGTTCCCTCCTGCACAATATTATTTGACATAATTAATTAATATCATGTAAATTATTTCTTTGGGATGAAAAGCAGGAAATCTCAAGCAATGCTCTCTTGCGTAAGGCATAAGGTCACACCCCTGCCTCCCCACCAAGCATGTTTTAATACAGACAGACAAGAATTCAGGGCACAATCATACCCTATAGTATGAAAAAAAAAACAACCCAAACCCAAGCAAACCTGACAACAGCCTGCGTTTACTCAGGAAGAGTACGTTAGTCTTTCTGCAACCAGGTAATCCTACACTCGTTAGCTGTGCTGCGGTCAGCCCCGTGTCAGCACCCAGATGGGCTCTGCTTTAGCTCACGTTTCCACAGAACACAGCAAAACCTCGCATTGCTTCTGGAGACGGATACATCAGGATACATCAAGCTCTTCTTGTGCAGTTGCCTCCAGTTACCTTCTGCTGGAAACCTTCCCCAGGAGGGACTGGGATAACCTGGCACCGGCCACCTCAGCTTAGTTTCAAGGATAAATATTACTAGTTTTATCTTCAACTTACATTGCTGACTGATTCTTTGGGGGAAAAAAATTGGACATTTTTTCAGTAGCTCTAAATCCCCTAACCCTGTAATTTGGTGCTATACTTATAATAAATCCACATATAGCCACATCTGATATTTATGTCTCGTCAGGCTCCGTTTAGCCAGGGAAATGCCGCTACATGGAAGGAAGCCATCTGTTCCAAAACAATCAGTCTGACCTTGTTTTCCAGGAGCCTGGGATCTCAAAGAAAGGCACATCCTTGTCTCTCCAAGGAGATAAAGTGGCATGCTCTCCACATGCAGAACAGCTTCATGGGGACACTTAGAATCCCTCCTGCAATGCACAGAAGGACGGGGCTCATGACAGGCAAGATCAGGCTGCCAGAGCAGGGGCTGCACCAAGTCTTTCCATCTTTGTGAGCACTGACTTGAGCCATGACTGATTCTGAGGATGCCTGAGGAGACCTTGGAGGAGCAGGGAGTAGGTGATAGCTGCACCAAAGTCAGAACTACTCTTCTGCCTTTGGCGTTGGCCAGAGAGGCAGACAAGCATAAACTGGAACCCAGGAGGTTCCATCGGAACAGAAGGAGAAATTTCTTTGCTGTGAGGGTGGCAGAGCCTGACCCAGGCTGCCCAGAGAGGTTGTGGAGTCTCCTTCTCTGGAGAGATTCCAAACACGCCTGGATGTGATCCCAGGCACCCTGCTCTGGGTGACCTGCTGGAGCAGCGGGGTTGGATGAGATGATCTCCAGAGGACCCTTCCAACCCCACCATGCTGAGATTCTGGGATTCTGCAGTGCCATACCTGCAAGAACAGCTTGTAGCTGATGTGCGGGGAGTTGTCTGTGTTGGCCAACACAGGACACAGAGCCCTTTGTAAATCACACAATGTCGGATCAAAGATGGAAGCTGAAACAGAAACTTATTGCAGACCTTAGAAGAAAACAAACCTGTCCCTCAGGCATGAGAGAACATGGCATCTCTTTAAAGTTTTAAACTTTTTAAATTTAACTTAAAACCAATTCTGTTTCTTATAAAAGAAGGAAAGCACAGAAATATCACAATGCAATCTTGGAGTACTCTGTCAATAATTAATAATGACACATCTAATGTAATAGTCTATGGCATTACAAGAACTCCCTAATGCTTTGCCGTGTGAGCAAGACATTGACTGCAGCCAGAAGGTTCAAGGAGCCCAGACAAGCTCTCCCAAGCACAAATAGAGAGACCAGAAGTGAGAGAAGAAATCCAATTATTTGACCAGCAACCAGTTGTGATTTTTCATAGACTCACAGAATGTTTTGGGTTGGAAGCAACCTTTAAAGCTCAACAAGTCCAACCCTCCTGCAGGGAGCAGGGACAGCTGCAACTAGAGCAGGTTACTCAGAGCCCCGGCCAACCTCACCTGCAATGGTTCCAGGGATGGGGCATCAACCACTTCTCTGGGCAACCTGGGCCCAAGGAAGGGAACACCCACCCTTTAATGTCCGAGAGCCAATACATGCCCCTGGACACTGGTCTGAGACCACAATTGATGTCAAAACCCACTGGACAGTTTCTGGTTTCACCTAGGCTAGTGAAAGGTTGCAGAGCTCATCATTTAATTGTGGATGGTTTTGCTCCCTTGAGTTAATCTTCCTCCAATTATTATTTTTCCAGACAAACTCACATTTTTTGCTGGGTACAGAGAGCAGGAGATTAAATGGCTGGCTGAATCAGTTATTTAAAAAAAAAACAACAAAAAACAATACTTGCAGGGCAATTAGGAGAAAAACAATGTGGCTGGAGAATCAGGAAAAATCTTCAAACTTGCTTTTAAACCTTCCCACGGAGAATGCCTCCAGCTACAGAAATGTCAGAGCAAAGGCCGCCGGCTGCCTTCATCCCCACGCGAGGACTCCAGAAGAGGGGGATCAGGGACTCCCAGGTGCTCAGGATTACGTGCAGGCTGAGGCTCTGGTGTCCCAGAAGATTTCTGGTTGCTGATTGCTTCTCGGTTTTGTAACGCACCGATTTCTCTGGGTAGCTTTTAATAACCTCTTCAGGCTTTATTGCTTTCTTGCATCCACATCTTTCTGGAAATCTTTTTGCTTTTTAATCTGATATTTGGCTATACAATGCATCTGATTCCTCAGGGAACAATAACTCTGCAGTAGGACCCTTTTTAATGAGCAACTGAAAAAAAGCATCTTTTGTAGAATCAACATTTGACATGAGGCCTCAGAAACAGCATTCTTTTTAGATTCTGACTGCTTTCCTCCTTTTGATTGGGTTTTATTCTCATACTTCTAAGTTCCTGTTTGATTTCCCCTGTTTTCAATATTTCTCAACTTTTCAGTAGCAACTTTGCTCTGAACGATGACCTTCATTATCATCACACGCCACACAGAACATGCCACCCCACCCTCCTACCTCTCCAGGAGGCACGTAACTGCTCAGGGGGTGAGGCCAACTCCTCTGAAAGGGGCCAGGCTGGCCAAGGTACCTGCAGACCGAGAAGCAGGCTCTGGAAACCATCTCATTACAGAAATGGCGGATTACCAGCTATTGCATTCTAGGACAGCTCTCTCCTCCACAGTGACACTATCTGGTTTCATCTACCAATATTTGTTTCCATTTATCAAGAACAGCATAGCCTGTTGAGTAAATGCATTTTACAGTGGTAAGAAGCTTTAGAATCTGGGGCTAATGTGCATGCGGAGAAGTTGATACGATCAGTCAAAACTCTCCTACTAATAAATTCAAGAATATAAATTGGCCACAGCGCTGAAAGAAGAAAAACATATTCCATCTTCAACAAATTATTTAGAAGTCTGCTCTTTAGGTTCTGCCTACACATTGGTGGGATGTCATAAACCCATGAGAACAAGGCCCAAAGGCAGAAAGGTTTTTCAGACTCAAATGGCTTTATAGTGCAGGGGTTTTTTCGTCATTATTCCAAAATAACACCTTTCTACTCAGGTAATTAAAGGAAATGTTCGTCAGCAATCCCACTGCCCCAGCAGCCCCAGCACTCCAACTGTGTAGGAGAAGCTAAATACAATATTTTGTCCAAGCCAAGTGTCATGCTCCTGTTTCAAGGCAGCTTCGACTGACCACTTAGGGGATGGGGTTGCTTTGGGAGTAACACTGCCCATCTTATTCCACCTCCGGGTAAAAGGAAGCACCTCTTGTCTAAGACAACTAAATACCGAGAATCGGAAGAGTCGAGCAGTGAATAATTCACCATGTAGGAATTTATCCACCTAGGACCTTGGCTGAAATAACAGTCCTACTCAGCCAAAGCAGAACCTAATGCATTCTCTGATTGTCGCGTGTTGGCAGCTGAAGATTAAAGCTCATCACAGCAAGGACGAGTGCAGCCTGTCTTGCCAAGATACTGATTCAGCATTAACTCCAAATGACGGAGTCATCCACAGAAGGTGTTTATGAGCTGTAGAACCGTCAGCGAACAACCTGAACAACTCTGCTTCCTTTGGGAATACACGACCCTAGGCTATGAGATACACCAGGACCTCAGCCTTCCAGTCAAATCCATGTCTTGCTATATCAAGGGCATTTGCTTCCCCAAGAACTGTCATCTAGAAGACATGGGTATGGTGGAAGTGGTTGCAGCAAGTGAGACATAGCTGATGGTCAGAGCTACATTACATAAGCTTTACATGAAGTTGTTAAATCATGTATATGCTTGAGTGACCCTGATGACTATCCAAAAGCTATTTACAGTGGTATCAATAAATCGGTGAGATCATTGCTCTCCTCCCTCACTTCCCAATACCTGGATTCTAGCGGATCCAGGTAAATCAACTGCGCCTTCATAATGAAAACAGAAATTTAATTATTCACAAGCATTCCCCTTGAGCTTTCTCTAGGCTTTTTGTGAATGATTAACAGAGCAGCTGCTCCAGACAGCACTCTCAATCCCTGCTTGCTGGCCTGTTAAAAGCAGTGACTCATCAGCACATGACGTCAAAGCCTCCTCTCCTCTGAAATGGCAGGAAGGAGGTTTCATTAAAAAGATAAAAAAAGGTATCAACATAACAGCCTGAACTTCCTCCCGAGCACACGGGGTTTGGGCAGGGGTCATCTCTGCTGCTGCACCACGCGCACGCACCAACAGCTCCTTCAAAGGGTAAATTTCTCCATGGAATACTGAAAACATAAAACGTAACTCCTTGGGCAAGCTAATTTATTAGATACTGACCCAAAAATCTAAACAAGCCTCCAGAATTAGGCCCTGCGGTAAACACTGCTCATGCGTCTTGCACAAACGTGTCCCCGCTCAGCAAAGCAGTGAACATCCTTCCTTAGTTGTCCCCAGGCTCACAGCGAGATGGGAGTATCTTCACAAGGTGCTCATCACCAAAGGAGCTGTTAAGCAGCCCTTGAAACTGGCCAAAGAACACTTCCCAGTGTCATTGATATTCCCAGTATCAGTTTGGGCAGTTGCATGCCCAAACAGACATGAAGAGAAGCATCCACAAGTGCAGCACGGCCAAATTCAGGACCCCCCACTTGCCTCCATGCCTTGCTAAGGTTGTGCAAGAGCCTCCTTTTCTCCAGGCTCAACAACCCCAGGTCCCTGAGCTGCTCCTCACCAGACTTATGCTCTAGATCCTTCCTCAGCTTCACTGCCCTTCTCTGGACACACTCCAGCCCCTCAATGTCCTTCTTGGAGTGAGGAGCCCAAAATTGACTCTAGGATTCAAGGAGCAGCCTCCCCAGTGCCAAGTACAGGGGCACAATCCCTGCCCTAGTCCTGCTGGCCACGCTCGTGCTGGTACAAGCCAGGATGCTGGTGGCCTTATTGGCCACCTGGGCACATGCTGGCTCATCTTCAGCCAGCTGTTGACCAACACCCCAGGTCTTTTTCCTCCTGGAAGCTTTCCAGATGTGCAAAAGTGAAAAAAAGCACACGTGAACACAGCCACACTTCCCTATCTTTGTGACGAAACTGGGGCCCAGTGCCATGGACGTCAGAAGCAGCAGAAGCAATCTAAAAGGAGCTGTTCCTCTGTAGTTAAAATTCAGATTTGTACTCCAGACAGCAAATCCTTCTGCCACATGGACAGCGGCACTTTACAAAGAAAATCTGCAAAGAGGCAGGGAGGGGAACAGGCTGGGTAATTGGAGATTTAGCTCTTACATGGGATTAATTACTAACATCTGCGGTATTTTATTCTCTGATCCCGGGCAGCAGCCACTTGCTCTTCAGTGGCGAGCAGGGGACCAGAGATATATCTTGCTCCATCCCCAGAGCATCGCTTGCAGCACATGCCTCCTGACGTCCTCCAGCACAAACTCCGCTGTCAGCTCCATCCTTTCACCAAAGGCAGTGGATTTGGGAGTCAAGAGGAGCTTTGGAGAGAGAGCGTGGCAATGTGGGGGTGCCACACACATGGGGTTTTCCAGAGTTGGAAAATGATGCTTTCAACACAGCCATGCTCCCACCTGCCCTCCTTGCCTGATACGTGGCCAGACCACAGCTATGAAAGGCCTGGGATGACTGAAATGACTGACCAAACATACCACATAAAAGGTGTCGATAAAACAGTGTTACATGCATGCCAAGAGTTGCCATGACACAAGCCTCTGCCCAACACATTTTTCTATTTAAAAAAAAATAAAATCAACATTATCTTTCTGTCATTTTGCGGAATTTACTGCCTGACCTTCTGCCTCTGTTAGCGTTCTTAGCCTTGATGGATTATTTTTGTTAGGGTTCTTAGCCTTGACTTGACAGATTATTTTTCTACAGGGTCTCCATCTATCTGCAGTTGGGATCAGAAGTTGTTTTCTCACATAGATCCGCAGCAAAGAGATGGAAGGTTCACAGCAAAAACAGCCCCTGGGTGTCCAAATTAACTCCAGACAACAGAGCACTCTAAAACGGCAGGGAAATACTCATCCTGCTCATCTTTCTAGAACTGATTAGCAACAATGCGTTATGGACTTGAATTTTGCACATGCCTCATAATCCCAGTTTAGCCCCTAAATAACATTTCAGTTTGAAAAAGTACCAAGCTGCCATCTGATCTCGTGGCATGAACGCACTGTGCAAAGCATCACTGTATTGCAAAATTCATCTGAGGGGAAGGAGGGGAAGGAGGGGAAGGAGGGCTGGCAGCAGCAGCTGAGGGCTGAGCAGGACACAGCTCTTGGGCTCCACTGCTCTGCCTTCCCTGGTGAGACAGACCCTCTGTAGGAAGTCAGCTAGAAGTGAGTAGAGAAAGGAAGAGAGGAGATGATGCGGAGTTTATGCCAGAGTAGAGGGCAGGAAAAGGAAAGGAGGATAAACGAGGTTGGAGAAAACAAAGGAGGGTTGTAAAAAAAGTGGTAATGAGAGCCCGGGGGGAGCAGCCCACACAGAAATAGCAGAGTTGAAAGCTGTGGATATCGCTACTGAAACTACTCCTCTCCAAATGGCGTGGAGACTGCATCTGGAAGGACCTCTTTCTTATTCCTCCCTCTTGGAAAAGCCTCTCTCCCTTCCCCATAGGTGGCTCACCCTCTCTTTGCCCTGCTGCCGTCAGGATGCAGATGATGAAAAGATCACTCAGATATGATTTAAGTGCGGCTGATCCTGCCCAGGACTGAAGGATGAACAAGGTTTCTCCAGGTCCTACAGTCTTTCCACTTATGCCAGGCTTTAATGTAAACGCTACAGGATGCACTGTGACATGACATTTTTTACATACTAATTATTTTCATCATCATCCAGACAGAAGCGTCATGGTAAATGTTGCAGCTTCCTCATATTAACCCAACTGGAACGAATCGAAGTTTTGTTACCGTATTTAAAAATAATTTATAACATTTCACTGCCCTCTGCATCACCTTTCTCGCCAGCAGAACATTCTTGTCATCGCCAACACAACACTCGGTGTCAGTCCTTGCCAGGCAAGAACTGATTACCCAAGCCAGTTCTTCCCCTGAGAACAAGGCCCACCTTGTCACTGACAACCGACACCAGAAAAATCCCTCCTTCGCCCCAAACACAACTGTCAGCTTACAAACCCCGCCAGCTCCTTGTTCTTTTTCTCCTTTCTTGCCACATTGTCAGACTGTTCTTTTAGAGCTGTTATCCAGCATGATCCTCAGCTAGGACCACAGCCCAAGCCCTCTCAAGAAATAAGAAAGAACATCTTCTTTCACTTGAAACTCCTATAAAGATGCTCCCCTGTGATTTGTCACTGTTGGCTCTGCTCAACTCCGGCTGACTCCTCATGGTTACCTTCCAGAAGGACCCTGAGTCGTGATCTCCACCACGCACAGAGACTTGCAGAGCTGCTAGCAATTTATTCCTGCAAGATCCTCGCATTAGCGAGCAGCAGTCTTACCACACCGATACACAGGGATAACTGGATTTTTCTATATGGATATGGACACAGAAACATTCCCTACCTCATATATCTGGACTGTCTTTAAAACATACAAACACAACCAAGGCAAAACCCCTCAGCAAAACCGCCAACTATCTTACCAGGGCGTTCTAGCCCAGCCACCAGGTTGTTTTCAGGGTGTCCTTTCCACAAAAGTTGGACAAATTTTGGAGTTCACTGGGGAAGAGGAATGCAAATGAGATGCTATTTATTTCCAGACAGCGAAAGGATTCACTTTGAACTCTTTTATAACATTCTTTGTATGTATTTTACACCATTATTTGTATATATTTTGTAGCATTCGTGTATGAAAACGTGGTTTACAAGAGCTGTTAAGTAAATAAAAAGACAAGGTTAAGTGGACTAGACAACAGAACCTGTGATAACTGTTATTTATGACAATGTATATTGTCGGTCTTCCTTAGGGTTCACTGAAGGAGGCATTTCAAGAATAGCTTCTTCCTTTCCCTTAGCCCAGGTCCCATTAGTCATGTTCCAAGGCAACAGGTTTCCATGACAGCAAACATTAAGCCTCTTGCAGCACAGCCTGTTATTTCTGCTATAAATGCTAAGCTTTCACTACTATCCTTCAACTTAGGTCAGCTCCAGGGAAGAAAAAAAAAATCCCTGAAAAATCCTGCTAGGCATTGAAAACAAGGACAGTTTTTTATTGGTGCTGTGGTCTCGCTGAGGAACGCGCACGCTGCGAGTTCAGTAGGAAGGGCGTCCAGTTCCTCCAAAGGATGCTCTTACCTGGTCTGAGCTCACTAAAACAAAACCATAATGAGGTAAGACGATGATGCAGACTCCACGCTTGTAAAGGCATCGGACGAAGGTAACGAGAATCCCACCCCGGGGATTAACGGCAGAACTGAAAGCTTTGGGTTTAGTCATTTTAGGAAGGGTGAGAGCAACAGCCCTCTCACACGGGAGCTGGGCTAACAGAAATACTCTCAAACGGAGAAGAACGTCATGGACAGGCACAGATGGGAGTCTTCTCTCTCTCTATGAGCTGAACCGAGCCTTGTTATTTTGAGGGGATCGTTGATTGAACATCTCTGGGAATCTCTGGAAGCCTCACTCACAGTGTTAAACTCTTCTAATCTTTCCTCACAAACCGATCCCTCCTGACCCGAGGCACCGTGACTGCACGCTCTATCATTCCAGCACAGTGCTAAGCAGAGGATTAAAAATGTGTTATCTGTTGGAAGGACTGTAAAATAAATGAACAAAATAGTACTTCATCCTTTCCTAAGTACAGCATTACTCTGGCCAACAAATTCAGACACAGAACCACACCTAAAGCTTACTTTCTAAGTTTCCCTGCCAGGTTTCTGCAAGCACAGAGGTTTTTTTGGAGCAGCAGCTTGGAGGAGGTGTCAAAGAGGCACCTTCAGTGGCTTTTTGTTAGGCAAAGGCTGATAGGAAGTAACCGAAACGTCACTTTTCCAACAGTTTCTTGTAAAAGTTGACACCTGTTAATGAAGCCACATCACTCAGAAATGCATCATGTAAAAAGCAGCAGGAATTACAAGAATTCATGAAGCCGGTGAGATCCTGCCACTCCTGCCTCTCACTCATGACGATTTGTCACACTTTTAATATTCCTTTTGACATCGTTACACTTATTTTTAGCCCAATCTAATGCCTGTCTCTCGCTTTTTAATTGCCACAATACATTCAAAGGTGTCACAGCTCCCGAGTCACAAATAGTCACCTGACAGAGAACCAGCCCTGCCACAACTGGAAAGGAGCAAGATCCCAGTGAGAATCCTCTGGGCAGAGATGCTAATAAGAAAACCAAGAAGCTTTCTGTCAGGAGCAGCTGGCGAAAGCGAGGCAGGGAATCTAGGCTAGCAACAGGGCCACGATTAATGGTTATTTTAGTAAATGCAATTTGCAAACTAGGACATATGTGCTTGAGGCTCGTCAGCAAGGTGAGAGTTTGGATCACCGCAAAAGGTGTTAGTGAAACTGGGAGAACAGATAAGGATCTGCTTTCTAATACTTTTTTTTGCTAGTAATTTCCTAAACTAATCTCAGAAAACTTCACACTGAGCATTCCCTAGAAGAGTCAGGCAGCTTGGAGAGAGAAGCATCAACAGCAAGCACAAATGAAGTGGACAACACTTCACAGATGCTATCTTGATACTGCTGGCATAAGCACCCCCAGCTAAGAGGTTGGGGCTTTCCATAAGGAATTCTTCATTTGAAAGGACAGAGAAAGAAGTCCTACAGCTGCTCTTAGAATGACCGCAAAGACAGGCTGATGATATCCGTATTCATACCAAGAAACCTTCTTTTTGGAACTCCTATTTTGATATACTTCATAACTGAAGCAATACAACAGCTGTAAGAGTCAGAGAATCACAGCATGGCTCCAAGAAAGGGTAAAAGCAAATGAGGCTACCAATGATTTCACTGAATAGAAGTCACTTATAAAAGAGCGGAAAGAGCCTCTCTGCACATTCTGAAGTGGCTTCTTAATCAATTAAACACTCTACTTTAAAAAACTTCATTTCGAGCCATGAGAAAATAATATACAACCCATACAATTTCATTAATTTACTGTTAAATTGAATGTCTTCAGAGCTCTTAAAAGCCCTTCAGCAATTTCACTCTTTTTCCAATGCTGAAAAAGTATGCCTTTGACATCAACACAGAGAAAACAGATGGATAAGGTAAATACAAAAAGAGTAGCACGACGCTATGAACCAGCTTGTCACAGTTTTACTAACAGACTAGATAACAGAGGCAGGAAAGTGGGAAGGCAAATAGCAAAGTTGTCATGTTGTGTCCAAGTGCTCTCACCCTCCAAAAAAAACCCAAACCCTAAACCCTTCCCCTGGAAAGATGCAGACTGGGAAGGAAGGAGCAATGGCAATATTAGAATGAGCATGCAGGACATGTAAAAATCAGGAAAATCCCTAAAGGGAAATACTGACTTTATAGAATATTTATATAAATCTATGTTTATAGAATCCAAATTGCACTGCCAGAAAGACGGGCAAGTTCACACCTGGCTCCTCACACATGGCAAGATGCACAGCCCAGCTGATGCTTCTCCTCTCTAGCCTTTGACCCTTTCTCCCTTCGTGCAGCTCGCAAAGTTATAACAGGTTGACTAAATTGTCCAGCCTTCACAAAAACAGGCCACGTTCGACAGCAGAAAGCTGGGAGCAGCCTACCTTGAGTCAGCAGAGCCTTCCAGATCAAATGGAGGTGCAGAGCACGCTCCAGGAGCAGCTGAAACAGCCTTTTGAGCAGACTAGAGCAGAAAAGAGGAGGAAGACAGTGGAAGAAAGGGGCTGGTCCAAGGAGAAGCGTATTCCTTCTTATCCTAGATGGGTTAATCTTTTCCAAACATGCTTGTGAAATCAGGGCCCACAACAATTTGGCTTTTAGAAAAAAAGAGTTATTATTAGAGAATAATCATTACATTCAAAATAACAGACATTTGTACAAAAGTCGAGTCATACGGTCAGCAGTAGACCAAAACTAGTAAAAATTCCTCTTCCGAGTACTGTCAGAGAAACATTTGATGATGACAAAACCCGTAGCTAAAAGGCATGGTACAAAATAAATTGTTTAGTCCAGCAAGGAGAAGAGAAACTAGATCAAGGGCAGTAACAACTCTGAGAAACTTGCAGACAGAGTAATGCAAGTACAGAATTGTTAAAGCCTGTGCTACATCAGCTGACCTTCATCTTCACTATCATACAAACAAACCCCTTCAGTTATTGGTTTTTGGTATTTCTCTGAGGATCTGGCACATTGGGAAGGAATTTCAGGAAGTGCGGTTCAGAGGCGCGTACAGCAGTTCTCTCTGCAGGTAGTTTCAGCATTAAAACGCAGGCTTGTTCATGTACTCTTCCACCGTCTGGGAAAAGACCAAAATAAAAAAAGAGGGAAATTATGCCTTAGGAGAATTAAAAGAGTGATGAATGGTGAAGCGCTACAGTAATATTCAAACAAACCCTCTCATCCTCGTTGAAGACACCTGTAGTTTTGCACGCCATTAGATCAGATTAATTAAAATGTAGGAACAATTCTGCTTTAACAACCTCTAACAGCATTTCGGAGCCTGATACTCAAGCCACGACATACCACGGCTGTGGCTAAGCTGCTCCTGTCTAGCTGAGCTGGCCTTTGGACAAAGCTGGCTTGTTTTGCATGCAAATGCCAGACCTCTCTGAAAAACCGCTCGGCTCGCACAGCGTGTCCCTGGCTACTCCTACCAGCGCGCCGCTTCCTTCAGCGTTACAACGGATTCTTCACTACCTAGGAAAAAAGGAGGTAAATCCATCACACCCAACTGCTTTTGCCATTCCTGGCTCAACGGTACCAGTGACAGAAGAGAATTCCTGCAGGGTTCTGAGTCAAGGTTCCATGTCTGTGCCCTGCAGAAAAACTACGCAGGAGTTTATGAATGAAAGAGTAGTTTGCCAGCTCATCTTCTTTCCAATTTTAAATGTTCGTAGTAGGTCATTGCTCTCTAATGTGTAAGTGAAACAGATTTTCCTGTATTTATATATACATATGTATACATAAAATATCATCTTAGATTATATAAATATCTTAGCTACGTTCTTAAACTAATTCTTAACATAATACCCAAGAAACTCCAGCAGCTAAACTGCCAGAGAGCAACAGCAGCACATAAAGAGCCTCTGCATGATTCCAGCAGATGCAAGAGGGTTCAACAGAAAGCTCATGTAACTGCCACCTCAGCTGCACCGTCGTACCCAGTGAAACCCAACATAAGACACGTTTGGATAATGAAGTACCAGAAGTGCTTGGCTGCATTTTAAGCTCCAGTCAAACAAGGAGGATAAGGAAGATGAGGTGCTTGCCTTTTGTCTGCCTCTGCCTTACCTCCTGCAACATGTCAGAGTCCTCTATGGCTTTCACTGCAGACTTCTTTGAAGTTTCTTGTACTTCTCCACCAATTATAAACTCATCAAGAATAAAATAGGCTTTTTCAAAATTGAAGATAATGTCCAGCTCACACACCTGCCGGAAAAAAGGGACACCCCGCATTTAAATCACTTTTACAGCATTATAATAAGAACAAAGCCAACTTCCTAGCCTACTAACCTTATACCAGGTCTTACATAGCGCATGTAATATGGGTTACGTACGTTCATCGCAGCTCCACAGAGCGCGACAAGTTTCCTGTCCTACTGACCTTACCATCACCAACTGCTTTTTCTTTTTGAGGTGGTACAAAGGGGAATCACGGCAGGGTGGTTAAAATAAGAGATGAATTAAGGTAGTGGGAACAATTTCAGAAATGTTCCCAGAAAAGATGGGTCTCTTGTAGTCTTTGAAGACTTACTGAAAGACTTACTTGGGCCTTCTTCACGTCTTTTCATTCAAAAAACACCCACTTTATCTTTTTCCTCTTTATATTTCCTTCATCATTACACAATATTATGAAACAAACAAAGCCGGTATATCTGTACATGTCAGGAGAGAGAATGAAAGTAATATCATCATGTCTTTTTAAGTCATTTTTCTCAAGCTTTCCCCTCAAATTTATTTACGAGTCAGGCAGCTTGATTAATTTGGGGAGGGGGAGAAAGGATGGAAAAACAATCTTAGGACAGTTTCAGTGCTATTTGATAAAATATGCTAATAATGAATGTCACTCTGGATTGAGAGCACCTACGGGGCGAGTAGTGCAGAAGGAAATGAGAAGCAAACCAGCTTCAGAGAACTGTTTGTTCATCACCCAGCGAGGAATGTGGTTCACAGAAGAAAGTGAAACCTACGTTTCCGAAGTATCTGTCCAGAAGTTCTACATATCGATGAACGACCTCTAGCGTCAGAAGCTCATTATCCTGGTCTTCTATCGCACAGCAGAAATACAAACTAGCATATCTGGGGAAACAAAGGCAAAAACATGAGCGGGGGCATCTGGACCCTCAGTGCGCTGCTCGTTCAGAAGTTATGCAAATGACAGTTCATGTCCATCTCTAAAATAATCATTTTCTTTCATTCTTACAGCGCCCCAGAGAACACTTAGAAAGATCAGGTAGTGTAAAGCAATTATTAATTTAGTTCAAAGAACAAACTCCACCCTTGGTAAAGTGGGATACTCCCAACACTGGTCTTAATAAAACAGATATTTACTCTGTAAATCGGGAGTATCGTGAGGTCTCCCTCGCCTGCTGCAATAAGCGCGGCTAATTAAACTGCAGAATGAGTTAGCGCTCTTTATCGAAAAATAAAAATAAAGGTGGAAGTAGCTACATCTCAGCAAGCCTGCTGGCTACCAAACGACTGGCAGTGTTTCACACAGGGCCAGGAGACATGAAAATGCTCAGACCAAACAAGACTTGTAGCTCACTGGCAGCAAAACTTTTATGTTTCAATCAACCCAAGACGGGAGTAACGATCTACCTCAAGTTCCTGGTGCTGTGGCTGGAGACCCAACCGGTCACAGCATTTGGTTGGATGCTTAACATCCGTCACTTCACAGCACGGAACTCAATTTTTGCTTAGTGGGTGATGCCCCTTAATTTGCACAGTTTGCTGTGCCCCGAGGCTGCTTCTGTTTGCTACGACTTGACAAGAATTAGCAGACACCTACTTCACCTAACTGGGGACCAGTGATTTGTTTCAAAAAGGAAATGGAGATTAAGGCTTTCCAGAGCAACACGTATGGCAAAGACAGAACATTGCAGGTGCCTCAGAACAGCTTCCGTATCCTCCGAAGAGCCCAATAAAGCCCAGCACGTCTCATTAGAAGGCGCAGTGGAGCCTAAAAGCGTCCTCACAGAATTTCAACCACTGATGCTTATTAGGTTTCTCCCATTTTCTTCATTTGACAGATCGTACAAGTATTTCTTACCCCACAATTTACCCTGCCTATTTACCCAGGGACACTGTGCTGTTCTACACAGTTGGATCACCAATGGCAGGCTCCTACCAGCTTAGCCTAGCATTTAGGGCTTGCTTTAGTTCTTGAAGTGAGTATTTTTCCTTTTCTAGCATGTGTTATTTATATGAATAACAATTATACGTTCTCATAAAATTACTCACACCTTTTGTAAACAAGCTTGAGGTCTTTCCAGTCAACAAAGCTACTTGTTTTTTGATGGCGAGACAAAATAATCTGAACAATTTCTCGAATGATCTTTTTCTTCTCTTTATCTGGTAGCGTCGTGTACCATTTCTGAAGCCGTAACTTTCCCTGCCGACTGAACAGCAGGATAAAGTGTATCTAGAGCAAACAGAGAACATGGTTAACGCCAGGGCCATGGCCAGAGAAGAGCATTCCCCTGCCTGAGCTGCAAGATCTTGGCGAAGGCATCTCCAGCCCTGATGTGACGCTTGGATGCAGCATTGCTGAGCTCTGGGGAAGGCTGAGCGTGGGAGCAGAGATTGCTCCTCTCTCCCGCTTCTTCTCCCCTCCCTGTGGGACCTCTCCCCTGGGCATCCCCTTCGCATCCTCTCCCACCCGTCCTCCCTTACTTTGTGCCAACAGCAGCTTTGCTTCCTATTTTGTTGCTTTCATGGGGAGCAGGAGGAGCATCACCACATTGTGGTGGTGAGAAGAAGGTCCCAGCCCCTCTTCCAGCAAGAATTCACTTTAGTGATGGGAATAAAGCCTTATACAGAACAGGACTAGGGAGATTAAGGGTGCAGGGTTGCACAAGACTGGAAACAGGGATACCTAGACAGGAATCGTCATCCCAACAATTCTAGTATTGCGCTATCTCAGGTCACCAACAAACCAGCTTTTTCCTACAAGAAGCCATAAGGGGCAGAAGAAACCAACTACTTCAGAAAGGGAGCTCGACTGGTTTTACTCAGGAATCACCAGGTTATGAAACGCAGATGAGTGCGATGACAAAGGACAGACCTCAGTGACTGAGGACACTGTGTTAAATAAAGCACACTACGTATACGTGCAAACTCCAACATTAAAGCCAGTCATAATTTTACATGCTTTTTCCATGCTTAGCATTGTATTAGCATAGTACTATCGACATACAGAGGCGCTTGCTTGTAAATGTCAGCGGGCCTTTGGGCATTGAAAGTGTCAATTCACATTTATACAAATATTTTTATGAGCAGATGAAAATAACTGACCAGACTAAGTCTCTAAGCAGTGCAGTAAGTCATGCACCCACCACCCGGAGATGGCTGTAGGGATGCGTGGACTGTATTTGAGGATGACAGCCTCTGCTAAACGGGAAAACCCCCAAACCCCACAGGGATAGGGATGCTTCCAGTGGCTGAAGACAGCTTCTCAACCTACACCCTAATCCCTTCTCCCTGTTTCCTACTCCAGCTAATTGCTGTGCCCGCGCTTGCCCATCACGCCGTCTCCCTGGTGAGGATTCAAGTGAATGTTCACAATTACTGTCGAGATCATAATGCAGATTTCGGCAGACAAAGATCATTTTATGCTCTAGTGAAGTCTGAGCAGAGAAGCACACCAGAGAAGATTCTACATAAAAGGAAAAAAAAAAAAAAAAGAAAAAAAGCACTACTGGATTTTAAACAGAATATTCATTCATTACTCAGAACCGCCACTCTCTAGCTATTTAGGCATGCATTTATTGAGTAATCCACACATAAGAGTTCTGACTATACAGAGAAAGCCTTCAAGTAGGAGACTGTTTTAGGGAAAGGTGGAATTGTTTTCTTCCTACGTGCCTGCATCAGGATCTACTGCTGGAAACAGGGCTCTTGCCATCGTTAGTCTAATGTGCTTGATAGAATTACAAGGATTTGGTAGCTGCTGTGTGTTGAATCCTGGAACACTCTCCAGAGGAGCTTGCAAAATAAAAAACAATTATGCTGCTGGCAGTACACATGGTCTGATTACAGCGGAGATCAAAGCACCATGCTCTTGCCTTCCGCTGTTCCTATTCCCAGCCAGGTTTGGACATGGTAGTATTCCAGCTGTCGGGGTCAGCCCTTCCCAGTGGATGGAGGGACCGTTCCTACTGCCCAGACGCTTCTCCACAGAGAGGAGCTGGGTGAAGGAAAGACTGCTTTGCTCGCTCTACAGCACAGGAACCCCAAAGGCACTGGAAAAGCACAGCATAGGCTCAACAGATGAGAGCCACAGGTCAGCGGGTGTCCCTTTAAAAGCGATCGGGCACAGGTAGCGGCAATTTGATAAACGCATTTCTAAAAACACGGTGAAGCAGATAGAAGAGGATGATCGGGTTCAATTGAAAAGGCAGAGAATTAGTCAATGGATCTCTATCACAAGCCAGCAGCATGTTCAGCCTAGCAAGATTGTGCTACTTGAGACATCCTCAGGAAGAAATGTGTTTGCCTGCAGTGCTTTCAACAGGGAAAGATGATGAGAGGGTGCGAATACGGGGGATTCTGCATCAGGTCCAGCTGTTGGACCCAATGGACCTTCCATCTGAGTGCTGCAAGCAACACATCCATCTCCAGGACTGAAACCTGGTGCCTCTAAAAGATTAAATAGCAACAAGCCAGGGAATTACTGTGAATATTACCACCATTTTCTCATAGAATCATAGGATGGTTTGGGTTGGAGGGGACCTTAAAGATCACCTAGCTCCAACCCCCCTGCCATGGCAGGGACACCTCCCATTAGACCAGGTTGCTCAAAGCCCTATCCAAGCTGGCCTTGAACACCTCCAGGGATGGAGCATCCACAAACCCCGGGCAACCTGTGCCAGTGTCTTACCACCCGCAGAGTGAAGAATTTTCTCCTAATTTCCAATCAAAATCTACCCTCTTTTTCTGCTCATGGCAGGATGCCATGCTTCACCCACAGGAAAGCAAGCTGCTCTCCATTTAAAACTGCTTTGAAGACTCCAATTGTTTCGTACAAAGATGCAGTTGATGTTTCACCACCAGTTCCGTGAGCAGAGGCAACATTCTTTGCAATCAGAAAATACTTGTTAATGTTCTTAAACACATGAAGATTCATACACACGCTTCGCAAATCCTCTTTCAGGTCTCCCATCCCATGCCAGAATATAAATGCAAACCTCAGAAAACAGTTTTACTCTTCTAGAAAGACATACAGATAGAAAAGAGAGGAGAATCTCTACCGCAGTCCCTTTCTAACTGTTCAATCCGCAGCAAACCCAGGGACCTCAAGCCTATTGCTGCCCAGCCATTACAACACAATATATCAGAAAGTTGAGGATACTTAGAAAATATTGTGGGATTTTTTTCCCTCTTTTGACTCTTCCTCCTTTTCCTAATTTCTAAAGCCCATTCCATCTGGGGAACTCCCAAGGAAGTAAATAATATCACCTTCTCAAGAGGTTAAATGGCTTGATGCCTGTAGCATAAGCCTCCAGTTGTTACAGCCATGGTTTCGTTGGGTTTGGCTTCACCACGCTGTCGTGACACCACACACTCCTCATCCTTGTAGCTCTGCTCGTTACTGCTCACTGGGAAGATTTTGGTGCATCAGTAAGTCTGGAAATGTGGAAGCATCGCACAACTATAAATCTCATAAATCTCACAGCTCCTCTGTTCCTTGCTCCTTGATTGCGCAAACTTATTTGCCTTCCTATAGCACTAACACCAAGATGGATGTTGATGAAGGGTTTTTTAGTTGGTTTTCAGCAGCCGAACTGCAAATAGAGGTAGATTTATCCTGCCATGTTTTGCTCCTCTTTGGAAGTCCTAATTCCAGAGGAAAACAAAGGCAAATGACTTGCTTCAAGAGAAATCCCCTTGCAGCAGGGTGCTGGGTTTCCCTTCCTGCCTTTCCAGGGTGTGCCAGCTGTGACCAGCCATCATCAGAGCCCTGGATGATGCCAGCGGGAAGCCTCAGGACCAAGCCTAAGTAGGTTGGGGTGAGGAGCACAGTTCCTAGGAGAGCACTGCTGTGAGTCTGGAGGAGACAAGCTTTGCTCTGGGAGCCAAGTGTAATTGTATTTAGCTCCTTTTACTGAATCAGACCCAGCCACCTACAGCACTGTGCAAAATTATCTCCCTCCACGTCAGTAAGTAGCCTCAATGACTGCATTTCGTATTTGTAGGCCATTATTTTCTACTTGGAAATTTTTTTTAGAAATCAAGCATTTAAACCAGATTGCTTAGCCCGAACTCTGTTCCCTCCTCACGCATCTCCAAGTCAACTGCAGCTCAAAGTTCTACAACAGGTCGGAAAGCTATGGGGCCTTCTGTTTTACTACAAAATGGTACCAGGGTAACAAACAACACCCTTCGTTTCAGGGCTACAAAAAACTCAAATGGAAGACTTTGACATGACGTTATTTAACGGTTAACAGAATGGACGCTGAAAATGCAAGATACAGATACATGTTCCCAAACAGCAAATGTCAGAGAAATATATAAAACTAATGGGTGCTGAGATTTTTTCCCCCCTTTCCTTGGTAGACCTTTCCCTCTCTTTGTTGATGGGCTGTCACGATCTGATGAGCAGCCCACTGGTTCCAAACTCAGATCATCTTGGACTTGATGATCTTAGAGGTCTTAATGATCCTTCACCCCACTGTGAGAAGAACGTGCGCTAGAAAAGCTTCTCCTCCTCCACCCTGAATTCAACCCACGTAATATTTGCCAACTGGTTTCAAACCTGTTCTGTGGCATGTGGCCGCTCCAGGTCCCTCGGTGGAAGAGGAGGACAGGGAAACGGGAGGAGCCGAGGGGCAGGGAAGGCAGAAGGGGAAATGGTGGCTGGAAGACTGTGAAAAGCGCTTGGGTTTGGGCAGGGATTTGCTCAGCCCAGCAGCTCTGTCGCTCCAGCAGCACTGGGTTTAGACTCGGCTTCAGCTGTAACCTTTGCGAATGCAGTTAAGAGCCCTCCCAAATCAAAGTCACCTCTATAAACCAGCAAGCTTCCCAAAATTCACAAGTTAACTAAAATTTAGAAATTAGGAATGACTATCCTCAACCAGGCAGCCTGGCAGACCTCAGAAACGCTTAAGTTATCCTTTAAACTTTCCCTTTAAGCTTGCTGCTGCCAGTGGGCAATGTATGATAGGCTAATGAAGAAAAACTCATGGACCACGTAAAAAAGGGAAGCAGGATAAAAAAGCCACACTTTTGGCTGCCGAGAGAAGCCTGGGGAAAACCAGACTGACTGGTTGTACCTGGCGCAGAGGGAGCAACTTCTTATCACAAAGTTCTCCTATTCTGACCCCCGGGAAGTCTCCTCGATCTCCTGGCACTGTTCTAGCCCAGCTGAGTTCACATTCTGGTTTTCTTTTACTACTTTTCATTCCTTCCTCTGATATGAAAGAATGTTCTTCCCAACACAGACAGCTGTGCGTAATTTTTTTAATTAGTATTTATTTTTACATCACATCTGAAAATGAACAAAACCTACTTTCATTAAGTTTTCTTTTAAAAGGTATCAACATCCAAGTCACACTAGCCATTAGCTGATGTTTGTTTTTTTTTTTCTCCAAAACATTTGAATTAAAAATTCTTCTTAGTTTTTGCTTTATTTAGCAGTATTTTTGGAGGGAGTGAAATATATACTGAAATCCTCCCCCCCTAAATAAATAGCTATACTGTGAATACAGATGGTTTGGAATGCCAGGCGTTTAAGGTGAAATGAAAAAAAGAGATGCAAAAACCAGACAACTATTGACCTAATGTATTAATTTAGCCCCGTCAGGAAAAGACAGAATAATAATGCACTGAAGTCCAGCTGTTTTGCTATTCTGCTGCTGCACAAAGTCCCCACCTGGCTATTGACCTTTAATACATTTACTCTGGGGTTTTAGGCACTTTTAAAGCAATTCTGTAAAATCTAAACCAGGCTGCTTTATTAAAAAATATTAATTTCCTTACTTATTCACTCTGTTACTAAAACTTGTATTCATAGAAGGGTAGAAGCTGACAGATGTTTGTTAAGTACTGTAGAATCTCAGCTTTAAAATGTAAAACATGTATTTAGTCTGTGTGATGTAAGCAAATAAAAATAAAAGGAAATAAGTGAGAAAAGAGTGGCACTGGAATGCAGAAGCAGCGTATCGCTGCCCAGCTGGCACAGGATTCTGTCTTGCTTCATCTCCATTAGGGACATTTCTGAACAATTTCCTCTAAACAATACATCCAAAGTCCATGCAATAAAAGCTGTGCCAGATCATTACAGGCACACATGACTGCAGTTACACATTGATTTTTACGCTTTTCATGATGCAGAAGTCACCCTTATTGCTGAAGATTTTAAATGGAGCAGCGTAACAGCATTTAAAGGGTACTTACACCATAGAGTATTGATCCGACCAACAACCTTCTTGATAGCCTCACTTGGGTTAAATAAAGCCATCATCCAAACCATACCACCAGGCTCAAGTCCTGAACTAAAACCACCCTGAAGCTCCTCTCTTTCTGATCCTAAGGATCATAAAAAAAGGCTCAAGGAAGCCACAAGTGCCCTGCAAGCTCCTTCCAGCTCTGCTCCTGCTTATCACTGCCTCCAGCAGGTACAGTCCTCCCGACCTTGGCTCGTATCTCATACACCAGTGGCATTCCTTGAACGCCGTCCTCCCTACACAACAGGCATGTTGGTGCCACCTCCTCCCCCTCCTCTTCCTCCTTCTCCTCCGCGCACACTGCCAGATGTCCCACCAACAGCAAAACCGGGTTTCCAGCACCTCTTCGGAGAGAAGAGCCAAGCACAGCTTTCCAAGAGAGCTCCTAAAATGTAGATGCAGGCAATAACATCCGGTTTTTACAGAGGATAATTATTCTCAGTTTTCTTAAATCAGTATTTTTTCATTCCTGCAGGTAGAATTACTCCAGTGTCCAGGCAATGAGCAAGAAAAGATCCACTTGGCAGAAAACCAGCTGTGACAGCACTTGCACCTTCAGCCTTGGCTGCGGGGACGGCCAGGCGCGGGGATGCCCACTGGCTGACCTTACCAAATGCGGCACCATTTGAAGGCACCCAGGACAATTATTAACTAGGTCATCGCATTGCATGGGAAACCTGAGCTCTGGAAGGACCAAAGATACACGTGAGTTAGGATCACAGTTGTGAACGATTCCGAAAGAGCACCAGGGTAATTTTCTGGAAATGAAAACATTTCATTTAGGCTCGCCTTCAGGGGACTAAGCAGAGGGTGATGACCACAGAGTAGTCCCCATGCTGGTTAACAAGCCATGGAGAACTGCAAGTGTCTGAGCAAAACCACCTTCAAGCTCCAACGGCAAGCAGCGCGGCAACAACAGGCCCCTACTGGCTGGTGAAGAGGGATTTTAACATCCTTGTTCCTCTTCCTAGGTCTTAGCAGAGGATAGCAGATGGACATCTTACACAAATTCAGCAAGTCAGAGAAGAAAAGAAAAAAAAAAGACTGGTGCACAGAGTACCTGGGGTTAAGTCTGTGACGTTAAGAAACAGAAACCCAGGACATATCGGGCCAGAAAGACATGTCTGGCCAGACAGGCATGTCAGGCTTGCCTTCAAACGCCCAAATGTAAATGTTATTTTCCCATCCGACCCCAGTGACTCTGCACGTTACATTCCCACTCACAAAAGAAATGCCATTTGTGCATGACTGGGCCTTGCCCCTCTCCAAACAAGGCGCATGAGAGCCAATCCAGAAAGCAAACACCCAAAGCAGCCATGTAAATTCCTGCAGGAATAGGATGGGCAGAAAATGAATGGGCACGGACTGTAATGAGTAGCTGTGCATATGTGAGACAGGAATAATTCCTTACACAGGAGATGTACGGTTTTAATTTCAGCATCACTGGGAAGACAACTGGCTCACCTAAATGCCTGACATATATGTCAAAGCATAAATCTTGTAAACTTCAGGGAGGAGCTGCTCTACCTATCCCCCAGCCCATCGCTTTCCTCAGTACTTTCATCAGTTTGTCCCTTTGCTGCTCTTGCACCCAACTGCTGCCTGCAGAAGGTTTATGGGATTGGTTATAAACCATGGGATTTTGAAGTAATAAAAGGTACAGGACACATGTGAGATCATTCTGGTAAGTCAAGAAATCACAGGTTTCAGGATTCAGGGACAGAAACTGGATTCAGACAAGCTCTATGAACTGCCTTTACTATGAGGACACCCACCGTTCCCTTGGCAGTGGATTAAAAACATCCACCCACACCGTGTGAGAAAGTATGCTCTTCAGTTTTCTTTACAGTTCATGTCTGAATTTCGCAGGATGCACCCTGACTCTTCCCAACTCATTCTTCAGAGCATTCATGATTTTGTGCATTGCTACCGCTTCCCCTGCAGCCATCTTTCAAAGCTGAGACATCCATCTACTCAGGATCTTCTAGAAAGGACTCCCTGCCATTGCCATTATCTGCTTCCACACTAATAATTCACTACAAGATAAATAAACAAAGAAATACCACTGGGACTTTTTTTTTTTCCATGCAAAACGCTGCCTCCAACAAGAATCATTCATTTGTAATTTCCCCTCATCTGTTCTATCTGCTGCCATTGCCTCTTTCAGAGGTAAGTGCCTAGAGGCCAAGTTCATTGCCTTTGCCAGGCCCATACACAGCTGCATCACAGGGTGGAAAAACCCCAACTGTTCTTCAAATTGCATACAGCCAACTCAGTGCAGCACTGAAAACATCTAAGGGCGCTGAGGCTGTCAGTGAGGTCAATATTCAGAAGAGCTGAGGATTCCTTCCCAAACACCAGGCAGGCATCAGCAGCCGCAGTCCCTCCAACCAGTATTTCCACCCAAGCTTCTGAATCAGCCACTGGTATCAAATGTCCTGCTAAATGGAAGCAGCGCTTGCCAGCTCCTTTGCTGTCCAGGCCAGGTCCACTTTTAGAGCCCCTGTGCTCAACGGGATTCTTTCAATCTTTCTCCAGGGTTGCAGATTGTGCCCACAAGCACTCATTTTCTCACTGTGCTGAGGAGCAGCCAAGGTAGGAAAGAAGCAGGCTCTGGACAATTCCGTCCTCAAAGCTACGGAAGCAGAGCTATGTACTGTCATGAAACTAACACTGATAACACCGGGGCGGCAGCAGGATCAAGGTGTTGCAACACTTCCAGGCATTAAAGACTACAGCAACATGCGTCCTTGGGGAAATTAATCATTTTCTCCTCTCTGCTCTCTCATAGAATCATTTTGGTCGGAAGAGACCTTTCAGACCATCGAAACCAACTGTTAACCCAGCACAGGCAAGTCCACCACCAAACAGTGTCCCTCAGCACCACATCTTCACGGCTTGGAAGCCCCTCCAGGGATGGGGACTCCACCACTGCCCTGGGCAGCCTGGGCCAGCCCTCGACAACCCTTTCCATGAAGGGAATCTCTTTTCTAAAGCACCTTTTTTCCTTTTCTTTTCTTTGACATGTCACAAAGTAGGAACCAGGCATAAAAGACATCTTTCTCAGCAGGATGTGAAGTTAGCTTTGCAAGACATACTCTTTGCTCAAATTTCCCTGGAAATCTGCAACAGAGCAAGCAATCCAAACAACCCTCTCGCTAAGACACAGCACCATTTGCACAAGCACCTTCCATTCAGATCTCAATCGCAGAAAAAATATGGCAAGCACAACTACGTCATTCCAAACCGGAGGAACCCATCTACAGAGAGCTGAGAGGACCCGTTGAAAGTTCTTCGCTTGTGAGCCTGAATAAGGCTTATTCTTGGCTTGAAACCCAGTAACCCTTATTTCCGGACGTGTAACCCAGTGTGACAGCCCCTTCACGGAGACTGGATGAGCGACAGAGGAATCTGAAGTGGAAATAGTGTCCTGACAAAAGCACCCCTTCATCAGCCCTGTTTCTACAATAGGAGAACGGGACAAGGTCGACAGCACTAATTAATGTAACAACGCCAGCAAGGGTTTGTGCGATGACCTCAGAAAAGGAAAAAAAATAGTTATTAGTTGTAAGAATGCACACTCACCTTATAAAATTACAAGCATTGCTGGAGCAGACAGTCTCCAAATTGTCAATAAGCAGCACTCCTGTGTAAGCTGCGGCCCCCTGGGACCATCGAGAGTGCTTTGGAAACAGGCATTTGTGAAGTGAGGAGGGCTCTGAGAGCAGCTTCCCTGAAATCAACTCCCATATTTACTGACCTTCAAGGGCAAAATAGGAACTCCGGTTGTTTACATAAACCTTACCGGAGGGAAGCTGATAGGTACGGCTGTCTCAGGGTGTAACCAGAAAGGTTCTATCTAGACGTGGACGTAAGGTGTGGAGACTGC
Source organism: Eurystomus gularis (assembly GCA_013400335.1). Lineage (NCBI taxonomy): Eukaryota > Metazoa > Chordata > Aves > Coraciiformes > Coraciidae > Eurystomus > Eurystomus gularis. Next base: position 132,266 of record VZZY01007870.1, on the reverse strand, counting down.
ATTGCTGTCTGTAAAGTCATAGAATCATAGAATCATTCAGGTTGGAAAAGACCTCTAAGACCATCTAGTCCAACCTTCTTCGAACACCTCCGTAACCCCTAGACCATGTCTCGAAGTCATTACTGTGCACATTCTATTTGCAAACGTAATGAGAGGTGCACCTTTCTAAATACACTAAACGGACACATATATAGCATTCTGGCTAAACCACTGAAAAGAAACAGCAGAGCTCTGCCTTTGAGGACGGAAGAAACAAAACTTGGTCTCTGACGAAGGAAGGAGTTGAGAGACTCCCGTTGGGCTGCGCTGCCAGGAACTGATATTTCAGACGCACACAACAGGGAAACTGCAAGACAGCAGCTCAGGGCATGCCCGTGGAACTGCCCCAGGTCTGAGTTACCAAGCAGTGAGATGTTTTCTCAATTAAGAGGCATCACTGACCATCTTCCTGCTTGAGAGCCCGCAGTCCTCCGTGGGGAAAATCTAGCCATTATTCTGAGGATATCGGTCATCACGCTTAACAAAAGAGAATAACCACGGCAACCTTTCCTGATCCCAGCAAACCACACCAAGCACAGCACCAGAGAGGCAAAGGGCCTCCCCCCAGGATCCTGCCTGTCCACCCTTCAATCCCAAGAGCTGCTGCACCCTTCCAAGCTAAAACAAGCCGCTGTCTCCATGGGCTGCACACGGAGCCTGGTTGACAACATACAAGGCACAGAAGCAGCCCTGCACGCTCTCCCAGAGACGCATTACTTGCTGGAAAGGCAGAGCCACGTTCCTACAAGCCCCATGAGACCAGGCAGTTGAGCAGAGCCACCGGAGCTGCCGCCCAAGCTCTCCACTTACTAGCACCAGGGAACACACGTGGGGAACAGCTCTTCCCAAGGCTCCCGGCACACGAAAACCCACAGCCCAGCACGGCCCCGCTGTGACACCAGAGCCAGCCCAAAGGCTCAGATCCCATGAAACCGCACTCGATCCTTCTCCAGGCGCCGGAGCCGACTGAACCCTCCGCTCCTCAAGTTACAGGAAGGGTTTATAACCCCCCTCCCTGTACATACAGCCTTGTTTTCCTGGTTGGCTCCGAAAGGCTGTCGGCGTGACCCCAGCTCACCCCAAGGCGCTGAAGACAGAAAGGAAAAGAATGTAACTTTCATTTCCTCCAAACAGGTGCAAAGCACGTTGAAACCCGCTTGGAAATGACATTTCTACAGCTGGGAGCAGCCGGTGCAGCCCTACTTCTAAAGAACCCATTTCACCTCAATTTAAAGCCAACTTGGATGACTCCAGCTGAACGATATTCCCCCAAAACCCCAAGTTTCTCTCATCCAACACAAAAGCGGCTGCTGCAGCACCTCGGACGAGGAGCCGGGGGCTCGGATGGCCGCGGAGCGCTCCCAGCTCCGCGGGGACCCCGCTTTTCCAAGCGCTGCCGGTTGCTTTAGGGGAAGCAAGGCCCGGGCCGGCCCCGCCGAGGCTCTCCCGGCGGCGGGTCTGAGCGGGCCGGGG
>VZZY01007870.1:71721-130682 GCA_013400335.1 Eurystomus gularis | reverse complement strand
CTGCCTCGCCTCCCTGCCCGCCCCAGGTGAGGCCCCGGCCGCATCGCGCCTTCCCACAATGCCCCGAACGGGAACTCCCCGGGCACCTCCTCCGCCTCCTCCTCCTGCCCCGGGGCCGCTGAGGCGGCTGCCCGCGCTGTTCCCGCCGGCACGCTGAGGGACCGCTGTCCGCAGGCCCGTCCCCGCCTGCGCTGCTCGGAGAAGGGAGCGCAGCGTGGGGAAAAGGGCAGGTTTGGACAGAAAAAGAGGGCAGCGAGGCCTCCCCGCAGGGCGTTCGGGAGTGAAGACAGGCTGGGGTTGAGGAGACCTCGTCCACGGGTGGGTGACTGACCCCAGCTTGTCACCCCGTGCACGGTTAACTCTCAAAGGGCACCCTTCTCCACACAGCGAAACCCGAGTTTAATAAAAGCGCTGTTCGTGTCCTCCCCTGGCTCTGGCTGCTCCCCTCTCCCAAGCATTCATACCCTAAAGATGCTCTGGGAGAGCTGCAGGTACGACTCACAGAAGCCCAGCGCGGTAGGGGCTGGAGGGGACCTCTGGAGATCATCTCCTCCAACTCTTCTGCTAAAGCAGGGCCACCCAGAGCAGGGTGCCCAGGATCCAGGCGGGTTTGGAATCTCTCTGGAGAAGGAGACTCCACAACCTCTCTGGGCAGCCTGGGCCAGGCTCCGCCACCCTCACACTAAGTGTTCCCCGTGTTCAGATGGAACCTCCTGGGTTCCAGTTTTTATTGCATGATTTCTCTGCAGCCCATTCTCCATCACAATGAAACTCAGATAGTTTAAATACCTTAAATGGCTGGGCTTTGCTAACCTGTGCTCCTTGAGAGAGCAGGACATGAGCAGCTCTGCCTCTGTAACCTCTGGCAGGGATTTGCTGATAAGCAGCTGGTGCCAAAAGAATTTGCAACATCCACAGACTCAGCACTTTAATAGAAAGCTCTAAATACAGGCCCGAGGCTTCTCAAGCTCTTCCCAGGAGTCTGATCCAGATGCAAACTACCAAATGAGAAGACTTAGGATGTTTAAATCCCATGTTTGTAGTCTAAAGGAGAGACATTCCCTAGCGCACAGTGTGCATCTAGCCCTGAGCGCTGTGTGTCTGGATTCGGGATATGGTTCCTACCTCCTTTCAGGTAGTCGTAGAGAGCAAGAAGGTCTCCCCTCAGCCTCCTTTTCTCCAGGCTCAACAACCCCAGGTCCCTCAGCTGCTCCTCATCAGACTTGTGCTCTAGACCCTTCCCCTTCCAGTCTCTGGACACACTCCAGCCCCTCAACGCCCTTGGAGTGTTTTCTTTCTTACGCCAGAAAAGTGGCATACCATGGACTCCTCCAGGTCCCTCTCTTAGGCCCAGTGAATTAATCTGAACACAAACCCTTGCAAAGTAACGCAAAATTATTTCCCTAACTCAAAACAGGCTGCAAAAGGCTTTGAGACCATTCTCTTTTGGCTTCTGTCTCTGCCTGGAGGAAAATGCTCATACTCCTTTCTCGAGGGCCCTTTGAAAAGGCTTGGAAGTGAGGGAAGCAGCTTTCTCCTGCTACTGGATACTGCATCCTCTTTGCTTATATTCCACTCTCCTCCTCACATTCCAAGCTGCTGCCTGTCACATTCAGAAGTAGAAAACATTCACACCACAAGTTGCAGTGGAGCCAGCAAGCCTCATGGGCCTACAGTTGCTGAGAAGAGCTTCTCCAGCTCCCAGCTATATGCTTTGGTGAGTTTGGGTGTTATTTGAAAATAAGTCGTTGCTAAAACATCAGATGCCATGGGCTGACAGAGTCCTAAACCTGCAACAAGCTTTGTCCTGGGCTCTCCAAATCTCTGCAGGCTTTATGGACTGCAGAAGCCAATCCTGGGCCATGTAAGTAAAGCTATACCTTCACTAACGATTTAGGATTGATTGGAAAGTCATAGAGTCACGCACATTTCCAGGGAAACAAACAAACGCTGACAGCTCCAATTAAGAGACACAAACCACTGTCTAAAGAACAGCAGGGGGAGAACAGAATCCATCTCGTTTCCTTCTAAAAAACTGCAAAAAACTCCCTTCTGAAGAAAGCCCCAGCTTTTGACTGCAGCAAGAAGCCTTTTTACTGACAGCGAGCACACAAGAAATGAAGCAAGACACCAGCTCCAGCCAGCGCACACCTCGGTGTTGTTTTTCAGCACCCAAATGGAGCTGCTGCCAGGCTCGAATGGCCACAGAGTGCTTCAGGTGAACCAAGGAGTTCAGGCTGACGCACCTCAGACTCGTCTCTTTTACAGGATCTGTAAAATCACAGGAGACCTGCTGCACAGGTTTTTTTCCACTCGAAACTAGGGCCATAGGGAAAAGAGAAAACTTTAAAAGCCCAATCTAAATTCAGCTGCAGGAGGTAGCTTTTAATTGCACTTTGGATCAATAGAGAAGCAATCTACGACTTGCTTTTGGTTACCAGGCAGGGGTTTGTACTTTTCCAGACAATCTTCCCCTGCTTTTCATACGTTCCCTTTTCCTTATTTACTCACACAATCTCAATTTTCCACACTTTAAGTGCGGAACAAAGCATTCTGATCGCTAGAGAACACATCGAGTTATGTATCTGTGCCACAGGTTTTGATACCTTATCAGCAGCGACAGCATGTTCAGCAAGCAGCTGCAACCTTTAAGCAGTTTAAAGTACTAGAAAAGTGTTAAAAATAGGTGCCTCAATTCCTGATAGCCTGTGCTGAAGTGATAGGTGTACACAAGTACTTAAGGGGGTCAAGTAGCTTTTTGTTTCATTTCCCAACTGTATAAATCCAAGAGCAGGCCAAAAGATAGACAGAGGTTAATAAACTCCATCTAGAATTCTCCTTCTGTTGAAAGAAAATGTGCTGCTGTAGCCCTCTTGTGTTCAGCGGGATCAACAGCTATTAGATCATAGAATCATAGAATGGTTTGGGTGGGAAGCAACCTTAGAGATCATCTAGTACCAAGCCCCCTGCCATGGGCAGGGGCACCTCCCACTAGACCAGGTTGCTCAAAGCCCCATCCAACCTGGTCTTGAACACATCCACTGTTGGGGCATCTACAACCTCCAATAGTGTTCTTCCTCCCCACCCCTCAAATCTGCATGCTCTAACCACACCACCACTCAGGTCTTTGCCTTCTCCACCTTTCCTCAAGATTCTTTCACATTTCTCTTTCTATCCTGGTTGTTATGATCTCAGCATGTTCAGACCATGGTTCTGAAACAGCAGAGTGCTCAGCTGGTATGGTCACAGTGCACAACAGGAGAACTGCTGTCTTAGTGGACTACAACACTTCTCGCTGCCTGCAAGCAAGTTTATATCCCAGCATTTCTTCTCCACAGGACTGTAATGAACACAATTTACAGCCTTGTTTCTCTCAGATAATTCCTATGAGATCAAGTTTTCAGTGTTACACAGCCACACGACATTTCTCCACCTGTACAGACATCACCGCAATGTTCTCCAAAACCTGTAAGTACTATTGACAGTCCCACTGATCCCAGACCTGTCCTACTTATCATCAAAAGCTCTGCTGTCCACCACTTAGCTAGGACCCTGCACAGTTAGAAGAACTTTACAGTGTTCTTTTCCAACCTGCAAAGGCTGTAGCGAACAGGAGAGGACATTATGGCTGCTTTGTTGTGGGTTCTTAATGGGATGGAGTCTTGTGACTGAGGATGAGGTGATGGGTTGTTTCCTAAAAGACACTCACCTTCCACGTCTGCCGCCTCAGTCATCCTTAATTCAGCCACCACAAGACCAGCTCACTCTTCAAATAGGTCGGGACGCTCTGGCAAGGGGTTCGGTCTCAAGGAGCCCACCACAAACATGGACGTGCTGCTGCGGAGGAAAACTGGGGAAGGAGCCATGAACTAAGAGAGAAGGAAGAAGAAATGAATGAGAACAGGAAAAATACAAAGGACAGCACTAGAACAGAAGAACAGTGATGGCTTAGCAGCAGCAACATCAGGGAATGTGAGCAAGGAGCGCCCACTCTTGATCAGCAACACCGGGGTGTGCTTCAGTTCATGAACAGTTGAACAGTTTTGACAGATACATGCACATGGATTTTGAGAACGGCTGAAACCATACGGAAAACAGACTTCAGAAAGAAAAATCAATATAGAAAGCAAGAGTCATGGCATCATCTTTATCTGAAAGACGGCTGCAGCAGCAAAGCTCAGAGCAAGTTAAACTCTGTTCTCAGTACCACCACAAACAAGGTAAAGGGCAGATAAGCGTGAACCTCCACAACAGCAGTTACTGCAAGCCAGTTTCCTGAAGAACAGAGGAATATAAAGCATTTCAGAGAAAGAATGGAAAGACCACGTATAAGAATACAGATGGGAAATCCTACAGTCGACCTGTATTCCTACAGAAATTTATCTTGCTTTTGAGCCAGATAAACGCGAAGAGATACCTCAGCCTCTGGGTGCCTCGCAGAAAGCGTGACTCATGGCACACCAGAGTCCTTGTAAACAAAACCAACAGGACTTACTCGGTAATTGATGGATGTGACAAAACGCATTTTAGGAATGAACGTAGCAAATATTCCACAGACGAGCCACTCAATCCCCCCCAGATTAGGATAATGCATCAAGAGTAAGTCAAAGGATATGGTTCAAGTTCTCTGAGCACAGACTATGTAGTAAAACTGGTTAAGAGACCAACTCCAAGTGAGTTGGAGGGCAACTGGTTACAGAAATTCTGAGCGGTGTGAAATTTAAAAGGGAAGAAGTAGAAGCAGAAAAGCTGTAGAAGCAGGAAGCAAAGTTTCTAATGACCCTCTATATTTCAGTTTATTATTTGTTAAAATACTTTCATTTTATGATAAAGTAAGTTCTATAGATTTTATTACTATTTTGGTACTTCCTTCCATTGCCAAAGCAATGAAACCAATAACACCACCTTTGAATCTGTTAAACCATTAGCTGTTATGTATTAATAGGTTAGGAGACCACACACGGCTATGCGAGGTCCATGCCCTTACTGCATCCTCCAAAGGGGCAAACAACCTTGTGGGATTCATTTGGTAGCAGTCACTAAAAGATGGTTGAGAAGGCCTGCCCTGTACCCCCCGAGAAAAAGCCTTTAAAGGCCACGCTGTAACTCACTGAAAGGTGGTTGATGACAAAAAATTTTTAGAATGTTAAGCTAGCAGAAACGCCTCATTTTCTGTAGAGTTTAATCATGTCATGTCACTGCTAGCTAGATCATTCAGCACCAAGGACTTTGTCTACTCAAAAGCCTCAGAGAACTTTCCTTCTGAATTAGGTAGTAATAATTCTGATCAATGTACAATCATGGAATTATTTTGTTTGGAAGAGACCTTTAAGATCAAATCCAACTGTTAATCCAGCACTGCCAGGTCACCACTAAACCACGTCCCTTGGCACCACATCTACAAATCCGTCCCTTTCCTGTATCTAGCTTATTCTAAATCTTTCCACTGAATGGAGTCAACACCACACCAAAAAACCCTCATTGCTAAGGCCTGCCACACACCTTATCTGAAGTGTAAATAAAGTTCTCCATGTCAGGAACAGGAGAAGTGATCAAATGTGTTGTTGTCATTTAGAAAACCAATACAGGTATTTCAGGGCTTTCACTATATGGACAGCATTTGCCCTTCTCAAAGGTGCAAACCTCACTTATCTAGTGTTCCTATGCCTTAAAACCATCTATAAGATGGTCACCATCAATATCTAAACAGGGTTTTCTGACTACAGATCAGTAACAGCTTCATTGTTTCCAGTCAGTTGTTGCTGGAACTAGAAAACAGGGTATTTTTCCCAGGGAAAGGTGAGAAATTTAAGCTGACCAAAATGAGGTGAGTCTTATTAAAAAGTAAGATTACAATATTATATAGCACACAGGCTACTCAGCCACCTTCAAGGTGGAAAAAGTGTGTGAAATGTTTTCAGATTTCTTCTGTTGCTCCAGAATAACCATGGGAGGAGCAGTGAGCTACACCACATCTTAACAGGTCAGCATTGAGGTGTTCCAGAGCCAGCCAGGGCTGCATTTAAGCTGGTGAAGGCTGTGAGGAACTGAGGGACAAAGATGCTTCTCAGCTCCCTCCTCTCTGAGAAAGCATCAGGAGAGCAGTGTAGCCACCTCCTGTGGCTGCAGTTGGTGTATCATATTGCAGACTCTGCTCATCCCATCCAGCCTAAATCAGTATTTCTCTAATACCTCAGACAAGCCCAAGTGGTCTCCAGGAAGGAGCTGATTCTCTAATACTCTACATAAGAGCCTCTGCAGACCTCTGAAGGGGAACCAGATAAACAAGAGGTCTGTATGAGCTGGCAAGCAGGACACAAGGTAGGGTTAGACATCCCTAGCTGTACCCACACCACAGTTCTCAGCTCACTGGTTCAACCCCATGGCTCACTCAGCTCCAGTACAACACATCTGACAAGCTCTCCCTCAGCCTCAAATTTGGACATGGTCCACATAAAGGAGGAGCCAGAGCACACAACAGGGCTTGTGCATTCCCAGAATGGAAGAAAAGATGGATCATCCAAATAGACTAAGTGAGTATCAAGAAATATTTTATTGTACATGTAATCAAAGTTTAAAAAAAACAGACAAGGAGCACGGGACAGATTTTTAAGCATCTCTTAACTATGCAGCGTACAGAAATACAACTACTAAATAATTAGCACATTAGTCCCCTTTGCTCCCCTTCCCTGCCCCAGGTTATACAGGCAAGATTAGTAATGCTTCAGATTGAGTCTTCTCAGTAACTGCACGCTTGAGCTGACATCATTGGAGTAGTTTCAGAGTATGTGCCCTCAAAATAGGTGTTTATAAACAAAAGCACTCTCTCTGTAGTGGTCTGTAAGCATTACTCATTCTATACTTCAATGATTGATTCAGTAGCCATAATGATCTTGTAATATCTGAACTGATGCTACATTTGGGTATGTCAATTATAGAAAATAGATTCCTTACGTTTGACAATATGCAGTTGAGAATATATTATCTAGTGGCAAAACAGTGATGGAAAGCAGCAGAGGAAGTATTCCAAGGGAAGGGGGAACTACATGCTGAGCAGAGGCACACTGGCCAGGCAGAACTAAGTGCTGAGGCTCAGGAGTGCTAGCTGCAAAGGGCTTACACCTCAGTGTCATTGGTGTGAGCTCAACATCCCACGTCTACATCCATCTCCCAGCTTTGCTCAGGACTCTAGGTCCTCCTTGCCTACCATGGTGGGATCTTAGACAGTTCTAGTGATGGAATTCATACTCTACCGGGAAGTAGGCTTCCACACTCTTCCAGAGCTAGATAGGAAGGAGTCTGAAAGCGAATGCAGAGCATTGTATCACGGCTTGTTCACCTCCTCACTCTGTTTCCTTCCTAGTTTACAAGGGTGAAGGCCTTCAGAGCAGAAAGCTGCAAGTTTTTTCCAGTACAAGCCAATTCTCTCAATATCTTTAGCAATAAGCCTTCACAAAAACCATAAGCTATACAGCATGTAGCAAAGGATGCATCAAATCAGTGTGACAAATCCCAAATGGAAGGCAAGATAAGTTTTGGGATTCCCACACAAGAGGGAATTGTTTATTCTTCAGTGGCCCAATAAGCCTAGAAAAATCAAGACACTGTGCAAAACTTTGAGAAGGCCCACAGAAAGGCAAACAAAGCCAGATCTGGAATAACAATAACTAACATATTCTGGACTCTAATGCCCTCTGGAGACTATCAGCTTTTTGGCTTAAAACTGCAAGCAAATCATGACATATTAACAATACCACGATCTTCATCTACAGCATGGTCCAATACAGGTTTAGTGTCAAGTTACACGTCGAGGACTTGAATTCACTGCCGTTTGTAGCACCACTTGATTGTTGCTGTAAATAGACAGTCTAACCCTCAAGCCCTCTGCCAGAAAGAGCCTATGACCTCCACAGTTGTGCAACGCCACCCATTCTGGGCCAGCTGACCTACCCACATTTTTTTCTCCTCACACCTATTCAACCGTTCTCAGAAAAAACTGAACAGCTCCAAGCTTAAACTCTGTGTCATATTACCATGAAGGTCACAAAGTTTCAAAGTTCTCCTCACAGTGTTCAAATGTAGAAAATACACACAACTGATGAACCAATTTATTGACAGCATCTCACTAGTTATTTCCTGTGCATGCCAACTGCACAGTCACAAAAGCCTTGCAGCTCTTCTTCATATTTCTCAGCTTTGAAACAGGAAAGGATCAACAGATCTCAGGATTAACAGATCTAACTGGGGGGAAAGGAGCCGTTCTGTACCTCAGTAATTATTGCTCAGTATTTCTGTTTTAAGCAACCAAGGCAGTATTTCAATTTATGCTGCACTTGAGCAGAGACAGGTTCCCTACCATTAAAGAAACATCAGCCTTTCCACAGGAAAAAGTCTCTAAAATTGAGCTGGCCATTTTTTTTAGCAGTTACATTAAACAAGGCAGATTTGCTTAGCTTCCCATTCTCACAGCATTACAGAGTTGTCAAAGTACACAGCTCATACCTACAGCCTGTCTTTGAAGTAGAGTAGCTGGGCTGCACGTTTTTAAGAACTACCACAGTTTATTAGCTATGCCAAAACACTACCTAAAGAGCCTAGAATTGGTCAAAGACTCACCAGCTACCTAAACAGAACAGCTGTCCCACAACAGCAATTTCACAAATAACTCAAAGACAAACACTACAAGAAAGCCAATAAAGGAAATCTTGTGTGATCAAAGGTTCTCTTAGAAGCTCATCAGAAAGAAGCTACCTGCCACCTTGGAGTATCTCCTCCTCCCATAGGAATAACCAACACCTTTTGGAGGCAGTTTAGACAGTGACCGCTCAAAAGTATTTCTACAGAACTGCTTGTTGGAAGAGAGAAGAAGTTATTTCACGATTTGCACAAATTGAATTGACTACACTTGTTTTACTCTGGTAATGTTTTAGCTACAAGGTATCTATACAAGATGTATCAGCAGAGATAGCACATGGTTAACGCTATGGATGTAAACCAAGGAACAACAGGTCCTTCCATCAAGGTGTCATATCTCAGGCAAGCTGTTTTATGTTAGTCCAAGAGGCTGCAAAACCATGCTTCTGCACCAAGGAGGTTCTTGGCAAGCCCAGCAGAAAAGCCGTGCTCTACAAAGGTGACCATCCATCCTGGAACAGCAGCAGGAGAAGAATCAAGCAACCAGTGTTTGTGGTAATAGTCGTAAGAAGGATTCCATTCAGTTGGTGCATATTGCTGTACATAAGGTGCGTGAACCTGTCCGGTATGAGATCAGCGTGAAGAGAAGCCAGTTGCAAGGCTGCAACCAACTACTGGTGTCATATCCCAGATCTGGAAGAAAATATGGTGGAGAATTACACAGTGTAATTATTTAAGGCCTAAGAGGTATTTCTGTAAGAGGCATAGGAGCAAACAAAGACCTCCCTGGATACAAGGTAACACATCCCATTTAAACTATACTCAGGGAGAATATCACGAAGAGTTATACCAGCCTGAAAAGCCAAATGCCAAACCTAAGGCTCAGGAGAATCTTCTAGCAGTTCTCTGTAGGCCTGTTTTAAAAAGCACTATACAGTTTGCTATAACCATGCTTGCAGAAAACCAGGGACAGACTGGAACAGTCTCATCTGTGACATGCATGGTGGAAGTATAGCTCAAGCACAGCCAGATTCTACATCAGTCTCATTTCCACCTCACTGTCTCAACCACGGCTTTTAGTGGCAACACTCCAAGAAGCCAGGTAGCTCATAGCAAAGGAAGCCTGCATGTTTCACCATGTCTGTGTCTTTAAAGCCACCAGCAGATTCTCCTGCTGCTTTGTTTGTCCAGAGGACACCATCAGTAGCAGTTCTGACAGACAGACTCCATACAGTAGAGTTTTAGGTAATTTCCTCAGATGCAAGAAGAACAGTCCACAACAAATACAATTCCCACTGCTCACAACAGTTAGCTTTGTAGCAATTGCTATCAGAAAAAACTATATATAAACATCAGTTCTCTATTAAACCTCTCTACTCAAAGGCAGGAAAGAGGTCCATGAGTACCTTCACAATCCGGTCGCTCCCACAAGTCACCATTAGCCCTCTGGAGATGTCCATGGACATGTGTGAAATGTTGTGTTTTCCTTCATGAAAGGTTGCCAAGGAAGTACGGCTGCACAAGAACAACCCAAATGAAAGGCAGCTGTGAGGTGAAGCTTGAGGGCATCACCAGAGCAGCACAAAATAAACTTACAAGAAACTTCAGTTGTCCAAGTGCTAATGAATCAGTCCTGAAAGCTGCACCACCATATGAAAGGGGACAGTTGAATTAGTGAGTCACACTAAGGCATTGCTCATGTGGTTATGTAAGTGGGACCTTTCCTGGCCTTCTGCAGCATGGCTGGTAAGAATACAAGAGCAGAAGTGGACCAGTGCATTAGCAAATAATTCTATTCAGTTATAAAATCAAGCTAAGCTACATTTTTTCCTGCTGGCTCTAGTGAGTCAGCCAGGGCATGGCAACTCCCTTTTTCAATAAAACACAAACAAACAAAACACCCACCAACCAAAAAACCCCAAACAGCAACAAAACTGGTATCTGATTACTTTGGCCCTTTGGCACTGCAGGTGGCCAAGGAGGTTGACAAGCGTGAACAGTGAAGTGCTGTTCATATCAAGATAAAAAGAGAGTTCCTTCTTCCTAAGAAGAGTTTAATAAGATTCCAAATGTTTAACCCAGTTTCCTTGCACGGGGAAAATAACATTGGGCTGTGAAGAATATTCCTCATAGGAAGAGTTGTTGGGAAGCGTACACAAACTAAACATCCTGGCAGCTGACGGTCACCCCTTCCGCAATTCAAAGTGCCATCAATAACCTTCACCTAAACAGAAACCTCGAGACAACTGTTTCAACTCGATCTGGGCTCACAGAAAAGAAATGAAGCGGATAAAAAAAGTTGTAATAGCACCTTTGATCCAAATCGGCTCGCAAAGCCCACTGAGGGGTCTCTGCCCTTGCAGTGCTTTGAGTGCCCAAGGCAGCCTGGGAGCAGAGAGTCAGCCTGGCATGTTTGTGTGGCTCTGGGTGTGGATGTGGAACGAGCATGAGTGTTTCTGCAGCACTGCAGTATCGCTTTAAGTCATTACTCCTTCATACTCACTCTTCATCCTTGATGGACTCAAAACAGGAATCGCAGACACGGACCTGGAACTCAAACCCCATGATGGGATAACTGGACCGTTTGGTGCTGCACTTGCCACACACTGCTTGACCACATTTTCTGCAGTGATGCTTCATGGAGGAAGGAGAAAAACAAAATCACTACATTGTGCCACTTGACCACCTTACCAAGTGTTCTCTGAACAATAACAAAGCTTCTGGTTTGCAACCTGTTACTTCAACCAAAGACCAAGGTCTCTGGAGCTCTGAACAGTCTTCTTGGCCATTAATGGGTTTACCTCCATATTCTCCCTGTCCATCCTCTTCACATTTTGCAAGCTCCTTCTAGGAGCAGGAAAAGAGATGGTTGAACAAGCAACCAGGGAAACAGTCAAAAGGAAGTCAGAAACAGGTGTCTTGGTGCCTGTCCAGTCCTCCAAAAAGAAAGTTGTCTGGAACGCCTTCACATTCCAACCCAGTAAGAGCAGGGCCATCACACCTTCACTGTACGTGAGTACCCTACAACACATCAGGCTGCAATTTGCTCAGTTATGGGGCATCACGTGCCACTTTACGCGCTTAAGATTTGCCGTTCACAGCTCCAGCGCATGGAAATATTTAGAGAAATGCAGCAGAGCACTCCCAGCACAGCCTGCTTTGCCTTGTGATAGAAGATCGATGCAACGCTTTCCATAGAATTTGGAAATTTCTTAGTACTGCCTAAAAGCTGTGACCTCTCAACAAACCCTCACTTAAAATCAGCAAAAATACCAGCAGTTTAAAAGATCTAACAGCATTAGCAGTTTTCTGTTTGCTGAAGCACAGTTAAGCCTTCAAACCAGCCATCTCACCTGTCTCAACCCCAGGGTCTTCGTGTCCCACATTTGCTTTATGTTCCAGAAGAAAGGCTGCTCACACTTCTGACAGGAATCACTTTCTAGCCACTGAGGAGCCTACAAAAACAGGTAAGAAATGCAAACGATCGGAATTATTTTTCCTCATACGACAGCCAAGGAAGCTTGTGTTAAGAACCCAAAGTCAAGTTTTACTTGGAAAGATGCCCTGTTTCAGCTCTGGACATTACAGTGGATTGCCTGGGGTATAGTACATAGATAGCTTAGTACAAAAAACCCAACCTCAAGATTACAGTTATTTGTTACCTAGACACCTCCTATACTTTAAGCCCACAGCAGTGTGTTATGGTACTGCCTTAAAACTAATTCAAGCATCTAAGTTATTAAACTTGCTGCAGGCATTCAAAGCCTGCTGCTCTGGTTGGAGGAGCTATGAAGCAGCCATCCCCTCAACAAGGGGGACATCCAGAAGTAAGTATCTCTCCTGCTTCCCTAGGATTGCAGTTTGAAATAATTAGGAACTCCATCTGCATTTCCCATCCTGCCCACAGCCCTTCTCCCACCCACATTTTTCCTGCCATAGATGGACTAGGCCAAGTGAAAATAGAGCATTCAACACTTAGACACTTAGAGCATCCCTGTAAGGGCCAGGAAGAGCGACACACTATTTACTGTACATAGGCTTGAATCAGAACACATACACATCTGATGGGGGAGCCTTCCTAACACCCGACAGGGAGAAACCTGGAACAAAGGAGTTTCTCCTCAAGTCACTTACATCTGCTGTAAATAGTAATGAAACAACAGTATTGTTAGTCACACCAGCTCACCATGGATATTTATTAACCCCAGATATGCAGTTCCTACATCTTCAACCTTGATTGCACTTTCCTTCCCCCACACCACTGGAAAATAGTGTAAATAGTAGTAACAAGGCCAGCTCTGGCTCCCTCCAACAGAAAACCAGGATACCTCCTTATTCTCATCTTAATTTCAGGCATTAAATGGGATATAAGAACCTGCCAAGGCTACCAACACTATTGCCAACATACAGATTGAACTGCCCAAGATCAAGTTCAGCCATCAGCAGTGATACCATTCTTCTAAGCTAAAAAGTCTGTCTTCTAGTCTTACATGCAGTAGTATTTGAAGAAGCCCTACAACGTGACTCACTGGCTAATGTTTCAGAAGCCCTACGTTTGACATTCTTCAATAATTCAGGTTTTTTTGCTTTTGGATTGGGCTTGATTGTTTTTCAAACAAGGCCTGAGGCATCACAGATGTTCTAAGTTAACTGTATTATTTTAGTTGTATTAGAACTGTCTATTATTTAGAAGATCCCTTAATTACTGTGTTTAGATCCAGAAGAGTAGCAGCCACATCTTGTTTTCCCAGTTGTATTACAAGTCAGCTCCTTGCAACTACAAAGTTTCATCATATCACAGAAGTTTTGAAGAGATCATCGTGCTGCACAGGAGCACCTCCTGCAGCAGTCAGTGGGTTTAAGGTGACAGCTCAACACATCTCAGGAAGCAGTTCTTAAAATCATGACACTCAGATTTGAGGAAAAGCAACAGCACAAGAAAGGCTGAGCCTTAAATACTGCTTATATCAGCAACCAAAACTCTGTAACTACGGTTTAACAAAGAGTTGTTATGTACATCTTTTCATCTCCTATGATGGATATGAACTGATGCAGAAAGAACATGCATGGCAGGCTCAGCTGCTGTGTACTGAGGCCTTTAAAAAATGTTGTCTGGGGTTTGATTTTCTATGTTCTGAACTATAGGAAAAACAGCCTGCAGAACTAAGCAAAGCCACCAAAAATGGAAAAAAGTAAATAAATTAAATATTTCACCTAGGACATGATCTTACCTCTTCTCGGCTGATATCCATGTTCCACACCGCAATTCCCCCATCAGCCGAACAAGACACCAGCTGCCGTGTCAGCTGGATGTAACAGATAGCCTGCACCTTGTCACTGCAAACAAAGCAGACTGTTTACCTGCAGGCATTCCAACAAAGCTTCGCTCCCCAGCAAACCCCAATTTATCCTTGGAAGCCAAACCGATTTCCAAACCCCTTGCTAAGTCTACCTTGAAGATGAAGAGATGCTGTCCCCTAAGCACTACGCAAGCATCAGGACACGGCCTTGAACAGTGTTCTTACAGAACACCAGAAGTCTGGTTTCTTCTTAACCAGCATGGACAGTGAGCTGAGCATCAGCTGGCTCTGCGTGCATGCAAATACTACTGTGTTGGCAAGGAAAGCCACTTAGAGACAACTGGGAAAATGGAGAAATATTTGTTTCAAGATACAGCAAGGAAGCAGAGGAAGCTTCCACTTTTGCTAACAAATTATGCATTCACCAACAAGACAGTTTAATCCTGAAGAAAGTCACGGCAAGTCTACCCTAAGAAACTAAAAGGATCTCAACAGCATTAGACTGCTTTGCAACATGTACGTCAAGTTAAAAAAGCCATTCTGCTTCCCAGAAGAACTTACTTTCCCATTCAGTACGAAGTTGGATGCTAAGTGTGATGTTGGAAGAGAAACTGACAGTGTTACAAGTCTTCCCCAGGACACATGATGCAGCAGCAACAGCAGTATAAATTCCTCCAGTCACTGCCTTCAGTTTCTTTGGTAACCAGGACTCTATTAGTTCTTTAGCCATAAAAATAAATCCTCAAGATTTAACAAGAGTTCTAGGGCTAAGGCTATCAGTCTTGATCAAAAGTGGATGGAGGCATCTATGAATTAGACAAGATGAGAACGTACTATACAAATACGTCTTTAAACAAACAGGATCTCCACTACCACTGCATTTGTAGGTAGAATATATCTTCAGTGGCGAACCACCTGTCAGACTGAGTTAAGGGCTTAGACTTAAATGGCAGCTGGTGTTGTCTCTCTCAAAACAGAGAGTTGATTAAATACAGAGTAATGACCTAAGCCACAAAGCAGTGGAGACAGGACATGTTTTTCTGGAGTTACCACCCCTGTCATTTAGCCACTAGCACCTCACTGATACAAGAGAACATGAACATACTGAAGCTTATTCTACATGGGCACACAAACATGCTTATACATTAAGTTTCTTGCCTCACCCTCACAGGCAACTCAAAGTATTTACAATACAAAAGCATGCAACTTTTACTTAAAGTCCAAACAAGATGATTTGGGATTGTTCCCACCTCTTTCTATACCTACTTTTATGGTATTTTCTCATTCCCTGTGGTTTAGAAGCATCAAATGTGCAAGAAAAGATTTATCAATTCTGCTTTCCTAGTGCTGATTATCCTTCTTCCCCCTTAAAGTACTCAGAGTTCCACAACAAGTTTTCTCCATTACTCAAGGATTCAAGTATCTTGCTTGCCATGCTGTTTAGTCTTCTCAGGACTCTGCACTCATTACAGAAGGTGTAGGAAAGATAAAACACCATTACATACTGATGTCCCTGGAGCAGCAGCGTTCGCCCCTTCCTTCCACCAATATCCCACATGATAATGCTGTGATCAGAGGCACCCGAGAAGAGCAGGCGTTGAACAGGATCCCACCACAGAGAAGTGATGCTTCCTAGGAAAGAACATGCTGCAGTTAGATCTCAGGGAGCCACTCCCCAACACAAAGATGCTCCTCTGGGTCACTAAAGTGAAACCTGAGGTACTCCCGTGGTGCAGTAACAGATATTAAAAGCTTTAAGGAAAAGGACAGCATGATATAAGTCCTGCTAGAGAGGTAAAGAGTGTTTGGCAACAGAACAAAACACCTCTAAGAAGACAGATGCAAAGCAGAAGCCAGAAGGCTTGAGTCACCTGCTTTCTGTCCCTTTATTTAGGTGGTTGGTTTGAAGACTCTGCACCTCATTAGTCAAAGAAATTAGTCCTCGGTAGCAGTTATACTGAACCTATATAGATAGTAACAGACAGGAGACTAAAGACAATTCTGTCATTCATGCCACCTATAGTTTAAGCTGCAGGAACATTTTATTCCCTTACAGAGATCCTTCCACAGCTCAGCTGTCATCCAAAGCCTTGTTAGTCTGAAAGCAAGACGAATGGTAATTACAGCCCGAATCAGTCCTTTCCAGCTCTCTGGAGCAAGAGGTTTCTCTTGCCTCCTTCAGGGCTACACAGTTTTCATACTGACGCATGTGGGAACAACCATCTCAGAACAGTGAGCATCTGCACCATAAAAGGCAGTTTGAGTATTCTCTCAGCATCACAGCACAGACTTAAATATGGAGAATTCTGGAAGCCGACTGTTGAAGGACAAGTTCTAAAGCCAGTTAAAACTGCAAAGCACACACTGCTTGCTTGTGAAGTCACAGCAAGGCAGGAGCTGGAAAGGAAACAAGATGAAGGCAGACTTAGGAAGTCTGGCAAACAGGCGCGCTCAGAGAAGAACTGTGTGCCATTTACATTTAGAGTTACCAGGCCTTGAGAATGTTACACAAATACTGTGGAGGAAAAAAGGTTACACAATCTGTTTTGCTTAAGATGAAGTAGCTACGGTTACACCACTGGAAGGAAAACCCATTTCTACCCCTCAAGTCTAATCATCTTTTAAACCAGATTAATTCTTGCCTTGTGGATCACAATCCCCTCAGGGAAATTATATACAAGCCAAAGTTGTCTGCTAGGCACACAGTGCTGCTGAAGCCCACCATAACTTGCATAGAATACACACTGTACAGTGCCCCATCAAGACATGCTGCTTTCAGAGTGACAGCAGAACCTATCGAGGCCCCGCATTTGAACACAGACCAGTGCAAAGAAGCACACAGGGCTAAAGGAGCATCTAGGGCCAGAAGAATTTTGCTCTCAGTTGAAACAATCTGAAATTATGAACAGAAGAGGCATTAATCATTGGGAAGTCTCAACTCGCCTCCCACATTCAAGCCCAGCTTTATCATTTCAGTCATCTGTAAATCAGGACTCTACCCAGATTTAACAAAGTCTACTCTATACTTACAGCTACAAGAAAGGCAGTTGTTTCCAGTGGGTCAGACTCGTGACCCAATAACTCACCCCTACCCAGACTAGTCAGCTGATTTGGAAGTTGCCAGCACCACAGCGGAAGAGGCAGCAAGTATAGTTTCTTTCTCTCAGCATATTATTAAATTACACGTTCTCCTGTTATTTGCATTCTTGCCTTACTCATTACAGCAGACAGCGGCTCCATTTGTTAGACTACTTAATTCCTCATCTGATACAAGGACAACTACACTGCACAACATGAGACATTTGTCTTGACTAGATGGTCTGGATTCTAAAAGGCTCTCTCGATTTCTTGCATATAGCTTCGTTTCAGCTAAACATAGGAAACTAGTCTTATAAAGACTGACCAGAACAGCAGACTCCACTGGGGAGAACTAAGGGGCTTTTTAGACTGGGGGTTGCTAAAGCTGCTTTAGGTGTTATTATAGTACTACAGAGTCTCCAGAAAAAGAGAACAAACATTCTCATCCTTTCCCTCAACGTTAAGGATACTAAGGTTTCTCAAGGTGGCCATCTGGTGGAGAACTTGTGTTTAACTGGATGCAAATGTTTACCTTTCTTTTTCACCTATAATAAAAGTACCTGTCAGTATTTATAAGGCTAAGATTTCTCTTCAGCAAGAATCTGTGTGTTTAGAGACAGTCCTGTGTACAGCTTTGAACAGGTTTTGATAACCACCCCACACTAGTTGTTTATCCAACATCCATCCCTAAGAGGTAGATACCCAACAGAATGTCTCATCCCCATTTACAAAGAGGGGCTATAATGTGTCAATGGGAAGTAAGAGAAGAGTTACTTTACCTTCATGCCCTTTGAGTGTTGTGATAACCGAGCATGTATTCTGCTCAAGCTTCAGGAGAGTGATCTGTCCAGAAAAATCACCCACAAACGCATGCCGAGTTTCATGGTCGTATCTGAACACCAGTCAAGGAGAAGCCTCTTTTGCTCTTCTGAGTACTTTACGGGACAGAAACAGCACGGCTGACCAGCTACAGAGTGTACACAAACTGGAAAAGGGCACATTAGTATGCCAGATAAATACTGACCCTCCATGGCTAGTTTACCTTACAGTGGAAGTGTACTCCCAATGTTCTAGCTATGGAGAAGGTGAGACCATCTCAGTCTGTGTTCTGTTCTCTACACTTCCAGGTTTACTGACAGGTCCTTGAGCATGGTATCAAAGACAGAACTGTATTTCAGAAAAGGTTCTGTCATTTCACATGGACATAAAAGCCACACATCCTAACACAGGATCTATCAGCAAGGTGACATGTTTAGCAAAACCATTAGACAGAGTTTCCTGGTACCCAGTTGTTGTCCGTGTGTAACTACTGTCTCCAGAAAGTAGAACACTGCAAGCTGGATGGAACTAGATCTGCCACCTTTAGAATTTTGCTATTCGGGATATAAGCAAGAGCTACAAGAAACCCATACAGCTGATACCACGTAACCCAAGAGTGGTGTATAAACCCACCTGTCCTGGAGCAACCCAAGAGCACAATCAGCAAGAGTAGCCTATCCTATCCAACAGAAAAGATTAACTTTAAAAAGTTAGAATACCTCAAATCCCATCACCAAAAGTGAAGAAACAGAGGTTTTGCCACCTGATGATTTTGTGAAATCTCTTAAGCCTTCAGAATCCTGAGATAAACAACTTGCTTTCAATAAATCCACTAAGTCACTGAACATGTGATCCTTCCTTCATATTGGAAGTCCAGGCTCGCATTATCCCCACTAATCCAGTGAAGAACAGGCACTCGACCTTCAGAAGCTTACACACAGGATTGTTAACAAGTAACTCCTGAGGAACCTCCTGACAGGGAGACCAAGCACCACACACCAGGGAGCTAGTTCTTCCAAACACAAGCCCAAAGGCAGGATCAAGACAACACTAACCTGTCAGCTCTTCAGGCAGTAAGGCAGGGTCTGCACAGACGAGAACTCAGAAGGCCAGACATGCTGCTGGCACCCTAGTAGTTGGCTTTCCTCCACGGTAGAGAGAAATTCTGGAGAGGTCTTTGTTCTTTCAAAACTATTTCAGCTTTTGAATCACATCACTTCTACAACATTGCTGCCACTAATCCTCACGCATCAGCCAGTACCTCCAATTACTATCCAGTCACCTCTAAACTACCACCATTAACAAGTGCTAAAAAACAGTTTTAGAATTTGAAGTATTTCACCCACGCTCAAGTTTTGATGTATGACCTATACTTTAAGCTACCGGGTTTGTCAGTGTTACACAGGATAAAGAATGTCCTGAAGTACTTAGACCTGAATAGACAACCAGAGTCCTTAAGCTACGAATCCCAGAATCCCAGCATGGTAAGGGTTGGAAGGGACCACTGCAGATCATCTTATCCAACCCCCCTGCTCCAGCAGGTCACCCAGAGCAGGGTGCCCAGGATCACATCCAGGCGTGTTTGGAATCTCTCCAGAGAAGGAGACTCCACAACCTCTCTGGTCAGCCTAGGCCAGGCTTTGGCACCCTCACACCAAAGAATTTTTTCCTCTTGTTCAGATGGAACCTCCTGGTTCCAGTTGGTGCCCGCTGCCCCTTGTCCTTTTGCTGAGCACCACTGACAGGAGTCTGGCCCCATCCTCTTGCCTCCCACCCTTTAGCTGTTGATCAGTATTGATCAGTCCCAAAGGTTTTCATGATGTTTTCTGCTCTAGAAGTGCTCAAAAGCTCAGACAAACATCTCAACATTACAAATGAGTACACAGTGCAATTTCTATAGCTCAAGGTCACAAGACCCCTTCTACTATCTAACAACCACTAACAGAAATAAAAGGTATTAAACATCTAATAAGAAGTTTGCAGACTTGCAACAGATTTCACTCTGCCTTTTTACCTGAAAAGGAGGGAACAAGCAGAGCTAAACAAATCAAACCTCCTTCAGTTTCATGGTAGCAATAATTTTTCAAAGGATACTGTAGACACGAAGCCCAAGAGGTGAAATAATGTCTCCCCAGCATACTCCCACTTCTGGTGCACATCCAGCTGATGCACTTGTCATGACCAGTGCTGATAACCCACTCCGACGTCAGGCAGAAGGTAATGGCAGACACTCGATTCTGATGAGCTGTGGGAAGAGAAAGATTCTGGCAGGTTTTCCTACAAAGTAAAGTGCTGCATTCTTACATTCTAATTCAGAGCAACACCGGGTGAAGATGATATCTAAGCAATGAGCCAGAGATGTTTTGACCACTTATCATACTTGCCTCCAGGCTCAATTAAAAGGTGAGCATTGTTCTGTTAGGTACTGGCCTTCGGAATAGCTTAAGTGAACCAAACACGTCAATCAGCTAATTTAAGCCTTTCTCCCAGAGAGAAGCTGAGTTCAGCCCAGGAGGCTCTGGTTAAGGGGAAGGCAAATCCTCAGCCTCCTCCAGTTAGGCCAGCACTTCTGGGGAGTAATGTAACACTTCTAAAAACCTTGATTGCTTTAAGCACCTCTTTTCCTGACACCAGGAGAGCTACACTCAGATTCAAGCTTTTAAGCACCTGAAAGTGCATCAAGTCCATCTCCTACCTGCAACAGCAACCAAATCCCACCCAGCTTTGTTTAGAATGCTGCCACTAAGCAAGTTACATGAGCATTTAAAAGAAGCTCCCTTCTGCCCTCAAGATGCACGTACTTCCCTTGACAGAGTTGTCAAGCCATCTTCCTGGGGATAAAAGGGGGTTTTGTTGCTTTAAGAATAAGGTCTTTCTCCCAAGCAAGAACATTGCTCCTATCAGTGTCAGGGGGTCATAAGACAAACTGCACTTTGTTTCAATACATCTGAAGTCTTTAATAGCCTCCTTTCACATTTATTTTCCAATTTTAACCAGCAATCAAGTTTGGTATTTCTTTTAAGGATGTGCAGACAGATGCAGAAATCAAAACCCTAATCCCCATGTCCTGGAAAAACAAGATCTTTTTCATCCCCTACTGCTCTCCTAAGATGACAGAGGAGGCAAGAACTCTTGATCCTCACCCAGAAGTAACCAGGCCCAGTGATTACAGAAAGTAAGGATGGAAATTGCAAATACCAAAGTGCACTTTTAGAAAGCTCTTACCCTAACATTCATGAGTAACTACTCTACTTGAAGAGCAGTATCTGAACATACTAGTTCTGGCTCATCACACTCAGGGGGGCGATGATATACTGAACTTAATGATAATGACTAACGCACTCATCTGAGGGTTACTCAATGACAGAACACTGACCTTACGGCAGTTACCCCCAACTAAGTGATAGCTAGAAGGTCAGTCAGATTTAAAGCATATTCTGACTGGATTAATCTGTGTCCAGTTTCCTGAGCATTTTAGATGCCTTCCCTTCACGCAAATGTTAGTGTAGACACTGTTTAACAATTTACCTGGATAGGTCTTCACAAAGTTCATCTTATTGAAGTCCTCTGAAATATGAAACTCCTAAAAGCAAAGTGGAGCTGTTAGAAAAGATACCACAGTGACATAAGCAATACTGATACCCAAAAAAGACCAGGAACCTCTCACTAAAAACCAGCAGTTTCTCAGGCTGGAGCACAGCACACTGACACCCCAACTGCCAACTGACCTTACTAGGGAAGTGCGTTCTCAACAGGGAGCATCCTCACAGAACCCAGTTTGCTGAAGAGATTATCAGAAAAGATAAAATCTCATTTGTCACCAGCAGGAACAAACAAAACTCTATCTTGTAGTATTTAGGATTTAAGTGTCTGAGACTTCATAATGGACAGATTTAAGTGCAAGTATTTGATTCACTAGGCTTCCTGAAATTAAGTCTCAGTTTACCTTCAAGTAGTGATCACTAGAACCACTGTTCTTTCTATGTGGTTCTGCATAGGCAATTCACAGCTGTTATCAGCAGAATCACTATTTAAGACATTCATGCAATACCCTGGCTCCTTAAAGGACAGTTATTTTGACCTTCTTTTCATAGAGAAAGGAAGCTATTAAAGTGCCCCAGTGTCATAAGATTCCCCTCCTTTGCCAAGAAAAGAGGAGAAGAATACAGACCCACTTTCTGTTCTGCCTCACCTCTGCTCTCCCTCTCCTGAACAGCCATTACAGAAAGAGTATAGAAAGACAGAAGGAAAACTTCCCAGAATTAAAAGAACCCAAGCCTGTCTCTTGTGATTTTAGAGCTAGTGTTGAAATTTCCCCATCATAAAAAGATCTGCAGCAAGAAAATTCAGAGACATGCATGGGGAGACACAAGCAGATGCCCGATGCAAGGCAGCTGCAGTCTCAGCACACCGCCATGGCACTGCCCAGCTTAACATACTCTGCAAAATAACTCCTTGATGAAGTGCAATTGTTTGGGCCCACTGCTACACTAATGGCTCAGTGACTTCAAGGCTAGCTGCCTCACATCTAACCAGAAGAACCCTTGTTTATTTGTAGTTCTCCCATCTATATCAGGTGAACTGCCAAGAAGGTCAGCCTTTTAGTAGGAGCTGCATTCCAAAGAGGTAAAGAAAACAAATTATTAGCTGCCAGCAACACTTGGTGCTCACTGACCATCTGAGCAATTCTAATCTACACTCAGATGAAAAGTCACAGCAACTTACCATGATAGCTCCATTGTCCTGGCCTACAAATATTCGTCTGCTGTCATGATGATAAGCCATGGCTGAACAGGGCGCTGTCAAAAAACCCAAGCATGCTGCAGTTATTGAGACAGAGGTACTAGGATGCACATGACTTATTAAAACCAAAATAGAAGCTGTTTAAGAGTAAAGAGCTAGACAGAAATATCATTGCACACCAACTTCACACAGAACGAAGTCTCAACATGCCCAGCTTTAAGAAGATTGACGTTTTTGAGGTTACACAATATTAACAGAAATCCTCTAAAGACCTGCTTCCCTTTTTGAAAATAAAAGTGAAAAGCAATGACAACAAAATTACACTAAAGCATCCCAATGAAAATTTTGCAAAACAATTTCACTGAAGAACTTCCTCATTAAATTTGCAAGTCACAGGGATGGGCAGGATACCGTGTTCTACACTAACACCTTCTCCAAGACCCTCAGGAAATGTGACCTTCAAGGTGTTTTGAGAAACTGAAAGCCAGACGGGACAGTCTGGAGTATTACAGTGGTCAGAAGAACAAGTCCATCCCTTGGAACTCCCTACCAGTACACTTGATTTTATATAAACCTTTTTAGAGCACAACCTGAATAGTCTATTTAGAAAGTAGACTAATTTAGACCAACTATCAGGAAGAAAGATTACAGTTGGCATTTCTAATCTAGATCCTTGGCTACTTGGTCTGCAGCTGCAGACACACAAAACATCAAGGAGCCAAATTCTTTGGTCTTCATTTAACATTTGGATACAAATTACTGCAGAAATTGTTATTCCAAAGACTATATATAGAGAGAACATATAAAGACTATAAGAATATTCTTTATATTATGTCTGAACTCTCAGCGGGTGGTTTGAAAAGCTCACTTATTTGGCAGACAAGTTATTTGCCAGCATTTGAGACATCTACAGCTGCAAATCCATGCAGTGCTTCACCTGGTGAAGGCTCTGGTTCTGGCAGAACACTGCCAGAGACCTCACCCACTGCACAGCTAGTTTCAAATTAAACTCTGAGCTGCAAAGTTCCCAAATTCAAGATATCCCTGAGTGAATCCTGCACATGGGGCAGCAGGAAGGAGGTATCCCCCCCCACGGCAGCACAGGTACACAGCCCACACTATGCTCGGCCATCGTGCACCACCTCCACCCAGCGCTGTACTTACATGACATGGTGTGGTAGATGCTGGGCCAGTATTGTCCACTGTCTCTCTTCAGCCACACTCGTATTGTTCTGTGTCATTGGAAGAGAGCAGAGAAGACAGATTAAGGAAGTGCATCCAAACCCGTTCATTACTTATATACCAGTTCCAACCCTCTTAGCTGTCGTGCTACTCAAGTCAGAGGAACAACGTAATAGAAATAATAGCACTAAGAACAGCCACCCTTGGATTCCGAAGAGTATTCTTTAAAACCATTTATACGTTGAGTTCCAGTAAGTACAAAATGGCAACACTATTGCAGCTCACCCCAGAAACCACTGCATATCACATCCCTTCAATTCCTTCTCCTTGCCTCTGCCTGATTTAAGTCAAGTCCAAGCTGCAGTAACTTTCCAGCTTTGGCAGAGCGAACCACAGCTTGCTTTATAGCAGATCAAGTGTTTGGTATGTTAAAAAAAAGAATCAGGCCTTGGAATGAAAGGGAAAATGGTCTTGAGAATATTTAGCATTATCCCACTCTTCTGACTGTCAAATCCTGGGAGAAAGGATACAAAAGAATCAGTGAGGAACTGGGAAGTTATTGTCAGTTAAAAGCATTCCTGTAATGGGCACATCTGAAGGGAATCTACATCAAATTAAGTGCACATATGTAGACAGGTTATTTTAAGTCCACTTGAAATTTCCTCACCAAACCATTGTTTGCCTTTTTGTTACTGTTTAAATCCAACTTCCTCATTCCTAAATGGAAACTTAAATCATCTATAAATACATGTGCCTGGAAACACCATCAAGAGACTTCACTGAGATGAATGGTTCTGTTTCCTTTTAGCTAAAAAAAGGCCTGGCATGTAGTATTTTTTTAGAAAAGAACCAGGGGATAAGGTTGGTAAACACCACAGGATGGTCAGAGTTTAACAAGAGAGCTCAGAAGGGGACTGGTACCTTGAGGATATAACAGTAGCATTCTAATTTTGTAATCCATGTTAGGGCTTTTTTGTTAAAATACCACTCAAAAACTAAAGCAGACAACACCCACCCTTCATGTTTTAGAAAAGTGGAACATTGAGTCAATACAGCTGAGGACACTGCCTCAAAACACTGATTTTCAGCTTTTGAATCAAGTTGCTTTTGCCACCAGTTCAGTGGCAAACACACATTACTCCAGCCCATCAAATATTTTGCATTAAGACTCTTAAAAACTATCACTTCCTCTTTACAATAATCACCACCCTGCCTCGGGGTCAGAAAGTTCACTAAACTAGTAATTAATATAAAGCAAGCAATGATTCAATTTTTCTAAGCAAATCATTTCCTGGAGGTATAACTTGTGTGTGCGCTGATCATCACCAACAGCCCCTCACTGAAGCTGAGCACCTAAGTAAACAGCTGCAAGAGTCAGCAAAATTAACTTCGGAAAGCAGCTTATTTTGGTTAAATAAGATTTAGACTTTGCTAGCCTCACGCTTGCTGTCAGACAGCTTTATATCTAATTACACAAAGCTCTGACAGAGCAAAATTTGAAGAGATTGTTTCACAGTAGTCAGCAAATAATCTGTGCCAAAATTCCTCTTCTCAGTTGTCTCTCCTACAGGTTTCTTGCTGTGGTACATCTCCTCACAAATCTCATAAATTAATTTGTGAAATACCAGATCTAGCTTAAAGGAATAGAGAAGTCCTCCAGAAATGCCACTTTTACAGCCTCCTACCATGAAATTGTTGTATTATGAGAACCATCATATCAACCCTGGAGTCTTTAGCACTCTTCTCAGAACTTAGTCTTTATTTAGTGAAAAAGCCTGTGCTCAGTCCACTCACGTTTATTAGGCATTCCCTGCGAAAGGCCTAGAAAGACATATTTGCATCTCAGCAAGGATGTAAAAACATCAAAATTCATTGAGGAGGACCCAGAGATAGACACATACTTTGCAAAGGCTGGACTTGGTGATCTTAAAGGTCTCTTCCAACCAAAACAATTCTATGATTCTAAATTATGGTAAACTCAGATATGAGAGCGGCAGCTACACCAGCCCTGTTCCAAGGGCTGCATCTTCCCAACACCTTCCAACCACCAACCATTGCTGCCCTATCTCAAACCAATTACTACATTTTTTTTCTAGCAAGAATAAAAGACTGCATTCTTCTGGCAGCCAAAATAAAGCAGAAATATTTAGACTGCTATTGTGTTCCCAAAGGAGCATTGGAAATCTGGTTTAGTCAGCGCAACATGAGCTCAAGGACACTGCCTGCAGCTGATGCTTTTTATTGAATTTCTGCTCACAGAAACACTAGTTTTAACCAGTTTAAGTTCCATACAAAAAAACCCCTAATACCACAACAAAGCATAAGTTCCCATGCAATAGCAGGTGCTGACGGTCACAGAGCACCAGCATTCAGATGTTCTAGCAGCTCTAGAGATCCTGTCAGCCTGTGGTAAACGTTGTAACTTCATCTTGCATTTGGGGTCTTGCACATTAGCATTTAGGATAATGAGGCTCTTCCAGATTTTCTTGCTTTTTGTTTCAGAACTAAAGAAAGCTCTATTGATATTCACCGACGTACTACAGCAGCTTTTGTACTCAAAAAATCCAGAACCGTTACCTCTCATTCTGGTAAATATCATTTGAAACAAAGAACTACAACTCCTCTAATGAGAGGATAACTGACAACATTCCTGGCCAGTGTTTGCCCACCAATGTTTTCCCCCCTACTCAATTTGTAAACACATTCCTCCTACTGGTTGTTAGGAAATACTCTTTTGCTGTACACAGCAACTTTCTCCCTTCTTGAACCTTATACTTTGCTTGCTGCTTTCAGCATTGTCAGTCACACAGCATTAACACCCACACCCTGTTTTCAGTGAACACAGGAGTTTGGTAACATGTAAAACTGTCGGTGAAGGACACATGAGCGAACAGGCTCCGATGTAGTGTAGGAGGTACCCCAGGTTAGAGGTGAGAGTGCAACAGCATCTGGAAGGTTAAACTTCTATAGTAAAGCAGGCTGCACAAATCTAGCCTCGAGTTCAAAGCTGCTCTTAGATTTACACACTGCAAAGGTGGGGTGTAAATCTAAGCAGCCCCTCTGCTCTCCTTGCACAGGGCTGTATCTGACACCAAAACTTGCGCAGATAAGAGCCAAGGATGCAGCTGTGTCTTTATCAACAGTCTGAGCATGCAGGCTGCTAACACTCAGCACCAGCCCTCTCGCTTTCTCTGCTACAGGCAGTACGCAGCTACAAGCCTCCGCAAGCCCGTGCCATGAAATTCTGTTTGGTTTAACTCATACAAACTCTTACAAAAAGGCTCTCTCCTCTTCTCTCTTTCAGGAAGCACATCAAAAACTGACACAAACATGTTCAGATTCAGCCCATGCCGGCACCCAAAAAGCCAACTTCAACCTGTGATACCAGAACAATCGCACGTATGAGTGGAATTAAAAGGGAGCTGCTCAGTCACATCCCAAACCTGTTACCCAACAGGAGCTACAGAAAGATGCTCTTTTCCAGCTGAAGGGAAGAGACCAACCAAGTCCATCTTTCTACCAAAGCCAGAAAGCACAGGTATCCTGTGTCACCACCTGCTGCAGGCTCAGTACCATGACTGTCGTGCTTCAACCACATACTGCTGCTTCAGAGCATCAGGATTTAAAGCCTGCTGCTTTCACACAGGCATTGCTGCAGCAAGGGAAGCTGTTTACCTCTTTACCAGGCAGGAAAATGCTGTTTAAACTCCAAGAAGCCCTATTAATATGCAAAATCAAAGCTCTAGAGAGGCAGGTGATGTTCAGTGGAGTCACAAATCTTTATTTCCTTCTGTTTCCCACCTTTCAGTGCACACATTGCACAGTACGATGTCCTGAAGTCAAGGAGCATGAAAATATTTAATAGGTTGATATCTAATTGTACAGTTGGAGAAGCACATATGCTATTTATCCCACCAACACCGTGCTGAATGCTTCCTGCAGCCAAACCTCCAGCATTCTGGAAGCTTGGGAAAGAACACCAGGCTATCTGCCACATATTAGAAGTTGATAGTAAAACCCTGACACAAGCATTAATTTACTTAAAAGCACTTCCCTATTTCAACAGGCATCCAATCTGATGGCTGAAAAAAATATTCTCAAGGAATAGTAGCCTAGCTCCAAGCACTTCAGAAAAATATTTTCAAATAGCCTTTAAACAACATAAGGAAATCTTCGGCTTCAGTTACCCCAAGCTTACAGCATTTGTACTTCAGGTTTTCAGAATTCAGTGATGAGTTTTCACTCCAGTCCCAATAGTCAATAGCTCATCTGGAAATTAAATGTGCTAATCTTCAGGGAAAAAAGGGCAAGGGTGGAATCCAATTAGCCACTTTAAAGATCTACTGATTAAGTCATCTAAATTCAACTGCTTCTGCTGCCTTTTTCCTAAAGAGTTCCACTTGCACTCGAAAACAATTCCTAGAATACCAATGAAAAATACCTCCTCACCACCTCCCCACAGGAAGAGAGGACAGACCAGTACTTTCCCATTTCTTAGAAGCACTGATAATCAGCACCAGTAAGTGCAGCTACAGCTTCACCTTTTTAATACCAGATTTACACTGCCAGGTCACAGCTCTCACCACTCCACTGCAGATCCACCACCTCTCTCCCAGCCAACAACCCCTCTGAATCACAGAATCGTTATGGTTGGAAAGGACCTCCAGGGTCATCAAGTCCAACCAACTCTTAGCATCTCTACCTTTCTCCTAGCATCTCTGGTCTACTTGCTTCCTCATTTCCACGTTTGTTTCATCTCAATAACCTCATAATAAAGTCATTACCAGCTTCTGCGACATGTTTCGCATGCTGTGCGAACCAGTGCCGAGGAGGAGGATTAGACTCTGAAGGCATTTTCCCTCGCCAGCAGAAGCCACTGTCCTCAGCAGCTCACCCCCACCTCTCCCCTCGAATCTGCCCACTCACTCCCTGAACTGCTTCAGCCTGAACAAAGCAGGTTCGAGACCTTCAGACAAGAGATATCAGAGGGGGCTTGTTCTGACCAAAGCAGCTCAGGGAGCTCCAGCTCTTCCCAACAGACAAGAGAAGCAGTAACGCACCTACAAGTGACCCAGCCAGCGCAGCTCCAGGCAGAGGAAAACACATCCCCTCATTTCTGGTTCTGCTCATAACTGCTGCAGAACTCTTTAACACAGACAAACGAGCTCTCCTTTTCCATCTGCTCCACAGGAGCTGGAAAGCAGGCATGAAGCACAACAGCTTTTTCCACCGAGGAGGGGACTGCGGTCAGCTCTGCCCTCGCCAGCCCCGCGGGCTGAGCCGCTGCCTCCCTCCCGGAGCAGGAGGAAAGTCGGCTGATGTCATTTTCCTCCCTCGAAACACAGCTTCGGTTATTTCCTTATGGCTCTAGGCAAAGAGTCACGAGTGCGTGCCTCCGAGCAAAGCCAAAGCCTAAACCCTGACTTTCCCTCCGCCCTAGCGCTACGCTTCCCTGGCGCTGCCTCCTCCTGCCTTTTGCCGAGCCCCAAGTCCAGGGGCTCCGGGATCGGGTGCCCCAGCCCCACACAAAGCTGAGAACGCCGAGGGAAGAGAGCGGAGCGGGGGGCTCCGGAATGGTGGGGCTGAGCCCCAGCCCTGCATGGAGCTGAGAACGCCGAGGAAAGGCAGCCGACCCAGGGAGTCCGGAACGAGGGGCTCAGCCCCAGCCCTGCACGGAGCGGAGAAAACCAAGGGAAGGGACCCAGGTGCTCCGGGACGGGGGCGCTCAGCCCCAGGCCTGCACGGAGCGGAGAACGCCGAGAGAGGGGAACTGACCAGACCACATCTGACCCTCCGCCGAGGGCCCCCCCGGGTCGGGCTCCCCCCGGCCTAGCCCCTCGCCGAGCGAGCGCTGAGGGGGACCCACCGCCGCCCGGCGTACCTGTCCTCGCTGGCCGTGATGACCCCGTCCTCCTTGGGGATGAGGAGCGCGNCCGCCGCGCCGAGGGGCCCTTTGTAGCGGCGCACCGCAGCTGCGCGCTGACGTAATCTCCGGCGTGGGGAGGGGCCAGAGCGCGCCGTGGGGTCTGGAATAGAGGCGCCGCACGGCCGTGAAGCCGTATCTCGTGGAAGAGCGGGAACATGCGATCTGGCTGCCGGTGGGGTCTTTGGAGCGTCGGCTCCAGGATCATAGAATTTGGGTTAGGGTGGGAAGGTCACCGAGTGCAAACCCCCTGCAGGGAGCGGGGACATCAGCAACTAGAGCAGGCCAACCTCACCTGCAATGGTTCCAGATATGGGACATCGACCACCTCTCTGGGCAACCTGGGCCAGGCTCTCACCACCCTCAGTGTAACAAATTTCTTCCTTCTATCTAGTCTAAATCTCTCCTATTTTAGTTTAAAGGCATCACCCCTTGTCCTATTGCTACAGGTCCTGCTAAAAAGATTCTCCTTGTCTTTCTTACAGGCTCCCTTTAAGTACTGAAAGGTCTCCCCAGAGCCTTCTCTTCTCCAGGCTGAACAAGCCCAACTCTCCCAGCCTGGCCTCCCAGCAGAGGGGTTCCAGCCCTCGCATCATTGCTGGGGCCTCCTCTGGCCTCACTCCACCAGGCCCATGTCTCTGCTGTGCTGAGGACTCCAGAGCTGCCCCAGCACTGCAGGGGGGTCTCCCCAGAGCGCAGCAGAGGGGCAGGATCCCCTCCCTCGCCCTGCTGCCCACACTGCTGGGGATGAANCCACACTGCTGGGGATGCAGCCCAGGAGGACATTGGCTGCTGGGCTGCAAGTACATGGAACTGGCTCAACTCCAGCTTCCCACCCCCAGCACCCCGAAGTCCTCCTCAGGGCTGCTCTCCAGCCCTTCACTCCCAGCCTGTGTTGATACCGGGAGTTGCCCTGACACAGCTGCAGGGTCTTGCACTCGGTGACCCTCATGGGGTTCACACAGATACACCTCTCAAAACTGTCCAGGTCCCTCTGGATGCCATCCTGTCCCTCCAGTGTGTTGGCCACACCACACAGCTTAGTGTCATTGGGCCGCATGCCTGGCTGGCCTAGGGCCATGACCACGCAGCAAAGAAAAGGATATTCCCCCTGGAGTTATCAACCAATAATGGAGGAATACAGACTGAGGAAGGATGTGTAGTCACAGGAAGGAGATGAGCTGGTTTCTTCATGGCTTTTAAACCAGAAGCAGCTGTAAGCCTCTAGCCTGTGAGCTCCTGAGCAGCTGCATTCTGCTGGTTATTGTCTTTGTGTCCAGCACATGTGAGTATTGTCCATGTAGCTGGTTAATCACCAGCAGGATTCTTCCCTTCCCCTCGGTGCTGGTTTCTTGGTAGCTGCTGTGACCATGGTGCTGGTGGTGCTCACACCTCTGAGGCCAAGCTTGAACCAGAACTCCTGCCTCTCAAGGGGAGCCAGGGGCGGGGGAGAGGTCACTGGAGCTGCTCAGGACCCTTCTCTGCGAGCAGAGATGTAGTTTCTCATCCCAGGTCTAACAAATATGTAAATATTTGAACAACAGAGTGTCTGGATATACACCAAGCTGACACAAAAATCCTACCTGGGAGCTGGGTGAAGCCATTTCTGCTCAGGGTGTCCCAGACAGAGCTGCACCCAAAGAGATGAGCTACAAGATGAGGTGAGGACAAACTTCTCGGGGCACGGTGGCAGGTGATAGACCATCCCAGACCAAGTCACTCACCTGCAGCCAGGGAGGTGGGATGAGGCTTCCCCAGACTCCTGTCCTCCAGCAGACAGCGACGATCTGTCCCCTAGCCTGCCCCAGGAAAGGGATGTTTTCTGCCTCACTGGGTTTCCCAGCTGTTTGCTGGAGAGAGAAGGAAAACAACTCGGGGAGAAAGGGTCCAACTTGAAGTTTGGAAAATGCTTCTTAAATAAGCTTGGCTTTGCCTTCAGCTTTTCCCTCTTTCCTAATCTTTTCTCTCTATTTCCAGAGCCCACCTTTCTCCCACCCTTCTTACCTCCTCATTCCTGCCCACTCCTACCTCCTCCAGCTCATGCCTGTGTCACAGTGCTTTTCCTTCTCTGGTGTTCCTCTTTTGGTCCAGTTGCTAAACTTATAACCTGCTTTTTCTCTCAATTTCTCATCCTTCTCAACCTATTTTTTCCATAATCCCATCTGCACCACCACTGCAATCAAACCAAGCACAAGTCAAGCCAGCCCTATGCTACCTTACACCTCTCATGAGGAGACCTCACATCTCATGTGATTCTGAGGATGGTCAGCTCTGAGATGAAGCAGCAAGATGACAGCTCCTGTAACAGGGGACTGACTACGTTCATTTCTTCCAGGGTTGTGCGGGTCTTCACCCAGGCTTCACAGGGAGATGTCACAGGAGGACCTGGGGTTGTTGAGCCTGGAGAAGTAAAAGGAGGCTCAGGGGAGACCACCTCACTCTCCACAACTCCCTGAAAGGAGGTTGGAGCCAGGTGGGGTTGGGCTCCTCTCATAAAGAACAAGCAACAGGACAGGACCTCAAGTTGCACCAGGGGAGGTTTAGGCTGGATATTAGCAAAAATTTCTTCACCCAAAAGGGTTGTGAAGGGCTGGCCCAGGCTGCCCAGGGCAGTGGTGGGGTCCCCATCCCCAGAGGGGTTTCAGAGCCATGGAGATGTGGTGCTGAGAGACATGGTTCAGTGGTGACCTGGCAGTGCCAGGTTAACGGTTGGACTCGATCTTAAAGGTGTCATCCAGCTAGAACGTCTCTGTGATTCCATGACTGGCTCACTGAGAGATCTGGGAAGTGCTGCTCAGGCTCAGAACTGCCGGATTCCAAAACAAGACGTTGATGCCCAGGGCGAGCTGTGGGTGCATGTTCCAGCCATGGCCACGAGAGGACGATGTGGGCTCTCCCTGCTCGCCCGGGGCCACCAGCATCAGCTGGGGCAACAAGCCGGCACTTTGGGCACGTCACTCCTGGAAGCTCCTGCTGAAAGACCACCACGTGGGGATGCCAACAGGGCAGAAAGTCACCCGTTTGGCCCTGCTGCTGGACCCTGGCTCTTAGAGGACACCCTGAGAGCTCCCAACAGAAGAAATGTCATGGGGAAGAAAAAACACAAAAACAAACCAGAACAAAACTATTCAAGTTCTATGATTTCCCCTCAGATCTTTTTTTTTTCCATCTCAAAGGGACATATGCTGCCCCAGGTCCACCAGAAGCCCCACGATGGCTGCTGAGGATAGCAGCCAGGCCCAGCCAGGGCGAGAAGGGCCAGAGGTGACAAGGGTCTGTGCTTCCCATGGGCACGCACCTACCTGCAAGGCCCAATAGCAGCAGTGTCCTCACCTCAGCCACTTTGGGAAGGTGGAAGAGCCCAGGCTGGTCAGATACCACAGGAGCTACAGCGTTGCCTTCCCCACTCCCCACCTCCTGCTCACATCCCAAACCAGCCAGTGCAAATTAGCCTGGAAGCAAAACAAATGCTGCCTGTGAACCACGGAGATGTACCCAGACCTTTGGTCTAGGGTAGGGTGGCTCGTGGCCCGCATCGTTAACCGACAGCCACAGGCTCCAGGAGCTCCATGCTCCAGAGGAAAAGCATCTGATTCACTCTTGTTGCACAAACGTCCTTCAGGAGCTGGGGCACTTAATTACAGGGAGCTTGGTGCATCAGGAGGAGCCCAGCTCCAATGTTCAAGCCAGTTGCTATGGGCTTAGCAGCCAGGAGAGGCTCAGGGAAGGTCATCCTTGGCTCATCGCATGCATGGGAGGTGTGCTGGAATGGAAACATTATACACATTACACACATCCCAGAGAGGGGCTGATATTCCAGACTATAGCAGTTATCCCCACCGTGTCCTGGATGGATCCCCAGGAAGCTCAGGGTGACCTGAAGGACAGGGGACTGGATGCAGCACAGCCCTGAGGTGGCTGTTACCATGAGCCAGCAGCACCCATCCAGCACCAGCCCATGTCCCCGCAGCACACAAAAAGCACCGTTAGCCAAGAGCTCACAGAAAATTGTCATCTACTCAGCAATCAGCGCCCACGTGGCCATCACAAATGGAGAGAGAGGAGATGTGTGGTCTGGCCTCAGCTGCAGCACCAGCTCAGGAAGGAGGGCAGATGGCATCAGCCTCTGCGGCTCCTGCCTCCAGGCTCCCCTCCTGCCTTTGGTGGGGGCTTGTCTCCTCCTGGGTGTCACATCCAGCACACAAAAGCGTCACAACCTCCTGGCACCACAGAAATCATGGAAATGATCAGCGTTAGACAGGCTTCAAGCACTGCGGGCAGCAGGAGCGTGGCTAGTGAAGAGGTACAGTTCAAAGGGATGGGGCTGAGCTGAAGGGCTTTATCCTCCTTGAAAGCACAAGGGAGGGATTTTAGAACATTGCTTACAAAGAGGTATTGGAGTTCCTTTCTCTTTTCCATCTTTATTAACCCACTCTGCTGCCAGGAGGCAACACAGCCATGTTTAAATCAGAGGCTGCTGTCAGAAGAGGGAATCCAGCGTGATGCCAAAGGATGAGCAGCAGTTACCCCTTTCCATGGGCTGCGCATCTGGCTTCTACCAACCTTCCCTACTCCATCCAGCAATTAAGGTTTGAAAACCACAAAGTGTTAATGATATGTGGAAGTTGGAGAAGCCCCCTTTCCAGAGCTCTCTGAAGTCAGCAACACAAAGCTGAAACATAGCTTACTAGCCTGCTATTTTGCCTGTAATACCTTGGTGAAGAACCATGTTCTTCATTACAAACCTGGATCAGGAAGCAGACGGTGACTTTTACCAAACTCTTCCTCCCTACTTGGTCTCTAGGCTAAAGCCATTGGAGCCACAAGCATTTCCCATGGTTGTTCCCAGCCCAGGGCTTCAGTCTCATACTGCTGAAAAGCTGAATGGTCTCTCAGGGCTTTCCACCTCAGAACAGTTTCCCAAGGATGCATCACCTCCACTTCTAAAGATGGAGAAACTGCAGCACCCCTGGGGAAAGCCGCCAGGATTAGCAGACAGAGAATGGGATCATCTGTGGAGACTCCACGACCTCTCTGGGCAGCCTGGGCCAGGCTCTGGCACCCTCGCACCAAAGAAGTTTCTCCTCCTGTTCAGATGGAACCTCCTGGGTTCCTGTTTGTGCCCATTGCCCCTTGTCCTGCCACTGGGCACCACTGACAAGAGTCTGGCCCCATCCTCTTGCCCCCCACCCTTTAGCTATTGATCAGATCCCCTCTCAGACTTCTCTTCTCCAGCTTGACAGCCCCAGGGCTTTCAGCCTTTCCTCCTCAGGGATGCTCCTGTCCCCTCAGCATCTTTGCAGCCCTCTGAAGAGTCCACTCTCCTGATGGGCAGAAAGGAGGAACCAAGGGGAAAAACGAGGCTGCGTGTTGGCTGTGCCAGCATATTGTGAGACCTCATCCTAGGTTGTCTACTGGGGTGGGACTGGCCATCCATCACACATCCAGCTGTTTTCTGCTAGAAGCATTTTCCCTGCATCGTGCGTTCTTACCTGACAAAGAGGCTCAACGCTCATTCACCCTCCAGCTTGTGCATACATGCAACAGGAATCTCCTTACAGCAGGGCTGAGTCCTCTGAAGGCTGCAGGAACTTCTCCCCAGGGAGCACCCTCAGCCAGCCTCCTCCCGCTGACAGCATGCCCTTAAGAGAAGCAGCTAATAGCAAAGCTTTACCTTCCCCATCCAAACCCCTCGGTTGCTACAGGAGCGGCACAACAGGCTCGCAAACAAAGAACCATCTGTGAGGAGCCACAGGGATTTACTGCCTCTCTCTTGAAGAGTTCTGTGAGGGGCTGAAGACACGCCAGTGTGCGCAGAACCTACGCCACAGGGAGCAGGAGAGGCCCAAAGGTGCATCGAGGTGTCCTCACCTGGCAGTTCTAGCAGTGACTTGGGCATAGCAAATATAAGGCGTTTGCTCTTCACATTCCGAACCTACAGATAATGGCTTCAGGAAAGGAAATCAGCAGCAGGCAGTAAACAAAAATACAGCATCCAAAGCATTATCCCACCAACCCACCCTTCTGTCACCTCCTTAGAAGGAAGGCTCAAACAAGCACTTCACAGGGTTCCGGACCCAAGTACCCCTCAGCACATCCACGATCCACACCACTGACTGTTCATAATGCAGTTTTATTTTTTTTCCTTTGTACAAAAACAAATATAAAATTTAAATCCAATAGAAAGTGGATACTAGCAATGACAAGTTTACATTACAGTAAGACAGGACAATGCGATGTGTATCTAACACCACATTAGTTTTAAAACTCGCTGTGATACATGCACTATATAAAATAAAAATCGCTAGAACTTTTCATCTATTTCTACCAAGAATATCCAGGTACCAAGATACTCGAGAGCCAAAAGTCATCTTGATAGACGGTATCTACAAAATTAGACCTTTTCCACACACAAGAAGAAACCAACATGAAAAGAAATGTTTATCATTCTTTGTTAAAATCCTCTCACAAAAGCCATACATAAATTTCTTAGTAGATACAGAAAAAGCTCAGAAGTTTGTTAGCATAGGTAACCATTCAGTAGTTTAGAGAATCTTGTAGACATTTTGAAGAGATACTGCAGTTTCCCATCTGTATTTTTCCCCAGAAAGCCAGAACTACGTCGACTCCTGCGTCAAAACCTAGTCAGTGGTTAAAACTAGCTCTTGAGTGAAGTCAAAGAGTAGTGTACAAAATATTTAACAGAACAGGGAGGGGTGTGTCACATCAGTCTGTTTACTTCTTGAAGAAGCTATTTGCCACATTCAAGGTTTGTTTATTTGTCCCATAAACAAGATTGTACCTGAGGGACAAAACACAAACAAGGATTACCAGTCTGTAAACGCAGTTAAACTTTTCCATGACAGCACAACGTCTGCAGAGCGCAGCCCAGCCACCTCGTCCCAGCCTGGTGGAGCATGTTTGGATGGGTGGCCAGCGCTTCTTTCTAGAGACACGTGGTTCTGTGGCTGCTCTGTGGAGCCTCAGCACGGGGACCGCTGCCAGGAGCCTGCTCTGCCCCTGGTCCTGCAGCTGTGCCTGTTCCCTACGCGTACTTATCCACACATCACTGCGAGCAGCAGATGAGCTATTCAGGGTACCTGGAGGAGCTCCACTCTAGGAGTCAACCTCCACCACATGGAAACCACAGTCACTGTGTCTGAACACTCACGTCTGTTCACAGCAGGCTGGGGCAGCACCCCAAAGACCCCTGAAGCCCCATTCCAGCCTTTGCCCTAGCCCTGTTCTCCTGTCCCTCAGAAAGCTGGATCCTCATCACCAATTCACTGTCAGTAACAGTTATTTCCTCTCGTAGAGGAACTACGAGTAGTAAAGGCTGTTCTTTTGTACCCATGAACCTGCCATGCTTGTTTCCATGAACTTGGCTGCCAACACTTACATTTTTTCCAGTTCCTAGCTGTATTCCAAATAAATAATCTAATATTAAGGCATAAAAAATTTACTTGCAGGGTTTTTTTTTAAAAAAAGCAATAGTTACTCTGTAGCTCCAGAATTTTCTTGTCTCTATTGTGTAGCTGATTTTCAACTTGGAAACAGAAAAAGCACCTACAAGTGCTGCTTACCTGTAGGGTTGTGCCGGATGAAGAATACAAACGGTCTGTCTACTATGAACCAAGGAGGGGATGACCTGGCTATCAAAATTGCAGCTTGCAAGAGAGAGAAAGTTTAAAGTTACACCAAGCAAATACCACAGCACAGCATAAATCAAAGTGAAGTTTCTCAGTGTATACTAGAAACTCCCACGAGTAGAGATGAATGCCTACAACATGCCCACTTGGACATTGAAAGCTGCACAGGTCACGTGTTATCCTTATAGAACCCCCATTAGAAAAAAAACCAAACAACCCCACAAGACAAGACCCACAGGAAACTGGAAGTTGCGGGTTATCACCCAAAGGATGGAGTAGCGTAGTCCTCTTTGGCCATCAATGTTGCTGGCTATCAAGGTGGCAAAGTGTTAGCTATGAGAAGACACTACTCTAGAAGTAAGCGTGCTTGTATTTCTTAGAGTGTGCCAATGGTCTGATCAATATTGGCAAGTTCCTGAGAAATTACAGAAAAATCAGCTGATGAAATCCGTAGTCGGAGCACATTCCTGCAATGGTCTCACCGTGGGCTCTCTTTGCTTAGCAACCTTCTAATAGGGTTTTCCCGAGGCTGACAGTTACCAGTACAGTTGTTGTAAGCAATAACTTACTTGTTGCTGCAGAAGCTTTGGTTCCATCTTCACTAACTTCAATTTTTGTCTTTTGCAGGACATGAGATACATGAAGACCTTCTGTTCCTGGAAAGCCCAAGGAGAAGAGAACTGTCAGGAAAACCAGCTGCAGGAGCCCTGCAGTACCTGGTAGCTGGCAGCTATGCCAGCATGGATAAGGATAATAAAAGCGGAAGGTTTTAGCTGAAGTCCTGAAGTTGCAGTGCTGACCATTACCAGTAATATCTTTGGATATAGTCCCTATGTTAGTAATTAAAAGATTTAGCGAATATCTTACTCCCCCCTCCCCATTTACTAAGTTTTCTTATTTAATGGTTTAAGTTACAAGTGTTCACTTGCATTTTTAAACAAACAACTGAAAAAAATTTGTTATCTGCATTTAACCTACACTCCCATTTATCTCAGTGTCAGGGGAAAAAAAAGCCCTTTGCAAGACACCTTGCTTTCAGTGAAACGCAGGATTTTTTTCTCAAATTAAGCCAGCACAAGGCAGGCTTCTTGTTAGATCTCTCTGTAGAAGCTCATCAGGGGTTTAATGGAAACAGAAAACAGAAATAAAATGGTATTTTAAAGCCATGAATTCAAAAATATCTACACTCAATTCCCAGATACTAATATTCAAGGGACTGGACCAAACCAGAACTGTAAACTGGGCATTTAGTCCTTGAACTTTCCGACAGCTCAAGAAGTTGTTAAACATGCACTTGAGGGAACTGTGGAACACTGCAGCTGCAGTGCTTGCTACAGTCTAAGGTTTGGCATTGTTAGAATCCTGCTGTAGATTTTAGACAGTGCCTGAGACCCTCAGGTTGTCATATCAAGGCTGAAGAAGCTGAGCAATGTCATCTATGGCTATAACGCATGGCAAGGGGGAAGCAGCCGCAGCAGCGCTCGGTGGAAGCAAGCAGCCATGCTTGGCTGGCTCCAATGTCACGGTAACATCCAAGACAGACCAGAGAACTGCCTTGCTAAAGCAACGCTTTATTCTGTGCCAGAAACTATGAATAAGGACCACCATGCATTAAAAAAAAAACCCACAACAGAACTTACTTGTTATTTTTGCAAAGTTTGCCTTTGACTGGTCAAACATATCCGTAATACCAAGCGCCTTCAGAGGGTCCTTCAGATCTGTTTCTGCTACTGCTGTAAATCTAGTGGGAACAAACAAAAAAAAACGCATCAGTGTTAGAGGGAAGTTGCCCTAAGTAAGCAATTCTCCTCTGTCAGAGGAGCTACACATATCTGACCCCCGAAACATCGCCTGGAGGAGGAATGGATTATATCAGCACTTACTTAGGTAGAATAACCTGCACTCTTTTTGCTACCATGGTCGTCATCCAGCTCCCTATGGTTTTTGTGCTGATGTGGGGAATGATCGCAGAGAGCGGCGTGGTGCTCTCGGTGGGCAGAGCGATCAGCATGCTTATCATCTCGCCGTGGTAGGGCAACTCAATGATGTTATACCACAGCTCATTCGGAGTGCTCGTCGTGCCTAAAAAAAAAGAGTAAGCAAAGCTAATGAGCCGTAATTCTCACAGCCTGAAATCTCTATTTTACCTTTAGACACCTACTGTTCCAAGAGCTCTGCCCTTGTCTAGAAGTGACTCTGGAGAGTCACAGGCTGCCTGCCCCCCTGCCAGGCGACCCCTCTGAAGCAGCACGGGCTCTGTACAGATGCTACTTCGACAACAAGCACAGGCAGGACGACACCATGAAGCAAATACTCATTTGAGTGTGATGTGCAGGCTGTTTCCCAGACACGCCTCATCAGCCCAAAGCGCCAAGCCAGCTCCCTTAGAAGTCGCCAGCTCTGATCGGCTGCATCTCTACTTCACATCTTAGCTGTACCCAAGCCAACTGAGCACTGAGAAACAACAAAAAAAAAAGGCAAGAAAAAGCAGCAGACTATCTTTCCAAGCTACAGGGCTCTTATAGACAAACTCTTTTTCCTCCAGGAGTTATTGGAAGAGCTCCTGCTTGAAGCAGTCTGATGCATTTACTTAATTTCCCTGCTGAGTAAAGGTCTTATCAGGAAGGAGCCTTAAGTTTTTCAAGGCAGTGGAGAGCGGCCACTTCGAGGCAGTGCAGGAGGCCAGATAGATGAGGAGGAGCAAGACAGTGATGCCTCCGTGAGCTAGCAAGTGCTGGGAAGCCTGTCTTTGAGCAACCCTCTCCTCCTCCAAGTTCCCTTCGGTTACTGTGGGATTTCTGGCATGCGACTGGGAAGCAAATGCTTTTTATAGGAGTTTCAAGTGAAAACTTGTCAGTTGAACTACAGATAGGGCTTCTGGGGAAGTTTCTGGATAGCAACAAGATCTTATTATCTTTCCCCTTTCTTCATGTATGTCTGCACTTGTCAGCCCAAGCTGAAAATCATCATCTTCCTTCAACATTTAATCTTGCTGCCAGGGCCACGCAGCCCTCCTCGACTGTGCTCGTGTTGCTAGAAAACCGGCAGCGTTGTGCTGAGATTGCAGAAATTGTGGCAAGCTTGGCAGTTTATTTCCTTTTATTTTGACTGTGGCTCTCAGACTAGGGCCTTAAATGAGAATTCTTGTCGCCCAAGCCTGCTACAGGACAGTAACTAAAGGTGAGCTGCCCAACAGCAAACCATCACTTTCCTGATCCGCTACTACTGTTACTCCCGAGGGGTATCGAACAGGAGGGGGTTCATCTTCAGTTAGCTATGGTTTAAGATGCTTAAGAAATGTAAGCTTTTAGAGGTTGCTTTGCAAGCATAAATTAATGGAAGCCCTGTGTTAGGATATCCAGAGATATCTGACCTCAACCAAGTCCTAACTCCATGGTACTTCTCTTGTTCCTTTCTAGCCTCAGTAGCTTTTCTAGATTAAACACAGACCAACATAATGCCACTTTTAACCAGCATCACAATAAAAAAAAAACCTTCAAGACAATAGTCTTGCTAAAGCCTGTCTGAAGTTATGAACATCTTTCTAACTCCCCAGGTAAGCAGTCTACACTGCAGTGGGCTTCCTCACCTTCCCCAACTCACACTTTCAGCAGTTACCTCAAAGTATTACATCACAACTGCTCCAATACATGGGCTGGGGACAGAAAGCTACAGCTGCTGACTTCTGACAAATCTAGTATTAGTTGAGCCCTTCTGACGGTAAAACTAGGCACAGTGGGGCTTGTTTATTTGAATTTATAGCAAGCTGTAATCTCAGGACATGTTTAGCACACATGGAAGTGAGCTCCAGGCAGCACTGCTCTTTTCTTGGATGGATGTTCTTTTATCAGAGCTTCAATCTTTGACCAATAAAATCCCCACAGGGCTGTAACGCTGAAGTTCT
Organism: Eurystomus gularis; assembly: GCA_013400335.1. NCBI lineage: Eukaryota > Metazoa > Chordata > Aves > Coraciiformes > Coraciidae > Eurystomus > Eurystomus gularis. The sequence goes on along the minus strand of VZZY01007870.1, from coordinate 89,450 downwards.
GAAGTACATTGTCAGTGCATGGAGCTGCCTATGTCGGCTCAGAGCCTCCAAGGGAAGTCTGGCTGAACCTGCTGAACTTCTTTTCACTTGTGACTCAATTTAAATATGAGGAGCAGGTTCACACGTTGAAAGAACAAACCAACATACTAACCCTGTGCTCCTCTGGCTCCCATAGGATTGGGGACTGTGTAAGTCTCACTTCTTTATTATGAAGTAAAATACAGATTGATTTGACTCCAATCTTTCTTTCCTGCACAGCCCATCACCAGATAAACCTCAGGGTTCTGCTTCTGTTGGCAGCTTTCCTTTATTCTCACCCCTTAAAACATAAGGATTTCTTCTTACTGCAAAGCTTAAGTAATGTGCAAAGTTCTCAGTTTGGGTACTTCAGATTTTCCTTTGAAAAACAACAGGATAAGGAAAATGCTTTGAGGGAGTACTCAACCTTAAGCAGCTGCTAAATGCCTTGCACAGCAAGTTCATCCACACCTTAGCACCCTGAGATACTTCTCTAGCACAAAGCCTCCCACATCAGCAAACTCTTGCTTCAGTTTGAAGGAAAAGAGCAAGTTTTACAGGCATTGTTGGCGGTCGTGGGAGTTCCTGAGCTTACCACAGTGGAAGATGGATAGCTGGGACAGCATGGGAACTTGGTAGGTCTTCCCATCAGCTCCATAAAACGGACGTTTCTTTGTATTTTCAGGTCGGAATCGTGATTTCCATAAGCCCTTGAAATACACAGCATTCACTAGAACCAGTCTGGTCAAACTGCCATCAATATCATCTGGAGCTACAACCTGATCGATCATACCTAGAAGAAATATGGAAAGTCTGAGTATTTGCTGCGGCAACGCTGCCCAACGGTTCATTAAGAACCTAAAGCACTTATTACTTCAGGCCTCTTGATGTGCAAGTGTGCCAACTCCTCGTGGGTCAATACGTTTGAGGTTCACAAAGCCAACGGTATTCTTTATCACAAGGTAAACCTCCGGGATAATCGGAAAGCAAACGTATCTTGCTAATTGATGTTGTAACTAGCTGGGCCTTACCCTTTCCAGTATGTGAGCAGACCTCAGACTATGTTACGGTGGCAATAGTTGCAGCTGAGGCACCTCCCCATTCACATGCTGCTTGCAACATTGCTGCGCAAAGCTGGTGATGTGGCAGAGAAAGAATCTGACAGCTTCATTTCACAAATGGCACATCCAACATCATTGCAACACTCCTCACATCCAGGAGGCACCAAACGTGTAGTTCACCCAGACTATACGTTGCAAAATATGTTCTCTGGCTTCAGCATTGCTTGACAACTGGGTGCCAAGAGGCTTGAACCATGAGGAGTTCTGAGGGCAGGGTCAATTAAAACTCCTCCACTAAACATGACTCCTAAGAACACAGCGGTATCTTGCAAGAGTTTAGGATAGCAAGAGCAAAAGCTGAACAACTTTCCACAAGTCTGATTTACTGAGTCAAACGTCTGAGCTGATTGAAAGTATCTTCTATGTTTGAGAAAGCATAGCTCCAGGAGAACTCTGCTTGGATTTCTCACCAGTTGTATGAAGGCAAAGAACAGTAGAAGTTCCCTTGATCCCATGGGCAGACAGGCACATCTGCTGGGGCAACAGGACTGTAGATTCCCAGCCCACCAACTCTAAAACATCACACTAACGCCAGCTTGAGGACAGCTTCCAGCTGTAGGCAGAGCTTTTTCTACCTCTCCATCTTTTCTCAGCATTTCCACCCAAATCTGAGGTCTCAGACACCACTGCCAAACACGCACAAAATGCACTCAGCAGTACTCACCCCTCGTTTCATTTTTCACCCACTGGTTGATGGAATCACATGCTGCATTTGGGTCCTCAAAGTCCACACTCTGGACGCTGCACTGAAACACCTCTTTGTTCCTTGTAACAAAAGGCACTTCCATTTTAAAGCCACTCTTTGCAAACACTGCATTAGCAATTGTAACAATGTCTTTATTCTTTTTTGAGACTATGAGCCTGTTTATCTTCTTTAGCGCCTTACCAACTCCTAGTTGGAAAGAACAGCAAGTTTAATTTAGAACAAGGTGATGAACAAACAGTTACTTTATACGCAACTATTAACACACGAAAGGTTTGGCATTAAGTGCTGGACTAGAGACGGAGACCAAAGCAGGCATTCTGAGAGGCCTTCCGAAACACCCATTTCTGATCTCTCATCTGAAAGATGCTGTTTCCCAGCAAAAACATGACCTTCACTGTGATGCCTCCTGCCCCTCTAGCTGTCTGCTCAGAATGGGAATCCTCAGGCAGCACTGGGGACAATATTGAGGTTCAGGTCTTAGCATGGAGCTACTAACCATGCTCTTCTGCAGAAGAAGCTGTTCCTAAATGTATTTCATATCATATAAGCCCAGGTTACCCATCAGTTCTGTGACAGTGACAACAAAAGCCAAGGGCTTGGTCTGCTCTGAACCAACAGCTCTGCAGGGTCATGCAGGTGGTCTTGAACCTCAGCAGGCAAAGCAAAAGTTTTCTCACCATCCTTCCTTCCCATTTACTGGACAACAAAGGAAGCCGTCAAGATTTCCAGAATAACGTTCAAGTCACATCTTAGTTTCCTTAAAGACTAGGTCCTAAACCACCTACAAGCAAGAGTCAATCCTTTGACACATGAGCTTGCCTTTTGAAAAAAGAGGAAAAAGGGAAAGCAGCAGGTTCCAGTGCTTACAGTCAAGATCCTCAGGACCTGAAAGCAGCTCATAGCAAGTGCCTGCTAGCTTCTTTGCTGCACGCGAGAGAAGGCATATGGTAGCACAGAAGAACTGCTATGCTCACCATGCCCAGCTCTCCCCACTGTTACGGCTTATGAATGAGCGCTTGTCTACACAGGGAAGCTATTGCCAGGCTGGCAACTTCATGTTCAACTGTTACGTCGAACGGGATCCTTGGGTGGCTGTTTTTACAGCGGTTATTAACGGACTACTTCTGTTTCCCAACGCAATTCAGGCAGCAGCATTTCCAGACCGCTTCCTTGTGTAGACAAACTTGAGATATGAGATACAAAGGGAATAAATTAGTTCAGCGTTATTCTCTTAGCTGCACGTAAGAAAAAGCCTCAGATGGCTTTGCTGTTTCACATGTTGTGACGGCTTTAGCGGTACCATTTGTGTGAATTTCTACATGTTCACTCTCCAAGACTATGGGCAAATTCCTCTGGAGAACATACCATAACAGAGGTTCTCAAACTGTATTCTGTGGACCACTGGTGGTCCACGGAGCACTTTCTGGTGGTCCGGGGAGAGCTGGCTGGTCTCATGATGCTGGCTCTCCTCTTTGCTTCCAGCTGCTAAATTGCATTAAAAGACAGCTAAAGGTAAATTAAACACTTTCCAACTGTTACCTTTCCAAAGAAGCAGTTGCTGTAGTTGCCAAAGGACTGTAAGGCAATTATGGACAAGAGCAGAGGAGATTTGTGCAAATAGACAGGTAGCATCCCATAACAAGGCTCTGTGGCACAGTACTGGCTACCTTCTAAGGAGTTTGAGAACCTCTGTGTGTCTCACACAGAATTTCTAGGATTAGAAAGTCCGCAGGCCAAATAAACCATTTTCATCACTCAAATGTCCCCAAAGTTGATTATCCCATGAAGAGATACCGATCTACAATATTTAGATCTTAATGACAGATCATTTTGCTGTACTTTAAACCCAGAACCAAAACAGCAAAGCAAATGAAGACAGGACAACACGTTCTATGACAATACCGCTCAAGATTTAAATGCGCACTTACCTCTCGGAGGGTTTCCTATTCCTGGAAGGAAGGCAGAATTCTGGCACTAAGATGTTATGTCTTGGTGACAAACACTCAAAACCACTCAGCATGCAAAGTAAAGCAGCAAGAACCTTCAGCCTACACCCTCTCAAGGGGCAGACATTGGCCGAGGAATACAGACACATGCAGTGTCAGGCACAGAGACAAGCAGAAGCAGCTGTTTGGAAAAGAGGGCCCTACAAGAACTACAGATGGAGGGATCCTGACAGCAGAAACACAAATGAACAAAGCTGAGGAACATCAAAGTGAGTATCAGTTGTATGGCTGGAGTTTGTTTCGCTTTCAGTGTGGTTGCCCTGTTACCTAAGGACTGGCACGTGAAGAGCTGTTCAGAACAGCCTGGAACGGGGAGCTACAGCCTCCCTGCTTGGTGCTAGGACTGCTCTGGAAAATTAGTTTTGCAAGGATGGAAGCAGTTCTAGCCAGGGCCCTGAGGTCATTAACAAAGTGGTTTATAAGCCAGCCCAAGTACAGGGACATGTCCACACTCAAATGGCCAATTAACTCCAAGGTGTCCATTTTGTGCTTTGGTAAACAGAGTTAACTGGCGTCGGATGCCATCTACCACACTTTGAAAGCCACCTCCAAACAGCCTGGAAGATGCTGACAAAACACACCCGAAAGCACCACCACTGACCATTTACGCTGTATCTCATCATAGTTGTCAGCTGCTTCTTTGTCTTGCCATCAGCGCCCAGCTGCAACACCCCCAGGACAGATGCAATCCCATGAGGAGAAACAACCACATTGTCCTGAGGTTTAGCTTTCACTATCTGATTGAAGACCTGGATTCCAACATCGGAGCTCAGCTCCTCCAGAGGATAGAAGCTGAACTGGGAACAGACAGATGTTAAAGTCCCAAGAACAAAGAGGAGTGGGAAGTGCCAGTTCATGATTTCTGGTTGGTGATGCCTGTAAGAAAACAAGAGGGTAAAGTCAAGTCACCTTTCACAAGTACAGCATTTTTATGTCAACTTAAATTCTTATTTAGCTAAAGCGTAGTTAAGTCTTGCACCATTCAAAGCTCCGGCAACAGGACTCACACCTGCATTTTACTGCTACCAGTATTTTAGCTCTAGAGTTTCCAGAAGCAGAGATAATCATAAAATAAGTAGAGATCTGCAACTCTACAACAGGACCAAAGCCACCAAGTTGGGAGACTACCTCCCACCACATACAGAAGGAAGTTCACATTCAACACGGGCCAATCTTTGCCTGCAGATCTAAGACCTAACAGCTCAGGATTGTTACACCCGGGGCCTCCAAGGAATGGAGGCACAAGCAGCAGCAGCAGTTTGCTCAGGACCTCTCAGCAGCTGATTAGAGAACCAAGCCCAAATCTTAAACAGTGGGTGCTGGAACTCCTGGGCTGTATTTCCTCCTCAGGGAAGCACGTTCAATCCTGTTTTTGTTACAGGCAAACGGGTGCTTAGAGGAACAGTCATGCAATAATCTCATATTTAATGAACTAAGGTTCCCTGCTCACCTTGGAGAAGTTCTATCACATTTTTATTTCAGTGGCACGGTTTGAGAGCCCTGAGTTCGCTCCCAGACCAATAAGCGAGGCCATTCCCCACCGAGCTTTGTGCTCCAGGAGCATGCTTCGCTGTTAGCCTCGCAAACACGCCCAGCCGTCAGCTAGCTCCCTGAAGGCTAATCAGGCTGCAGAAGGCATAGAACTGATTAAAACGTCATTTGCATACCACATGCAGACCCCAAAATAGGTCTCTCCTCCCCTAGAGCCCACTGCTCACTCGCCTGGCTCCAGCAGCCCTGGAGCTGGAGGCCAGCAGAGACGCAGGCAGCGTCGAGGCGGGCACGGCGTTATTCCCAGCAATATTCCCAGCGGCATCCCACGCACGAGGAAGGGCGTACTGCACCGAGAGCTCTGCCATCGCACAGCCTACCTACGCTGCCTGTCCAAACCACGCTGGAGCACTTGATTACCAGAAAACCAGCTGGTGTTTGTGCAGCTTTGTTTAATCATCTTTTAATAGCGTATACTTCAGCTCTGCTAAAACACTTGAAAGTAACAAATTCAGCACTTCCACTTTCCTCCACACCACTGCAGCGGATGGAATTTGTCAAAGTTTGCCATCACAGCACAGAATAAATCAAATGGTGAACATGAAGTAACGCTGGAGTTAAGACACCTTTCTCCCTGCAACCCAACTGCTGGTAGAGCTGTGACCGGAGGAACCTGTCCGACTGATTTAACTTATGCAAGAAAAAGTGAAAACGCTGTCCTACAAAGTAGGTTAACAGCCCGCCCACTAATTAAGCCTTTCCCCATCAACCTACTAATCCCCCAAGCAGTTTTGGAGTCACTGAAGTACAATTCCTTCCAAATGAGCTCCAAACCAGCCATCAACTGGCACTACTGGAGCTTAGGCTGAAAACTAGTCTGGATTTGGCCAGCTGCACCAAGACCTTCAGAAGGAGAACCCCAAAGCCATCTGACTCCTCCCAAAGCAGGTTACGTGTATCATGTTCTAGGTTTGTCCTGCACCCCACACCACTGGCCACAGCAGAAGCAGCCATGGCGAGAAGCAACAGCCTGACAGGGAAAGTGAACTGGGCCATTTTCTTATTAAAAAAATTTTAAAATGTTCTTAAGTGTTCTTTGATACTAGCACAAACCACATGAAGCCTCTAGTTTTGTTCTTAGGGGAAAGGCTTCCCATGTCCCCCTCTCCCAGGCAGCAGCTCTACCCCGATGGCAATGCTGCCTTGCAGGAGGCAAGCATGGGTCACCCCTCCAAGAGGTTTGAGGGTTTTCTTGAGTTGTTTGGTGACCATCTCATCTACCTACCTGGAGACCCAAGGAGCAGCTTAAATAAAAACTCTTAATTCTAAAATTGATCTGACTTTTACCTTTACCTAGGGGAAAAAAAAAAAACCCCACAACTATTAGAGATTCTTACTAGATGCACTTATAAGCAGGCAAACGGTGAGTGTTGGTTCAATACAGCCTGTCCCACATGGAGTTGGAGAGCGGGGATGGTGACAGACAACGCAATCACAGAGCACAACGTCTGAGCTGTAATTTGAAAACCTGGCTTTGGATTGAGGCAGCTCCACCTGACCCACCCAGCAAACCAGCAGAGATTGGGCTATATTGAGAGCATCTACCTTTGACACGTGACATTGCCAGAAGTATATTATGAAGGCAAAGACAGGAGCAACACTTCTAGGAAATCACGTACAACAATATTTCACTGCCACTTAAATACTGCATCTGCACGAGCCTCATGGAGATCAGACATTTCTCTATTCTTTGCTTTCCTACAACATACTGCAAGTCCCAAGTTTTCTCCTTCTCCGGCAGCCCCTGCCAGACTGGGCTGCATTTTCCCCATGACACATATGAAGCCTTGTCAAAACAACCCAATTCTGCTCCCAAGGCCACTACTGCAGATTTTGGATCTTGGTTTTGTTTTTCTTCTTTTTTCCAGGGAAAAACTATTACACCCTGGACATGCTTGTCTCTCCAGGCTTGCTGAACCTCTCCCTCCTGCTATGCCATTAAGGCAGGTTGATCTTCATTTTGTGGCACGATCTCCAACAGATACCTACTCAATAAGCGGAAAAGTTGTGCAATGCTCTGAGCACAGGAAAAAGTGAAACCGCTTTTCAGCATTAGTTACAGAGCAGACGCTTCTTGGCCCTGCCATGCCCACTGCACAGCTTAACCAGCTAACCGAGGAGCTCATTTCATCTTCGAGCAGAAGTGGCATTCGTGTTATTAATTATTCTGGTGTGGATTTCAGCACCTTCAACTTCTGTGCGGCTCAGTAACAAGAAGTGCATTTGCATATCCTGAAAGAAATAGCTTAAGTACAGTGCAAGGAGAAAAAAATCCAAAAGGATGTAGGATGCGTAGGATGGAGAACAGTTGACCTGCTATACAGAATATCAACAAGCTTTCAACAAGCTTTCATAATGCTAAGCTAAAAAGTTAGCGATAGTTAAATTTGAATCTAATGCTTCAGAAAGCCAAACAAAAATACAAGCTAGGCATTTCTTTGCCTGTGACCTTTATATTTTTATGAAGTTAAGTGAGAAGGAGGAAGGTGTATAGGCAAATTCATTTACATAAATGTGGGCTTTTGAAAGATGCTGGACTAAAAAAAAGAATCCCTCTTCAAGGTAGGCTGCCCACTTCTTAGATTGGGAACTTACAGTGAGGACAACATCTCACAACTTAAAACTTCTCAGACTATGGAACTACTGACACTGACCCAAAGAAATGCATCTAGAGAATAACAACCCCCCAAATTTAAGTGAGTGAAGTTCTTAACCCCAATGCTAAAGTTTCTGGACAAACCCAATGAGTGTCACGTGTTCTGCTATGCAAGGGATGCTTTGTCCATGGCAAGCGTACCGAGAGCTCCATGACTCCACCTGCCCCGCTGAGTGCCACCACACCACGTCCTACACACCACACTAGATTAGTAGCTACTACCTGTATCTAACTGCAAAGCCTTGTTGAAGCTGCCATGTAATTTTTGACACATTGTCCAGTCAGGCGCAGAGCTCAGGGAAGGCAGGAGAGGAACACGGCGGTGTGTCGTATTTACACTGGTAGTTTTGTGTTGTTTCATGACAGATGACATGTCTTCAGGCTACCAATCTCAGCATGACCTCAGCCTCCAGCTGGTGTTGCACTCACCCTCATACCTAGCAGGCAGCGTACTCAGCTTTCACTAGGCTCAGAGATTCACATCACCCACACAAAGCATAGTTTAAGATTTTAAGTTATTATGGAAGTATTTATGTCAGCAAAGAGGACACGGTACTTTCAGCCTGCATTTACAGAACGCTTGGTACAAAGGCAAAGTTACATTAACACCGGCTGTCTGGTCTTGGTCTAGGAAGGCTTTTGGTGGAGCAGGGAGAAGTTACTCTTCAGCCCCAGGCACAAAAAGCTGCTGAGCACAGAGATCCTCCTACAGGAAAGGACTAGCTTAGGAAGGACTTGGTTCTCAGAGAGCCAGACTGAGCTGCTGTGCTCTTCCTGAGAGGAAGAGGAGAAGTTTGTTTGGTTCAAGATTAGAGGCAAAATCAGGAGCTGAAAGAGTACTCAGATTTAAGATGTAAGTTGGAGGAAAGTCCTGTCCCAGAGTGCCTGAAAAACACTTTGAAGTGAATCGATGAAGAAATAGTGAACTGCACATAGATTTTTAGCTATCTGTACTGACTGCACTACGTACAGTATCTCAGCATCCTATGAGACACCTCCAAGTGTTTATTTTTGAAGCCTGACTTCAACAGCAATACGGTATAACCCAGAAGGCTCGTTCCTGCAGCTGCACAACAGTTTATTTAAAGACACATCAGGCATAAGGAAGTTCAGACACCAGACTTCACTTCTGTGAATGGCTGTAACCAACACAGCAGCAAGCACAGATAACCAGCACAACTAAAAAGCAGAGCACAACTAAAAAGCAGAGCACTGCAGCATTGCTGGTCTCCGGGTTTTGAGCCTTAAGAGCTGTGAGCCCCTGAGCCCACACGGCAGGCACTGGGCAGCCTGCGTGCCCAGAGAAACTTGGCCTCGGACAAACATCCAGGGACTTCTCCAAGTCTGAGATGTTGCTGTTTCCTTGTCAGTGCCATCTGCGCTACTAATCTAAAAGTCTTATTTCAACTGACATGTGAGCTCAAAGAAAGCAGTTTCACTTTGGGTGTTTAACTAACTCTCCAGCAGGACTGAATAAATAGTCAACTCAAACTTGTTAGCAGTCATTTAACGAGCTGGCTGAGCATGCAGAGATTGTTCCTCCGAAGCAACAAGACCACTCTGGTTGCAACCAGAAGGTCACATGCTGGGTCTTGTTATTCAGATGATGCACACTTGGCAGTGTATTAAAATACTCAAGCCTGCTGGTAAGCTTCTCCTCTCCCCCTCACACGCGCTCACAGCTCCCCTTCTGCCTAAGCCTCTTCTATCCCAAAGCCTTCAGCTTCAGTATCCTCTCCTGCCACGCTGCTTGGCCTCTGCTACATCTAAACACGTTGTCAGGTTTGGAGCAGCAGGACCCACGGTCTGAACGCAGGGGACTTCAGAAGTGGCTTCTTCCACATGACAGAACTGAAATGTTTCATTTTCCTCCAGGTTTTTTGGTACCCCCTGAACACTGGCTCTTCCCTTTCATCTAAGATCTCTCTCCAGTGCTTCCTGCTTTAAAGAAGGGAGGAAAAATCCCACAGACATCTCCATAGATACGAAAATAAAAGCCACTTTATATCAACATGTCAGGTCACATGAAAAATATCTAAGACAACGAAACAGATTTTTATTACTCAATACCTGGGAGGTTGAGTACATGCAGAGAAAGGATGATTGCTAGCTTTTAAACAGCTCAGTACTTGCATTGCTCTGAAGAGGAGTAAGTTACTGTCAACAGGAGATAAACATAACTTGTACACAGAGATAAGCTGGAAGGTTTTGTAAAGAAAATATTCTGTATGTGAAGACACTGCTCTGACTCCAGGCACGACAGCCAACGTCCTGCGCAACTGCACAAAGCACGGTACTGGTTCCGAGGCTTTCCTCTCCCAACCGTAATCTTTTATCTGCCATTTCTAACTCTTTGGGTTTGTTAGTGCATTAGCTTTTGTTTCAAGATGGACCATCTCCATCTGGAATGCTTCCCTTTCCTCCATGTCCAACCAGCCTTCCCTGCCAAGGGGGAATTTCCCAGCAGAGTGCCAGCTTGGAAAACTGGCTGGCCCCAGACAGGAACCATCTCTTTGTCCAAGCACAGCTCCCACATAAGCACAAAGTTAAGAGTTCAGTGCTTCTTTAGGAACTAGAGTCCTGGCCACCACTTCTCGGTAGTCTGTTCAGCATGAAGGACAGAGACTAAAACCTGTGGCCTCACAACTAGCGTCTCCACCTCATAAGCCAGACTGATTTTCTCACCAGTATTGGTCTTTTGCAGTGTTTGGTGCTGGTTCATGGGAGTTCACTGCATGAGGTGAAATCAGTCTTTGTAAAGCTGACCAGTCAGCTTTTGACTTCACCACTCAGTTTTAACTGTATTACAACTGCACAAGCGCTGCTCAGAGTTTCAAGAACAGCCGTTTATGTATCGTTAGCTTTTACTTCCATCCCTCATTTTTACAGAATTTTAAAAGCCAACTTCAGCTCTGCTTCATGAAGCAAATGCAGTTTGCTGGTATCACAGGGCTGGGGGCTTACGGAGATGATTCTGGGACTCCACAGTTCTACCACCGTTTTCAAATTTCAGCCCTGCTCTCATTACAGTAGGCTCAATGACTATTGTTAACCTTTGTACGTGATATTTACTCCTGCATTTAAAGCAGAGTTTCCACAGCCTTCTCTAAGATCTATTATCAACTCTTAGAATATCAGGAAGATTAAAGAGAATTATGTTTTTAATTTACTGGTGTCCCTTTATTAAAGACGTGGTTTTGTTGATCTGAAGTTCTTTATGCAGTGTGGTTATTTTAACATAATGAAGAAACAGCATGGGACAGTCAGCCCATCATGACGAATGCTGCAGAACCAGTTTCCCCAAAAGTCAGCGCCGTGGTGTTTCACAACAGGGCAGTGAGGCTATACCCTCCTGCTCGGGATTCACCCCAGGAGAGGGAACGATGGCTCAATGATGAAAGCATTTGCCTAAAACTTAGCAGCAGGTCCATAACCCGGGCTCCATTTTAGGTTTTGGTGGAAGAAAAGCCTCACGGAACCGCAGTTCCCAATTCTGCTGTGCTTTAGCAACGCTCACCATGCAAGTACAGGCTCATTAAGAGCCAAAGGCAAACCTACAGGATGGCAAGCGCCCATTAGTACGGTGTAAGTTTATTAACTCTTTGGTAATGAGTACAGATTGATGAAGTAACCCCACAAGGTACTGGGCTAACAATGGCTGGTGTCTTCTCAGGTACCTTGCCTCCACTACTGCTATGGTATTTGACCTTCTTTTCTTCCTTAAAGAACATTAAAGTGAAACCCAGTACCCCTATTTCTACTTGTTCTGGGACTATCACACCTCTACATTCCTGCAGAGCAAACTGAAACTTGCGCCTTCTCTGCCCAGGTAAATTTTAATCCTCTGGCGGGTGACATGTGCCCTGCCTCCTGCACATACCAGGCTGGGAGAGTAGAAATAGCCTTGTGGAGATGGCTCCATGGCCACTGCGAGACTGCATGGAGAGCTGTGCTTGGAGTGGATTGAACCCTGAGAGCTTCCCAGTACACATTCTTCTTCAGAAGGGTTCAGATACTAATATCTGTAACAATCAGACCTACAGAACTATCAGGTAAAGAAAACAAATCTTTGTAAAATGTAATGGAAGCTAAAGACATAGAATAGAGTCCTCAAACCAATAGTGAAAAATTTCCATAGAGCTCTGACAAGGCACGTGAGTTGCTGCAGAGAAGACAGACGATTGTTTGCCTTCAGATTCTACACCTCTTAGGTTTAGTTTACTCTAAAAAAGTAGCAAGTACCTGTATTCCCTATTAGACACCACTCCACGAAGCCCTGTTCCCGACCTTCCACACCCTATGGTTCAATGGGTTTAGAGCACAACTGAAAATGGGGTTTTCTAGGTAGCAATAGTATTTTTACACTCCTGGGAAGCTAAGAGAGATGGTAGGATGTACTGGCCACATGATACCTAATCAAAGCCTCTACATGCTTTGGTTAGAGATTCCCAACTGGTAGCAAGACAGGGTCCCAGTCTTCCAAGCAGCCTTTAAAAAATTCCCTTTAAAATAAGCCAAGTAATTAAATATTACTAAGTTTTTACTTATTCTTCCTCCTACAAGAGGGAAGGCTACAGCAATAGCAGTGCTGGCAGTTCTGTGAGGTCACACGTTGTATTGGATTTCACCATAAAAATTAATTGGAACAACTCTCAGTATTCTGTTTGTAATAAGAACTTAAGCAAACTCACTGATATCCAAGCCCTGAAACTTAAAGCAGCTGTATCCAGGGAATGCTACCATCTAACAAAATCCTTGGAGAGACCAGGAACACTGTTCTAATCATCCACATCCCTTGTGGTTGGAGATCTGCAGAGTGATAGGTGACTAGCCTTTTATGTATTAATGTTATACAGTATGATTAATAATCAACTGCTTCCTATTTGCAAGTGTATTTAGAAACCCTGTTCTCATTTGAAATACTAGATAACAAATGTAGCTCTTAAAGTGTAATGTAGCTAAGGATTAAAGTTATGAACATTTAAGATGAAGAAGGCACAGTGATTTTCTGTCTGTAAGACAATACCAGTGAAAGACTTAAGCTCACAAAAACATCAGATACTAGTTTTCTAGTGGCCTTTTCCCAATCATTTCAGAACTAAAGGTTACCCCAGAAGGACAGGGATGTTTACATTTTTATTTACAGCAAACATTTACTTATACTCATTTCTCTCGCCCACTTCCTCAGCTTCAGAAGCAGAACCAGCCGACCACAACAGTATGAGAAGTCACAGATGCTGTAAGGACGCAGGAATCACTCCCAGTATGGACACAGGAATGAAGTGTTGTCCTGGGAACTGTAACTGGATACTCGGATAGACACCTCCTCTGTCATCTGCAAGACGACTTACATTAACCAGTTCATAAGAGAATTAACAGCTATTTAGAAGACCTGTATTTAAGGAAACACACTCTTTTCCTTAATCTCATCTCACTTCCAATTAATCCCACTGGCTTTACTACAGGTTTCTGGAAAGGCAAGACCTAAATTTCCAGAGGAAAAAAAAAGGACAACCAAATAGGAACTATGCACAAGAAGCCTGCAAGAGCAGGTCATGACCTGGTACATTAGGCCATCTGATTCCATTCAGATTGAAAGTTTGTAGGCTGAGTTGTGAGCTGCGTTGGCTGAGAAGCCTCCGCACAGTCCATGGCTATTTCTGTAACGCAGATGACGAACCTCAGCAGAGGAAGTCGGCAATTAGCTGGGAAAGCAGCCTCTTAAGCTGAGCTGCCAGAGCAGCTGGAGGCCTCAAGCTTGCTTCAGTGCTGAGAAAGCCACAAGAACTGTTCCTTCTGGAAGAGGAAGGTATAGAGCGAGATGGGGACGTATAGCTAACCGATAAACCCAACAGCTTCTATGTAGGATTTCTTAGATGTCTTAAGGATGCAAACTAAGAAGAAGAAAAGTTAGAGGTATGGTCAGTTCTCTCATTTTTTGTACCCGTAACCTGCAAGAGCCAGTGACAGGGACTGCCCCTCTTCTATTAAAACAAAACAAGAAACCTCAAAACCCACTCACAACTTTGGCCAGCAGAAGCTTGGACTTCAGACCAGGTGACGCAGCCATCTCAGCAGCAGTGAGGACCATCACTAAACACAACAACGTGCACTTCCGCAGGAATAGACGTTTGAAGTTCAAGATGGTAAATAACAACAAAAGCATTTAAGACAATAAAGCTTGATCAAAGCTACAGAGCTGATGAACATGGATTCATGTCCATCATCTGCACATCAGCTGAATTAGGAGAGCTAAAATGTACCAACATTTCTTAATACTGCTGCTGGAGACCCCAGTGTGATTTACAACTGTAGCTCACAGTCTTGTTGACAACAAATATTTCTCACACACAATTTCTGCCTGTACGCTGAGGCCACTACACATGCACAGCCTTGAGGATGGCCTTTCAGTTCAGCACCCACTGACAATCAGTCGTGACACCTTCTGTAACTGCTCTCATGGTCCCAAAATACTAAAAAACTTCAGGCCACTGTTTCTAAAGCTCAGGAGGAGAACGAGAGGCTGCCTGAAGCACATGGTTTACATCATGTGGCTGAGTATGGTCAGCAAGACTGAGATTTCCATAATGGGGAGATCAATCCACAAGATGAATATGCTTTCCTACTTAAACAGCTTTGTGACATACTTATCAGACCCCAGCATGAGTCACCTCCTGATTTCAGCCTGGAAATATAAGTAAAAGCATCTTTCTGGCCATTAAAGGTGAACACCAGACCACAGACATGATATAGTAGCTGCCAAAATTCATGTGTTTCCACAGACACTGCTCAATAAGAGGTGCTAAAGGACAAATAAAGCATTTCAGTTAGCACTTAATGGCATTTCAAGACCATGACAAAACAACTCCAGAAACCGTAGTTCATACTAGCATTGCAACTAGAACTGCCCTATCCTTTTCCTGTCCATGATATCAGCTCTGGCTTCAGCAGTGACCTCCTCTGTGCTTGCAGAAGTATTCACATAGTCGAGCAGGGAACTAGATTCCTGTACTAAAGGGGAAACAGGAAAAAGCAGAACCCAGGACAGCTTTTGTTCCATAGCATGCCAGCCTAAACATGGTGTAGCTACAGCTATAGAATGCTACCACCCTTATTTTCAGCTCCATTTGGTCTCCTCCCACCCCACCGTTTTAACCAGAGGAGACACAGAGGAGAGGAGACACACCTGAACACGTACATAGCTGCAAATATTCGGCTCTCTCATATTTTCACACACGCATTTCACTATTTAGTAAAAAACCACTTTTAATATTTGCATAGTTCTCTCATTTATTTTGTTAATCTTTAAATTCATATGTAAGCAAGTGGCTACTCCATGCTACCTGCTCTCCAAAGAGGTAATTCTTTATATCTCTGCTTACTCACGAGTTGTTTCTGGTTAGTAGAGGTGCACTGAATTACATGGTACTTACAGGCTAGCACTTGGCTGTAAAACACGACTTGCCACTTATGTCCCAAGCAACTGAGAGGATACCCGGAGGCACACAAAGATGACTGCATCCAGCAGCACTTTACAGATTAGTGATGATTAATCCATCTTTTCCCCTGTCTTCCCACGTGTAAAACCTTTGACCCTAAAGAATAGTAGAATCCAGTCAACAGACCAGCTAACTGGAAGTGTTTTGATGATTAGGATGGATTTCCCCCTAATGAATGTTACAAAAGCATGCTCTCTCATGCATGCCTGGGATGAAGCAATCCAAGTGGTCCAGACAACCCTTACTACAGCTTCCAAGAAAAGCCTTCCACTGTGCCTCAGCTTTTTCCAGCATGAGCATTACAGCTGCTGAGCAAGAATCAAAAGCCATGACGGGCTGCATGAGCCAGGTAGATACCAAGCTCACCACTGCCAAAGCAACACAAACCTCCAGCCAGAGCTCCCTCTGAACAGCTCCCTCACCATAGATGTATGCAATTTATACGTGTTTTAATTCCCAGCAACAGGTGAGGCAGTTATTTTTATGTATTTATACCGTACACGCATTTCAATCCAGTCTAAAAATGCCAGGCGCAACTTCCTGGGCTCGTGGCTTGACATTTTTCTGCCTAGCAGCACGCTGCTAAGAAGCTTTGGGACTGGAACACATTTCTGGCTGTGCCATTTAGAGACCCACACTAAAAGTCTCCGCATGCCACCAAGACAGGCTGTTCTCCGGGTTGTCAATGACAACACCAAACAGAAGCTCCAAGCCTTCTGTACACACCTTGAGACAAAATCCGCTGCAGATTTCTGTCGCTCTCCTCTCTGTACTGAGTTTCTATCACTTCCCATGTGAGGTGCATAGAGCTACCCATAGACAGCTGTCTATAGTGATGGCCACATCACCATCCAAAGCAAAGAGAAGTGTTTAGAACATCCCAATACCTACATAGCAGATGCAAGGGTAACATCCAGATAAGCAGCTTTTCAGCTTCTTAAGAGCACTGACAAAATTTGCTCACAGACTGTCTGACAGAAATCCGCCTGTAATTGTAAAGAAGCTGCAGACCAGCATCCATTACCCAAAAGTTTACTCCTGTGCCAAACGGCGGCTATTCTCACAGCTTTAATCACACCCCAGAAAATACTAAAATTCCAAGACAGTGCATCTTACATGTACTCGAACCAACCTACTTCATCATTCTGCCTTTTTATTTGCGCAGGTCTTCACCTCACACACTTTAGGGACTCATCTGCTCACTCTGCAGGCACGCAGCTGCTTTTCAACTTTCCTCCTGGGTTTCTGCAGCTTCTCTCCTTTTCCGAAGCCACACGGCAGTACGGCTGCTCACACCTACGTCCGCTTTATGAATAGTCCCTATACAACCAGGCATCTAATGAATTCCTGTGGAGAGCAGGGGGTAAGGCGTTACTCAGTGCTCGAACAAGAGAAAGAGAAGGGAGAAGAAGTCGGCATTTTTCAGTGCAGTGAAAAAAAAGAACAATCAGTCTACCAGGTTTCTCTTTCAGGAAGTTGCCCAAGAATGCAATTAAAACCACATAACCCAAACCCTGTTTCAGAATCACAGAAAGAGGGAGAGAAATAAGTCACACCGAGGCCTCTAATCCATAAACAGATATTCCCGAGTTTTACAGGAATCCTGACATTTTAACACTCAACAACGGCATCTCCAAAGGTTTTATTCCTCGGGGAAGATCCTCCTGCTCCGCACAACAGCGAGCCAAGATACTGAACACCATTTTAGCCAGACAAAGATTGTCTCCTGAGGTGTACTTTGCATTTCCAAATCCTCGCAGAACTCTGCGCAACGAAGCACGCTGCCGTATGACTCGAAAGGGAGCCAAGACAAGAGGTTCAGCTAACCAGTCCTCTGCTTCGACACACAATTTGGAGCCCCTCGCACTGTCCAGACCCACCGAATAGACCCTTTCCTCCTCAAACTGCGATGGCTGTAAATACTTCTCTCCCATTTCTCTATGGCTCGATATGGAAAGAAAACCTCAGCTTCTACCTGAATTATTTTTATTTCTTTTCGGTATGAGAAAAGCAACCTCTCTCTCTCTCTCGTAGGAGACACTAATGAAGTGAACGACTTGCAGCTTCCAGGCTCTTAAGATGAAGCCGATGCTCGGGAGGTGCCGCCTCCCTCGCACCGGGAGCCAGCCCCGGGCCGGGCCCCGCCGCTTCCCGGGGCGCCGGGGATGGAGC
>VZZY01007870.1:0-71236 GCA_013400335.1 Eurystomus gularis | reverse complement strand
GCTGCGGCCCCTCGCCCCCGGCTTGCCCGCCGCCGTCGCGGTGGCCTGGGGCCCTCCCGAGCCCCTCCGGCACCGGCGGTGGCGGGGAGAAGGGGAAGTGCAGTGGTGGTGCCCACAGGGGGCGAGGCCCGGCCCGGCCGGAGCGCTGAGCGAACAGGGGGGAACCACCGGGGCCAAAGGGCGTAGCGGCCCCCACACCATGAGGCTCCTGCCTGGCAGGGATGCTGTGGGCGAGGGGAGGATTAAAGACATGGACCTCCAGAGAGTGCCCCAGCAATGATGTGAGGGTGGAACCCCCCTGCTGGGAGGCCAGGCTGGGCTTGTTCAGCCTGGAGAAGAGAAGGCTCCAGGAAGACCTGGTGGCCTTTCAGGACTTCAAGGGGTCTGTCAGAAAGATGGAGACACTTTTTAGGAGGGTCTGTTCTGGCAAGACAAGAGGTGATGGTTTTAAACTAAAAGAAGGAGATTTAGACTAGAGAGAAGAAAAGAAATTTCTGATGCTGAGGGTGGTAAGAGCCCGGCCCAGGTTGCCCAGAGAGGTGGTGGATGCCCCATCCCTGGAACCTTTGCAGGTGAGGTTGGCCGGGGCTCTGAGCAACCTGCTCTAGTTGTCCCTGTTCAGTGCAGGGACAGGTTGGACTGGGTGACTTCTAAAGGTCCCTTCCCACCCAATCCATCTTATGATTCTATGATTTTGGCCAAAAGGATACCTCTTCTCACCACCCTGGCCTCCTTGCATGCTCCCCACTGCTGGGACCTCTAGCAGTGGGGACAAGAAGACATGCCAGTGGGCCAGGACCTCGATCCCTCGTATGGCGCTGGGTTTTACTCCTCCCAAGCTGTGTAAGGAAGGGATCTGAGAGAGGTGTAACAGCATGGGCATGGGCACAGCAACGTGACAGGACAGAAGTGTAGTCCCAGGAAAACATGTGAATCTTCCCACCGATGACAGTGCCAGTCTCCTTGGCTGACAAAGCACAAGAGGGAACTTGCGATTCAGACCAAGACGGCGCTGCTGACAGCCTCAGAGAAAGAGGCAGAGTGTTGGTCTGGCAGAGGACAACACTGCCTTGTTAAGTCATCCTTTCTGTGCCTGTTTTCCAGAAAATTTCTTATGCGTGGTGCAGTCCAGCTTTGAAGAAACAGCACAAGTATGCAGTAAACCACATTTCTTCCCTCAGGAGTTTGGACTCTTCTGGATAAAAGAAAAAAATCAATCTACCTCCTAACTTGAGCTGGAGCAGCAGCAGTGGTGGCCGCTGTTGGTCTTTAAGTCTTGTGTCCATTGAGGTGGGCTCTCTGGAGACTCTCTGCGCCTGGGCGAGAGTGAAATGCTAGCAGGCAGGATGAGGGAGGTTGCACATCATGGCGTGGAGGTGAGGAGCTCGGCCTCAACCAGGGCAAGCGGAATTTGGCTGAGCCAAGGTGCTGGCACCAGCAGGCTGGGCTGTCGAGGAATGGTTTCTTCATGGGCAGTTGCCAGCTGAGGTGGACATTTGTTGCGCTACTTACTAACTAGCTTGATTTTGCTGTTGTCCTCTTCCCAAAATGTTTAATGCCTTCATTTCTACAAATTCAGGTCCATGTCTGCATTGAGAATAGAGATGAATTAAAAACAACAACAAAACCCACCTTTTGTATAATTTTTCATATTAGCAGGGACAGCCTTTGAGTATCCATTTTCTCTCATGGATGAAGACAGAAAGCTATGTAGACCATGTTAGATCTCCTGCCCAAGTGCTTAACATCATGAAAACCACATGGAAAAATGCTATTGAGTGGTTTTAGGAGCCTTTTGGTACAATCTAGTTTATGAAAATTAGCCAGGCCATGACTAGGCAGCTGCACCCAGATCCTGGGGTAAAAATACTGGTTCTAGGCCAGTAACCAACAGCCAAGCCCCTAAAAGTTCAGCCTGTGCAGGTACAAATTTTGTAGTTGATCTTCAGTAGAAACAGGATGGGGATAAGGTTACGTTCCAAACAAATTACTGTGAAATAGGCTTGGTTTTGATCACACCCAGTTTGGACAGTGCAGATCCAGTCCAGTGAAACTGGATCTGAGGAGCTGCAGCCAGAAGGCATCGCTGTTCCTCCCCTTTCTTGTTGCCACATTGACCACATCTGGAACCTGAAGTAGCTGTGGGCAACCACCTCTCACCTAGGCAAGAAATCACCCTTCTCCTCCTTAGCAACTGGTTGAAGCAATCAGCTCTTTAATGTGCCCGTTGAACAGTTAACTAGTCACACTTCTTGGAAAGAGTGAGGCATCACACCTACAAAGCACTTAGCATCAGCAAAGGACTCATTTGTGGAAATTCAAGCTTCAGGCAAAAATACTTAAAGTCGAGACTTCAGGGTGAAACTGCCTGAGATTGGCCCACCCTACCTAAGAGCTGCCAAAAGGCAGGGGGTCTTAGAGCCTCCCCACCTTGGTTGAGGGTCTCAGAGCTTCACAAGCTCTGCTTGCCAGGCCCTTGTGTGACCCACCTCATCCTGGCAGGGGTAAACCCCAACACTGAGCTTTTAAAAATGAATTTATTCTCTGAAGGAGCTTTCTGAGGGGGCTGATGAATGTGGGAGCCACTTGAACACCAAAGTGGCCAGGCCCCTGGCCTCCAGGAGTGAGAGTAGCTGGAACTGCTGGAGAAGCTCAGCTGCAGGAGGCACTGCAAGATCTGGTGGAGATTCCTTTGGGTGGGTGTATGTGGCATAAGCTAGGTTGATACTGGAATTAATTTCACAGAGAAGTACCTATGCACAGAGATTAAAGATGCGCACATGAAAGCAAAACTCACAGACAAGTGGTGTGTGCTGTGAGGTTACACTTAAAAGCATAGAGGTTCTTCAGATGGTGTCTCACCTTAGGAAGGGCAGATTTCAAACCATACACCAAGTCGCTAATGAGGATCCAGGAAATCTCATCCTTGTTTTCCACTTGAAGCAAAACATCTCTTCCCACAGAGGGAAATGTTGATGTTTCCTGGTATGATTTAGGCTTCAAGAGGAAGCTGACAGGCAGAAAGTCACAGTGAAATAGAAAAACTGGCTCCAACACAAACAAGCCTAAGCTTGACAAAATAGGCTGCAGTTTTCACAAGCAGCTTAGGAGAAGACTAAGGTGGAGGCCTGTATGGAAAACAACTGCCTTTTGAAGCCAGAAATTTTAGAGCACCATTTCTCAAGCAGTTCAGATTGGAAATCCTGTATGAAAGTAAAAGAAACTTCACCGTTCCCATACACGGCTTTTATAAAGCCCAAGTAAAAAAAAAAAAACCAAACAAAACCCACTATGGTAAAAGTGATAAGCCCATAAAATTTATTGTTCCATGCGTGGTTTTGACAGGTTGCCAAGAGAATGGTGCTGCTCTGTGGAGAGTGGAAGAAAGGACATTTTCTTTGCTTTAGATTGTCATAAAATTTTCAGTGCTTTACAAGCCCCCAGATGGTTTTTATAACCCTTTCAGGGGTTGCAACATATTGACTGAGAAATATTGATTTATATAGCAAACCCCACTCTCTTCTCATTGCTGGCAAAAAATACTGCTTTGTATATGTCTATACACACAGTGGCTGAATATAAATAAAAGCCCAACAAATAATGAGATCTGAGGCAAAATCCAGCACCTGGTGGTACATTAATGCGGAGGAAATTTCCTTAAATTTACACTGGTGTAAGGAAGAGGAATATTTGGCCCTAAATCTTTTAGGCGAGCTCTGGATTGAGGATTAAAAAGTTTGTACTCAGTTTCACCCTGCTTTTATTGGTGGCAGGAGTAGGGGAACACTTCCAGTCAACAGCTTTCTTGTTTATTTAGGGCTACAAAGATGATGCAGGGACTGGAGCATCTCTGTGCTGAGGAAAGGCTGAGAGCCCTGGGGCTGCTGAGCTGGAGAAGAGAAGACTCAGAGGGGATCTGATCAATGCTGATCAATAGCTAAAGGGTGGAGGGCAAGAGCATGGGGCCAGACTCTTGTCAGTGATGCCCAGCAACAGGACAAGGGACAACAGGCACCAACTGGAACCCAAGAGGTTCCATCTGAACAGGAGGAAAAGCTTATTTCCTGTGAGAGCGAGAGAGCCTGGCCCAGGCTGCCCAGAGAGGTTGCAGAGTCTCCTTCTCTGGAGAGATTCCAAACACACCTGGACGCGATCCTGGGCACCATGCTCTGGGTGACCCTGCTTTAGTGGAGAGTTGGAGAAGATGATCTCCAGAGGTTCCTTCCACCTCCTACTGTGTTGGGATTCTGTGATTAATTGGCTTTCACTATGTTCATCCAAAGTGATTTAACTAGAAAGTATCAGTGACTTTGGCCATAGCAAGCCTGCAATGGAAACACCACAGCAGATGTATCTCAGCAGCTCAGGAGGAGCTACTTGAAATGCTTTGCTAAACAGCATGCCCAGATTTTGTCTTATTTTGAAGGCCCATGAGATTCTTCTGTATTTTATACAGTCGAGTGTAAGACAATCCTTACTGAAGGGTGGCTTACTAAAGCATGTTGAAATCCAGTGGTGGACTATGAAGAGCTAATATCCCTTGGGTGACTGAACCTGTGCTTTTGCTCTTGCCCACAGGTCTTGGACAACCAGGTTGGTGTGTGGCTCACTGGGTGACCCGACTGGCCTGGGTACAAGAGTCTGCAGTACCTGGTGCTGTGCCACAGCGCACAGCTGGGAAGGGGACAATGATCCCTTCATCCCATACTCAGGAGTTTGGTGGCCACTTAGAACATGGGAAGCATGATTTAAACCCACGAAAGGCAGGAGAGTTGCTGGTGTTCCCAAGAGAGGTCTCTAGCCACCCTGTTGGAGTGGAGCAAGGGAGAGCCCTTCAGCTTTTGAGCTGGTGCCTTCGACTGTGCATTAAAGAATTAAGACAGCATTTGATCAGGCAGAAGGAAGGGGAAAGCACCACACCATAGCTTCACATTTCAGTCATCCTTTGGCAGGGTGGAGCCTGCAGTTCCCCTCCCTGCTGCCAAGGCAGAATGCTTTTGTACCTTGCATTAATCGGCCAGCGGATAAAATACACGAACCACCTTTAGGCTGGGTGGAAAATTTAACTGTCAGCCTTGCCCTCAGCATCTCCCCTGCCTCTTTGCGTTGCAGTACCTCGGTCACTTCATGGAACTGGGCTTTAACCCAGAGCTCTCCACAGGTAAAAGCAGAACTGCCGCACTAAACTCTGATGGTTTTCAATGAAATTATAAAACCTCTAGATTGCAAACTTTCTCTGACCAGGTATGCACACAGCTCCCAGCTCCTTCAGCCCCATCTCATCATCTGATGTTAATATTAAGAGAAGGCAGCGAGCTGCTTCCAGATTGCCTTGGATTTGGGGCTAAGCCCCATCAGCGAAGCCGCTGCTTAAGCTTTTGCACACTGCATTTAGGTTGTAGGACCCAAGTGACCAGAGCTGGCTGAAGTTTTAGAGTCAGTTCAACTGTTTCTGCTCACTTGGACAGCTGTAAAAAGAGCAGGCAGCAGAACAGCTCTAGACCTGGGAGAAGGCAGTGAAGCAGGCCGGGCAGAGGGAAGGAAGCCCAGGGAAGTCGGCTGGCTCAGGGAGGCGAACCAAGGGATGAGCCTGAAGCCCAAACAAAGCAAATGGCAGCCTCGAGGCTGGCCAAGGCACTGGCCAAGGCATGGTCTGGTTGCCAAGGCTGAGCGAGGCGTATGTGGACAACAGGGTCGGGGAGGGGGATGAGGTGAATGAATGCCACTTTTTGTTTTTTTTGGCTTAAATTTGCCAGTTACTCCAGGCTGGCAATGCTACCATTTGCCATCTTGAATACCCTACTCTAAAACACAGTCTCTCAGCGCTCATCTGAAGGACAGAAGACCTCACCTGTGACTCCTCAGCACAAAGAAAAGCCAGGACTGCTGTGTGGAAACCCAGTTACCTTCCCTTGGTGCAGGCAGGATGCAGTGCTGGAGCTCCTTTGACATGCATTTCCTAGAGATGAGTGGCAATTCCCGCTGTGGGCCATCATTTACCATCTACATAAAAGCAGGAGATGATTAGAGCAGGGAACTGCCCTGCTCTTGCTATATATAGTGCCCTGTCTGCTCAGCCTATAACATTTTGCTACTCAGCTGTAAATAATACTCTAAGGAGGGGAATAAAATGAGGAATAAAATGAAAATCGAACTCAGAGAAGCTGGTGTAGAAAAGCAGACCAAAAAAAAAGACCACAGGTCCAGAGAACCCAAGAATAAACCTTCTGCTTGGGCTTAAAAGCAGAAGGTGGAATTAGTGGAGTGCATCCCATCACCTGCCCCATGGTTTGGAATAACACAGGGCTACAGCCTGTGGGGTCTGCTGGCAGAAAGCCGAATAAATCACTCCTGGCTGGCTCCTTCTGCCTGGCACCTGCCAGCATGGTCTGACATGAAGGCTTCCAGCATTACACCTAAAGGAATTCTCACATTTATATTTCAAAGAGTGCTGGGAGGCTGTACATCCTTCTTTTACTTGTACATATTTAAATCTATTCAAATTTGTTCCTGTTATGAATCATCGTATCCTCATGAATCATCGTCGGGACCTATTAGCTTAAACTCTATGCAGTACACGCTTGTAAGGAAAAATACAAACTATATATACCTTGAATATTCCCGTGGTAGCTGGGTGCCATGCAGCAATAAATAGATTTTCTAGCAGCAGCCTTGTGAGGAGAAGGGGAATTACTCCCATTTTACAGAACAGTCATGGAGGTAAAGTGGTCAGTCCGTGGCTATTCAGGAAGTCTGCAGAAATGACCCCAAGTCTCCAGTATTTCAACATAATTGCTAACCCACTTCTTCTTCTTCAGCTTCTTCTAAAACCAGATGGAAAAGCAGTGCCTAAAGGAAAAAGAACAAAGAAAGCAGTTTGGTTTGGTTTGGTTTGTTGCCAATGAAGAGTAAAAGAAGAAAGCCATTAACAAAGCATTTTCCCCTGTGATTCAAATTAGGACAGCCATAGTGGCTGAAGAAAATTGTGCTTTTCTTCTTTTCCAGTGATATTTTCAAATTTGGGAAGCTTTTGCTGTTGTTTTGCCATTCATCAGAAGTAAGTTGAGTTTGGTTCCACCACCAGAATGACTCACTGCCCTGAAGAAATTCAGAGCGTGCCCAGTAGAGGAAATTCATTACTAAATTTCAAATCTGAGCCACATCAGTCCAGGTCTTTAAAGCTGGGAAACTATTTCTCTGAAGTCTGGAGGAAATGCTCTCTAACAAACAAAAAAAGAATTTTCTATTGCAATCTCCATTAAGTTCACTGTTGGTTTGGGGTTTTTTTCATGATTAAGGAATGAGTAAAAACAAACAGACAAATCCTTTTGGCTATGAACCAAAAAGAGGTATAAAATATTAGCTGGGCTTTTAGCCATTACCTGCTGGGAGATCTGTGGTCTCAAGGAGTTTTTGGTCATGCTCTTCAGGAAATACACAATACATAATTTATTCAAGATAACTTAATGATAACAGCTCAGGGCATTTTGGTTACCAGCTGTAGGTTTCTTTCTTACCGACACATTCTTGTGGAAGCCTGGCCTTGGCTCTGCATTCTGCCCAAGATAAGTTTTTTTAGCTTTTAGTTTCCTCAGTTCTCTCAAACTGAAAAATAAAGAAGAAATGTGGTAGTTGGAGAAGATAATAAAAAATTAATTAATAAAAAATAAAATCAACACACAATGATTTCAAACTGGAAGCTTCTGTTCAACAGTTTAGGGCTTCTTTTATCTGAAAATTCAAAAATTTCCATTTTTGCGAGACTACCTGGGTGTTTTCATGCTCTCAGCCCATAATACAACACCGTGCATTGCCTTCTCCAAGAGTGATCTGCTCACGCTCTGGAGCAGCATCAGATGAAGGCACCTTGCGTTTGGCTCAGGAGGATTTGGACTTGTTCTGGGCCGTATGCTGAATTCTGGGCTATGTTTGCATAATCTATTTGCAGGAGCAAAGCAAAGAGCCTAGAAAGGGACATTTCTTGTGGTAAATAACAGGAAGTTGTAGTGGTGGGGCAGTTAGGGTGATTTCCTGTGTTTTATTGATAGGGAAACAATAAAAAGCTAATATTCTCCCTAGAGATTTACAGATTAAGGCTTTAGAGTTTTGTTTTGTTTTGGGTTTTGTTGTTGTTTTCCAGTCACTTTTGGGGCTAACAGGTACTCTGTATCCTCTGAGGATGAGGTCTAAAGAGAAATTCTGTATTCAGCCCAAGAGTATTAAATCAATGGAGATTACTATTCTCTTTCTGAGGCCTGCAGAGATGAGCAAGGTTTGATTTTGACCTGCTTAGCTGCTGCTAAGCCTGCCCAAGAGAGCTTGTTATTGGCCTGCTCAGCCAGGAGTACATATCTAAAGTACAGAGTCCAGAGGAGAAATGCAATGGCTTTGAATCCCCAAAGGTTCAAACCATCATCTGAAATAATTAGCAGCTGCAGCCTGTAGTCACTTGCCATTCCAGCAGGAAGGGAAGCCAGCAGCAGGCAGCCAAGGTACAAATATACCCTGCTCCTGCCTGAGCTAACCAGGCTTCTCCCAGGTGCACAACAGGGTAAGCACAAGATTTACTCCCCAAAAATTGAGCCTCCCAGCTTTCTGCTGGGACTCAATTTCCTCATCACACATCAGCCAGAGCTGACAGCGTAGCTAAGCCCCAGCATCTCCCGGCAGCTGGCCCTTTCCCAAAACAAAGTTCGCAAGCTGGAGTCATACTCACAGGAAATCTTTCCTTGCTTTTTTTTTGCCAAAATGATGTGGAATATGGCAGATCAGGCAGTCTCCGGCCAAAAGTAAAGGTTTCATGCCTCTCAACTAATTAACATGCTTCAGGTCTTGCGTTGAACTCCCTGTTATTTCCTAGCAAGATATTTTAGACTTTCCTTCTGGTCTCTCTATTTTCCTGCCTGCACCTACACTGGACATGCTAATGATGTTCAGCTTCTGTCACGCTTTTCATGACCTCTTCAGGTCTTCAGGGTTTAGCAATTAAACATTCAGCACTGGTTAAGGCAAAATTGTACATGTATTTTTCATATATATTTTTATATATATATAAATATAAAAATCTAGAAAGTGCCTATCACCATATCAATAAACATCCTTTTTCTATTTTCCCTATTTTTTTGCACCCACCACCTCCGTTTGGTGTGGTTGATGTCTCAGCGTCTTGGGGTTTGCCCTCTCCCTTCTGCAGTCCAGCAGCAGCTTTCTCCAGGACTAATGTCCTCTCCTCATGGTAGGAGAGATTTGATTTAACTTCTCTTGCCTATAGTTTAGTCCAGACATACCTTTGAGTCTCTTTGTGCTGCAACAACAACAAAGACAGGATTGACTGGTTCAGAGCCTTGAGAATTAAGGCACATCACGATCATTTGAGAGGTGATGGGAAAGGTCCTTTCCCCTGCCCCCTTCTCAGAGCTGGAGGTTGGGCTGAGAATTAGTTAAGTCATAGTTGCTGAGGGTTTTGCAGTTTCAGTTTCTGAAGGCAGAAGTCAAGTGAACGGTTCACGGTTCAACCCCATTCTTTCAGAAAAGGGTGGGGTTTGTTTTTAATAACGCCAGGCTGGTTTGTGAATTAATGTCTCAATTTTCTGAGGTGCAAGAGCAGTCAGCTTTGGGGACTGCCTGACAGGATGCAACAAGGGAAAAAAAAAAAAAGGTGAGGACAAATATAATTCTTAAGATTTAGCTGCTACTCTGCATTAGGACTAAAATACCTGTAGAACTATAGAAAATGTTTTATGTATTTTCAACACATGGTGAATATATGTAAAAGCATATATGACATTAATTGGGTTTTGTTGTTTTTTTTTTAATTAAAAGGCAAAACCTAGTAGCACTATGGGAGACAGACACTGTTAAAAAAAAAAAAAGAAAACCAGTAAGGTTAAGAAGAGGGCAAAAATAATGCTAGAGACCCTTTCTGCGACAAGCAGTTTAGATACTACTGTAGCCAAACCTAAGTAAGCCCTGACTGAAGCTTAAACAGGCTGCGTCTGCACTGGTCAGTGCTTGCAGGGAATGATACCATAAGGAAAAATACAGGCAAGCGGGGACAGACAGGATGCTGAGCTGCTTCCCAGGCATCAGCATGGCCATTCCCATGGCCCATGGGCGTTGCAGGCAGATGCAGTCCATGCTCCTGCCCTGTGGTTAACCTCCACCACAGCTTCCCATCCACTTCAGTTATTTCTGGCCCAGGTTGGCCAGAGAGGTGGTTGATGTCCCATCCCTGGAACCATTCCAGGGGAGGCTGGCCGGGGCTCTGAGCAACCTGCTCTAGTTGCAGATGTCCCTGCTCCCTGCAGGGAGTTTGGACTCAATGACCTTTAAAGGTCCCTTCCAACCCAAACCATTCTATGATTCTATTAATCTTGTGGTCTGAACAGGTCTGGTGGAGCACGTTTCCCTTCCGACTGTGGACTCTGGCTGGTGCCCAAGCACCATGAGTGCCCCTTCCTGAACAGAGGATGTTGTCACAGTGATCTGGCTTGCTGTGGCTCTGCAGACAGCGCCTGCCATTTCCACAGCTATCATAACAGTGCTTGGGGATAGGTTTCTATCTCCAAGCTGTATCCACTGTCTGCGTTTTGAAACCACATGTAAGCTGGTGGGCACATGGGCTGCCCTGAGAAAACCTCAGCACTGCACCAAAGCCTCTCTTCCTTGGGTCAGCACCTTCTCACCACAAACAGACATAGCCTAGGAGACCAGAGATCAAAGCTACTCCTTAACCAAGACAGGACACAGCGAACCTGAGGTTGTCTCATGTCACCTCCTTCCAAAGGGAAAACAAACATGAGTCTTTCTTTTTTTGTGCTGGGCAGGCAGCTCTGCCCTCCCCACTGTGTTTCAGTGTCACGAGAGGGGACGTAAATCAATGTCCAAGCCTGCTCTGTGCCCATAGACTTCCCTTGGCTGCACAAGAATCCTTTTTTTTTTTCTATTTTAACTGGGCTGAGATGATCTATATTTCATTTGCAGCGTTTGTTTTGTTCCAGTCCTGGCTTGCCTCCATCCCCTTTTGTCAGCTAGGGTTTTGCAGCTTTGTTTTCCAGTCGTGCCATTTGGGCCCAGCGGAGAAGCTCTGAAATCAGAAAGCTCACACACTGGCAGCAGTGTCCCCGGCTCAGGCTTGCTTTGCCCCACCGGGCTTGACAACACTTCAGAAATGATGGATGCGAGAGCCCCGGTGCCTCCCCGTGGGATGACAGCACTTGGGAAAGCTGTCAGTGCTCAAGGAGAAAGGATCGCTGCAGAAACGCTGGCTTGTTTCAGCATCTCTCCAGAGTTTGTTACTCAAAGATCATAAATACATGGATTAGGGTTTCTAGCTTCACAAGTTCCTGGACGGTTGACATCAACAACTGTATTTTCTGTAGCAAAATGTGGATGTACCTCCCTCTAGTCACAATACTTTGAAGCAGCCAATATCTACAATTCATTTGGTGTGCTGTGTGGTTCAGAAGTCATGGATGACCATGTAAAACACCCACCCAGCTTCAAATGACTGCAGTTAAGCCCCCTCGTAGAGGGTTCTTCTAATTATGCCCCAGGAAGGAAGGGGCAAAAGGCACCAGAAGGCGTACACGTTAGCACTGGCGCTACATTATCAGTTCTTATGCCCTGCGGTATCAGAGGAAGCTATTTTTGGCAAATTCGCCTGTTATCAGGAAGGTCCAGGAAGGTAACCCAGATGGCAATGAGCTGCATAAAGCAACTTCAGCTTTGCTTAGGAGCTTCCCACTTGGTTCATAACATGAGTCCAAAGGTAGAGATCTCGCCCAGTGCCTTTATTCCTGCCCTCTGTGACTGGTATTTGTTCAGGCTGAACAATCGTTTGAATGAATGGCATATATCAAACCAAAATTGGTTTTAGTAACGTGAAAGAGGAAGGCCAGGAATTAGGCTCAAAGGACCTTTGAGGCAGCTCAAAGCACCAGCCTCTCATATCCATCCATTTCTTCCAAGAGCACTTCAAACTCCCCTGGCTTCCAGGAAACCATTTCTCACTGTCAGTTCTGGCCAGCCCAGTTCTCAGAGGTGCTCTGGGCTCTGCTGCCTCAGGGTGGTCATTTCTCTCACAGAAGAGCTCCCGGTAGCTTACCGCAGCTTATCTCAATAAATCTTCAGGTACGCCGTTTCTATAAGCTTTTTTTCCCATGTCAGGTGTTGAGCAATCTAATATTACATCATTTGTACTGAGTGTTCATTGTCACCAAGAGCAGGGAGCTGTCGATGGGCTGGGATTTCCTCTCTGAGGCCAAGCAAAGATATTTTTACTAAGCCTGAGCATTTCAGTCAAACACAGCGGGTCTGACCCAGCCTTTCACACACATGTAGAACTGCTGTCAGGCAGCCACCGATCCCTCCAGCGCTCCCTCACCTTTCAGAGGTGGCTTGTTCATGCTGGCAGAGCAGCGCAGGATGAGGGAATGCTGGTTTAGCAGCATGCAGGGCCTGGTTTGCATAGGAATAAACAGTTCCCTGAGGATCAAAGGCAGAGAATCGGAGCTTAGTATCCATATGCTGCATTCAGAATGAACGGAACGTGTGAGCACAAACTACTGCAGGTCTCTTTTGCAGCTATTAGGATTGACTCATTCTGGACCACTGTTATTAGACAGACACAAGGTGAATTGCCTCTCTGGTAATAACCATGATACTTTCAAGACTAGACTTTCGAGTCATCTGTTGGCTTATGCGGCTGCACAAACTGTGCGTGCCCTGTCTCCTGGCACTGGCGTAGCCACTGTGCACACAGAAGTGGCATCTGTGCGTGGACACAGCCAGCTAGGCACCAAGGTGGGCTTGGCCTGAACACCCAGGCTGGGGACAGATCCCTCGGAGCTGTTGGCTCCTACTTTTATTAAGTTACTGTCAAAGCAGAGCAGATGATAAAGCAGCAGAAGTGAGAAGCCAGTTCCAAGTAGCGTAGACAGAGCCGAGCTCACACATCTCTCCAGCAGTGCCAGCAGCTCCTTTGGCTTTGCGTCCACCCTTCCTAAACACGGAATTTGGCAGTTCACGCCACACGCCTCAGGTGTGATCACACCGCAGGTTACACCATTTCTTCTTTTGCACAACCCTCTTGCCAAGTATCCTTTTCTATTTTATTCCCCATGCCTATTATTGGGATTAAGTTACTGCCTTTGTATCCCTGGCTCCCTCCCAGCTGCCTCTGAAAGCAGCAGTGATGAAGTGGGGGAAACAAAAGCAGCAGATGCTCTTCCCGCAGTCCCCACCACCCACGCTGCAATTCAGAACACAGCGCTCCCAGACCTCTGTCCTCTCTCCATCCCTGGATTTCTGGAGGTAGGGAGGGGGAGAACTGCCGCTGATGGCAAGTGGGATGGTGATAAAATGCCATTTTCCTCATACCTCTTTATAATAATCTCTTGTCAGAACATTTAAAGAAAAAAAACAACCCAAAAAACCCCTACCACAAACCCAACCACCCACGTTCCATTGTCATCAACAAGCTCCCTTGTCCTCAGGCTCCTCACATTTTGCCTTTTGGTACCCATTTAGCACAGACTCCCTCAACACTGGCAATTACCATCAATTTTGCTGCATCTAACTGGAGATCTCTAAGCAGTCACTGCAATATCAGGCACAGTGAAATACATCATGACAGCACCATCTCTATTCACACTTCTCCAATATGCCCTTGATAAATCACCTACGATATTTTCAGCTCCTTTTCAGGATTGGCATTCAAACCTTCACTTGGTATTTCTGGAGTGTTAACAGCTGTCTCCCTATTCCTGGAGAATACTTAGCGAAGGTTCTTGAGAATAATCTCAAACACCTAGTGATCTCTTCCTAGGGCTACGCAAGTTTTCCATGGATGCACTAGTGGAGACTGTTTGGGGCACTACAGTAGCAGTCACCCCTTGTGACATTGGTATCTCCGTTTGCTAAAAGCTGCTCAAGATTAGAGATGCACTTAGAAAAGACAATGCAGAGGTGGGATCCAGATAACTTGCAACATAAAAAGAGCAGATGAGGAACTGAGGCACACTTGGCCTTCACCCAAATATACAGTGCATGCTCCAACCAAACGCACAAGAGAACAAGGAGGTGGCACGTGAAAGCCCTTAAATCTGTCAAAGGAGCAAAGAATAACAATTCTGGATTATCAACAATGACCCATTTCAGAATTCAGGAAAAAAAAAGATATCCCAGTGGCTAAAGATTTAGCCAGTTCTTTGGGGACTTGGATTCAGCCCTTGGCCTGCCAACAAACTCTCAGTGCAACCTTCAGAAAATCACTTTGTTTTGATCCACCTCCCTCTCTGCAAAATGAGAGTTGTGGCACTTCTCGACTGCAGTGCCAGACAGCAGGAGTTTGGAGCATGGAGGTGCTCAGATGCCACAGAGTCTACCACTTGCTCCTCAAAAGTTGAATATTCCCCGTCTTATGGAGCGGGTTTTGATGTGCGTATAACAGAAGGTAGCTAGCAAAATGAAGCAATTAGCTCTGTGACATTTTCAGCTGCCTAACAAGTTTCTCTTCTGCTTGTCACACGAGTATTTCAGAACTGGAGCTTGTGTTACCCGTTCTTAATGTTTTACGCTTTTTCAGGCTGCAATTCAACAGCTGTCTCAATATTGCAGTTGGAGCCAACATATTCCATGTAGATTGTCCTCAATATGTTGCCACTTTTTGAAAACCTTCACCGTGCCTCTTTGCTGTTCGTGGCTTAACCGCAGCTACCTTTTCATTAGAAATCTGGCCCTTGAGCTTTTCTCCTAGAAATGTGTGAACTGAAGTTGTTTTAATGTCAGTGAGATTGATTTCTCTGAACGCTCAGGTTTCTGTCCCAGCACTTTCCCCCCACTCTTCCAAGCTGCACATCATGTGCTTGTTAGTCAGTGCTCCACAGAAATACCACAGCTCTTGTACAGAATACTACTCTTGCCAGTCTTTCTATTTGGCTTTCTAGGTTCAGGAAGGCATCACATTTATCACTGGTGTTATCGCAGGGCTTTCTTGGTCCAGCCCCTCTGCCTTAGAGTTTTGTCCACAAAAATTTGTCCTTATGACAGCTCTAGATGCTCTCGTCATTAGTATTATTCTCCCCAAAATACCATACTGTATTGAGGATAAGCTTCCTTTTCACTCTTCCTGACTCCTGATCCTTCTGGCAGAGAACCACCCTGTGAAGCTCTGGCCCTTCTCTCCCATCCTTTGGCACGGTTAGAGCCAACTCAATCTCCCACCTGAGCTCTCTGTCCTGATTTAACCAGCCCTAATGCCAAAGTAGGTGAGAGTCTTGCTTCACACAATTAGGAATCACTACAAGTGCCAGTACTGATTTTATAATTTAACCAATAGTATCTTTGCCACCTGCAGACAGATCGATACTCTTTGAAGCTTTGTGTTCCTGCGGGTTTGCACATCCCAAAAGGAGGAGCTCCTTTCTGTGTGGGAAGGACTCTGCGGCACATCCATCACTGTCCAGGGCTGGAACATGCCCGTGGATTATCATCTCTGAAAAGCTTTCAGTCATATACTTTGGGCCACTCAAACCATAGACTTTAAAAAAATATAGCATACAGGAAAAAGGAAAATACACCTTTGTATCTGATATCACTTTAAAGTACTATTATAGTATTGCATGTATTGCTGGAATCAGACTTCATCGAGGAACAAAAGCTTATTTTGTTTATTGCTAGGGCAAGAGACACATTCTCTTTTTATCCACTAAGTTTTTCACACAATCTGCAAGTACGTAGAGAACATTCAAGACCTCAGGACACCTAAATTCTGCCATTTCAGTTATACCATTATATTCTTTTGCCTTCTGAAAATCACTTATATAACTTGTCCAAATCTGCAAGTTCAGAATTGTTTCTGAACTATTTTTAGACTGATCATGCACAGCTCACCGAGCACCATCTCTGGTTTTGTAGTTTAGGCAACCTCCTTTCTTAATTCACCATATGTTAATAAAGTCCTTGAGCAGTCCCTTGCCTTCTCTCCCAGGTATCACACCCATAAATGCTATAATGTTTTGCATGCCTTACAATTCTTCATCCTATGAGGAATAATCTGATCAGGCTCTCCTTGGAGTATTTCCCTAGTTCCTAGTGCTGCTCAGCTGAACCCATCACCTCCATGTCTCACCCTCTTTCAGGCTGAGCCCATCCCTGCTCACAGCTCTGTCAGGGTGGAATCCTGAGCTGGTCTTTGGGGCGGAATCACTCCCTGTTGCTCTGGTTTGGCATTCCCCATGGGCAGGATCCCTGGCTTCTCACTCTACTTCAGCTCCGGCTTAGGGGAACAGTGCAGGAGGACTTGAGCAGTGGTGATGGTGCTGCCAGGAGACCTGTGCAAGGTGGAAGAGAGAGTGGGGAGAAGAAGCAGCCAAGAATGCAGATCACTGCACATCCTGCATGAAGGGAAAGGTCTGTCAGTAGTGTTAAAGGGAACAAGTCTGGGTGAGCTATGGAAGGATAAGTTGTCTCCTGCCCCGTCAGATGAGGCACGGCTCTCCTGAACAGCCCAACTCAGTGCGATACCTCCGAATGTCTGAACCCGCTGATCCCTCTCCAGCCCATCCTGAAACATTCCTGAGCTGCACACAGGCCCTGGTCAGTTTGGTGACAGCACTGGCCATCCCTGGCAGGTTGATGTCCTGGCTGGAGCTCCTGGATGCCTACCTGCATGCAACTTAAGCTGCCTCTGGAGGTGTCACCGCTCTTCACCAGCCAGGTTTTAAAACGGTTGCCATTTGGCAAGTGGGATCTCATCCAGGCCCTGAAAGGGCCTATGTAGACATGCCTAAGCAAGCTGCGGCCATGCTAGGCACCAGCCAGAACCCACATGCCTGTGTGGACACCACCACAAGCCCTCGCAGGGCTCATGAGCTCAGGCTGGGGAGCAGAGGCAGCATGAGCAGCCAGCAGCGAGCTGAGACCATGAGCCCTGCTGCAGCTGCCTACAGATGACTGTGGAGCCCTGCCTGAGGGCACCGAGCAATGAAACCAAAGGCCG
Source organism: Eurystomus gularis (assembly GCA_013400335.1). NCBI lineage: Eukaryota > Metazoa > Chordata > Aves > Coraciiformes > Coraciidae > Eurystomus > Eurystomus gularis. Next base: position 54,234 of record VZZY01007870.1, on the reverse strand, counting down.
AGAAGAGCTTTGCAGTACACACGTTATTGTCAAGAAATCAGCCCGCGTGAGGACATCAGACATAGACACCAAGAGGTCACCCACGTCTCCTCACGTACAGAGACAGCACTGGTTAGTCTTAGTCAACAGGACGTGCTCTCACCTGACTATTTTTCCTGCCTGCTGTCACTGCTATAAAATATTCTTTTCCAGTCTAAGCTCCATCCTTTTCCTCCTCCACTTCATCTGGTTTTGTTCCAATTTTGTCTATTGTTCTCCTTATGCATAATAAGAGTACTGGTGTAACCTCCCTTACCCGCTGCTAATGGAAGTCACTGTATGAACTTAACAAGGGTCAACACCTTTATTTCTGTTTCACAATAGCTACACTGAGCCATGAGGAGGTGAAGTGATTTGCTGGAAGCCACTGAGCAGTCCCTTGACAGCTGCAGGACAAGAAGCCAGGTCCGACGAGACCTTGATCATTGCCCTACCCACTTAGAAACTGTTCTTCCTTCCCAATGCACATGCATGCAAACAATGCAGCTGTTGTGGGAAGAGGAAAATTAACCCTCTTCTTTCAGAATGAAGGAACCTTCCACATCTGTTGTCAAAACCTGGCAATTCTGTGGCCATGACCATAAGTGGGCTGGAGCAATAGCTGCATATACTAATGTCAAACACAAGTGCCTGCTTACCCAACATCACACGCGTAGTGGGGGACTCTCCACCTGCCCATGGGGTTTGCAGAGACCACCACACTTTACTTCCAGCCACAGACTGCATCACCTGGACCTTCACGCTCCCTGCTGGAAGATACGTGCTTCACCTGCTAGATGAATCCTCCTTCCCCATGATTCCTCCTTTCTGCCCATCAGGAGAGCGGACCCTTCGGAGGGCTATGAAGATGCCAAGAGGACTGGAGCATCTCTGTGCTGAGGAAAGGCTGAGAGCCCTGGGGCTGTTGAGCTGGAGAAGAGAAGACTCAGAGGGGATCTTATTAATGTTGATCAATAGGTAAAGGGCAGAGGGCAAAAGCACGGAGCCAGACTCTTGTCAGTAGTACCCAGCAACAGGACAAGGGGCAACAGGCACCAACTGGAACCTGGGAGGTTCCATCTGAACAGGAGGAGAAACTTGTTTGGTGTGAGGGTGGCAGAGCCTGGCCCAGGCTGCCCACAGAGACTGTGGAGTCTCCTTCTCTGGAGAGATTTCAGACCCGCCTGGACATGATCCTGGGCACTCTGCTGTGGGTGACCTGCTGGAGCAGGGGGGTTGGATGAGATGGTCTCTGGAGGTCCCTTCCAACCCCTGTCACTCTGTGACTCACCTCTCCTACAAGCCCTGCCTGGTGAGGCTTCTTCTGCTGCACTCAGGCTCCTGGGGGCTGCAGGGTCTGTCCATCAGTGAGGTGCTGCTGATGAAGAAAGCTCATGGTGACCCACATGGCCCACATCTTCCCAGGACTCAGTCAGGCAGAGCAACGGGTTAAAAACTCACAAGGGATTTCTCTGTGAGCCATGGAAAGGACTAAGAAAACGGAAACCAGCCTGAATTTCAACTGAAGGACCCCATTCTTCTGCCAAGCCGCGCGGTTCCTTAATCAACTGGGTCCTTGTTCCGCAGTCAGTCATCGGAGGCTTTAGAAAGCCACTGAGACAAGCCTGTGAGGGCAGAGCCACAAAGGATGTCTTTTCTGCGGCACTCTCCGGTGAGAACGTACAGGGCTGGGGGCCGGGGTTGCCCTCACTGCTGCTGCTGTGCCCCCCGAGCACAATGCACAATGCTGCCATAGGATACTTCCACCGAGGAGCTCCTGCTTATTTAAATACGCATTTAACTCAGGCGAGTCCTGTAGGAAATGAAGCAATGAGCTTTCCCAGCGGTGCTTCTCCTCCTCCTCCTCCCCAAAATTAAAGCTTTGTGGAGGTCAGAAATGCTGCAGTCAGACTGCTCCTGGTAGCCCTGTCACTTACTGGGTTTCGAGCTTCTAAGGAAACACTTAATTCCCCCCTTTCATATTTTTTACCTCGATCTAGTGATGCTTTCAATGATTTCGGATAACTACACTTTTATTACTCACTATTATAGAGTCAGGAGAAAAAAAAAAAACACATAATAGCAGGAATCTGATTACTCTGGGGAAACTTTGAAGTCCCCCTCTCCATTGGTACTCTTTGATGTTCCTATTAAATAAATAATGATTTTTTTCATCTAAGGTTTATCCTACAGTGCCAAATACACCGTTATCCTCAGTGTAAAAAATCGTTTCATTGTTAGGCACCATAACCATCAGCCGAAGCTGTGCTTGGGGTGTCCTTGACACCGACCTGCCCAGCGCCACGACCAGATTTTGTTCACTTGAAGTGCTTGCGGAGGAGAAGCTGGGACTGCAAAGGGGAGGGAAGGAGGAGCTGAAATCCAAACAGAAGAGGCACACGGGCACAGAGAATCTGGCAGATGCTCCAGCGATGGGAAACAGAATATGAGGCTTTTCATAAGATTTTTTTCAACCGCAGCCCCAGGCACTTTGTGTGAGAGTGGGAAATACAATGACATTTCTGGAACGGTGCTGAGCTAAAGCTAATAATAAAAAGATTAGATTGACTGTAGAAGGAACACATTAAAGCCTTCAGTGATGGTACGTGCAGTATGTCAGTGTGTAAAGCAGGCCACCTAAATGAATTCATTTTTATGTATTTACTTGATGTGGTAATGGCTTTGACTGTCAGGTTTGCAGGGTCTGGAGTCCAGAATGGCTCGGTCCCTGTGCAGCCATCTCTTCAGGTCTGCCAGGGCTTGTGCTCTCTACCACTTGCTTCTTCCCCTCACTGTCCCTCTGTGAGGCTGGAAACTGCCTCATTTAATTTAGCCTGGAGAAAGGAGGCTCAGGGGAGACCTCCTCACTCTCAACAACTCCCTGAAAGGAGGTTGGAGCCAGGTGGGGTTGGGCTCTTCTCCCAAGGAACTAGCAATAGGACAAGAGGAAACAGCCTCAAGTTGCACCTGGGGAGGCTTAGGTTGGACATGAGGAAAAATTTATTTGTGGAAAGGGTTGTGAAGGGCTGGCTCAGGCTGCCCAGGGCAGTGGTGGAGTCCCCTTCCCTGGAGGGGTTTCAAAGCTGTGGAGATGTGGTGCTGAGGGACATGGTTTAGTGGTGACCTGGCAATGTTGGGTTAACAGTTGGACTCGATGATCTTAAAGGTCTCTTCCAAACAAGACAGTTCTATGATTCTATGATCTGCAGCTCTGGGATGGAGCTGTGCCACCATGGGCAGGGACAGAGGCAGAGAGAGGCTGGCCAGTCTGTGCATCCCTGAGCTGCAACAGAGAAGCTGCTGTAGAGCCCTCAGGCTTGCATGGGAGGGTGTCTTGTCTGGGCAGTGGATGAGCCCCTAATCTCTCTTCACCACCTGACTCACCCACAGCATCCTGGCGTGAGGAAGCCCTGCTTCTGCCACACACAAGCCTCAGAAACCCCACGTGCATGTTTGTTTGGGTGCCTGGTGCTGCACTGCGGGACACGACACTTCTCCTGGAAACACAAGGGGCTCCTTGTCCACCTGCCTGAACTGGGCACCCACCCAGGCAAAGCCTTTACTGGCGCTTGTCAAAAACCACCATGGCAGCATCCTCTCTGAGCCACACAAGCAGGGGAAGGGGTGGGATTCACAGCAATGCTGCAGGAGAGAGTGTAAAGCAGCAACTCACCAACACCAAGCACAGAGAGAGCAGGAGCAGGACAGAGAAGCAGAAGCTGGAAGGAGAGCTCCCATATTTTTCCTGCCTTTATCCTCACTTTTATGTCCTGATTTCTCTGAGAATTTGGGGGTTTTTGCATTACAGATAAAACCTAGAAGTCTCCTCCATCCTTCCCACAGCTACCAAATATCTTTCATACTCCAGGAATGGTATCCCTTCCACTTCCTCCTGATCCCTCTCTCCCAGCTCCTACCTGAGCCTCCCAAAACCTCCCTGAGCTGCTGCTCCCCTCAACACCAGTTGTTAGTGCTCTGCAACTACACTCACCTGACGAGACTGAAAGAAGTCATCACCACGGGCTTCTCAATGCAGAGATGCAACCTCATGCACCGGAGGTAAGTCCCCATGTGACAGAAGGCTGGAAGCTGGGAACTTACCCCGGCAGGACACTGCTCTTCCACTTGTTTCCCCAAATGAACATCTATTCGCAGAAACCGGAGGTGATAGTCCTGGGAAGCAGTGACATCTGGAATGGAAAAGCTGTGTTTAAAATCAAAGTGTAAGAAGTGCGGTGATGAAAGGCTGTTTATTTTGGATGCCAGTGGAGTGGAGGGGAGGGGGGGAGGATGCTGTTGTTGTGAGCTGGTGTGAGTGCTGGGCAACCCCCAGCCCTGTTCAGAGCCTGCCACATCCCTGTCCTGAAACAGGACCCAACAGTAGTGAGGTGAATGGGAGAGAGGGTATTTCTCTAGAAACCAGACTAGAGGTCTGGCCTCCAGACTGTTGACCTGTATAAATGTATCAGCAATCCCTATCAAACCACCTTTGACTTCTAAGTGATGTCTCCAAAAGAAGGCTTCTCCCTCTGCAGTCCTGCTCACAGGAGCTTGGTGCAAAGTTCCAGGCTTTGTGTGGTTCCCACATGACGTAGCTAAGAGGAGTTTCCCATTATTTCGTATTCTTAAGCCTCCTGAGCTGCTGAAACCAGTTCAGCCCCAAGCATTACTCAGATTGGTTTCCCTGTAGTCCAGTTGCCTTTTGCTCCATCCAGTCTAACTGAAGACCGCCAAACAGAGCAGTATTTCTCCCTCTGTCCTACCACAGAGGAACCTCCTGGGTCAGATTGCCATATGCATAATTATGGCCTGACACAAACCAAACCTACAAAGCAGAGAATGTTGGCTGCTCTGTACTGGTTGAACAACATGATCCTAGTCACCCTACTGCTTGAGGATACCCAGAGGCCACAGAAGGGAGAGGGCAGGAACATGAATGTGGGATGTGGAGAGGCCACCTCTGTGGGAAGCAGCTTATGTTTAAAGTGGATTAAGCACTTTGTGAACCTACACCCCTGGATTTAGCTTCCAGGCCACTCTTAGTCATCACAGTTTGCAGCATCCTTCCCAGAGGCCACTCCACAAGCTGTGCACCACAGCACACCATCATCTCCAGCACTTCCACTTTCTTTGTGTAGCCCATAAACTGGATGGAGGAGTTGCTGCGTATCAGCCCCACTAGCTCCTGACAAGCCAGGGCAGCCGAGAGCTGCACCCACTGTAAAAGACCCTTTCAAGGTTCCTTTCATGCATTCAGGGCTGCAGTAATCAAGAGAAGAAACCTCAGGCTTGGGGTCTGTCCCTGTGACAACACAGCAGCTGTGCCTGGCCATGGGCAGGAGTAACCAGACCAGATGACACATGCTGCTGCCCATCAGTCAGCCTGCGGCACAGGCTCAGACAAACATGTTTAGCATCTCATGAGCAAGCTGTGATTAAATCCTGGGCAGCACAGAAAGCCACAGGCAGGTAAATTAGCAGAGAACAGAAATGAGCTCCAATCCACGTGGCTTGCCAGGCTGCAGTTGGTTCCATGGCCTCAATCGAGTTCAAACAGTACTGCAGCTCCTAACACGAGACTTCACAAAAGCCCTGAAACCAAACCCTTGGGGCAGCTCCTGCTGCCTAAGAGGATGAGCTCACCAAATTACACAAGAGGAAGGGGCTGGCTGCGCTCAACTTTCACCTTTTCTGAACTTCTGCAATTTTTCTGGAGAGGGTGTTGGTCCCTTCAACAAACATCACCTCCTGTAGATTTACACAGTGAAAGCACTTACAGGAACTTTTAGGAAGTAACCATGGACTGCATACATGGTTTTCAGCCCAAAGTTGGCTAAATTGTCTTGCTTCTTTTCTTTCCACCTGTGGCAAGGGCACAGTGCCACTGTCCCAGTGCAGCGAAACTCATGAGCATGCCCATACCTTTATCCAGGTGCTTTGGCTGCAGTTCCATCACTGGCTCAGTGAACCTAAAGTCAACATTGCTCTGGTCCTCTGCTTTCCCTTGCACTGTCTGCGTGTCCCATCTCTCTTCCTTGCATCAATGGTGTTTATCTGACCCCTGGAGCTCCAAACTCCAATCTGGCAGAAAAGTAATGCCACAGGAAAAATGATTATTTTTATACACACCCATGAAACCATTACAGACCTGAACTCTCCATAAGACAATTCCAAAAGGCGGATTACTGTGAATTTAGGCTCCTCTTGCATTTATCATTCTGCAAGATGTCAGATATATTTCAGAACCATAGACAATTAAATTTGAGAAAACATGAGTAATTAAAGACCTTCTTCTCCAGAAAGACTTTCCTTACTCTTGTGGGGAAAAAATACAACTCTGTTTCTAGCAATTTCTTCCTTAAAGCATTTCCAGAAAACAAAGCACTTGCAAGATTATGGAGAAAAAAAAAAAAAAAAAGAAGAAGAAGAAAGAAAAAAGATCATTTTAGTTGAAGCAAAAATCTTGAATTATTTCTCACAGTCTTTTACTGGAATCCAATAAACACATTACCAAATTACACTGTATATTTTACTAGGCTAAGTTATCTTTGTGTGTATTAGAGGCACAGCAGGATGAAAAACAATAAAAAATATTAACCTCCTTGGCATAACTCAGTAGAGTTATAAAATATGTAATTGAATAAACTACTTTTGACATGAACAAATGGTGACATTTCCATGTAATGTTGTCTTTCTGGCTTCCTGACAAAGAAAAGCTTAAGGAACCATGATTTTTGTTTCCTAAGGGCAAGCTCTTCTATTTTTATAAACTCCACAATCAATACCAAAGTACAAGCATAAGCACTTTTAATTTATGAACTGTATCCTTTGAGCCGGTTTCATCTTACGTGTGTTGTTGTAGGAGTGTTTATTTTTGTTGCGCTGCAAAGGACTGCTTAATGGAAAAATATTGCGTGGAGGCATAACAGCAGCCATAACGTAGAAAACCAGAAAAGGAATAATGAAGACACAGCAAAATTAATACTGTGCTCATTTATTTTACACAGAAGAGCACCACTGATGTGAGGGAAAGCACAACCCCAAAGAGGGAGCTTGCACTGGTATCACCCCTAGGCAGAAGGCCATCAGAAGGTGTGAAGAAGCTCTCCATGGCCAGCATGGAACAGGCTTCCTCCTCCCTGGCAAAGCCCTTGGCACTTTTTTTTCCCTGAAAGAGCAAAGCTCAGCACTCCTGAGTTTATATGTGTGGCTTGGGGGTAGTTTGGTACCCAATTCCCAGCTCCAACAAGGCGGCTTGTCCAGTGTGTTCCCTCCAAACCATTGCTCCAGACCTTGAGCAGACTAGTGGATCTACCAGCCTGCATGAAGCTGGGAGCCAGCCAGGAAGGGTTACATGTGTTGATTTAAACTGACCTAGAAAGGACTTACCAGCAACAGCACTTGTCTATAAAAACATCACTCCTATTCATCTTGGAGGATAAGGAGTGGACTTTTGCGAGGCTAGCTGCAGAGTGAATCACTGCCGCCCATTATCCGCAACCAACACACAATGGTGTGACCTGCCGCTAGTGCTGGGGAGAAGCTGGCTTTTCCCACCAAGCCCACGTTCCCAGCCGATAAGGATTTTCATGGTGTGTATTTATCATGTCAACAGCAGGCTCCTCCACTTTGTACTGTTGATGTTCGTGGCAGATGGGTGGCTGGTTGCCATGCAGATGATCATGTTCCTGGGGAGTTTCAGTTAATATTAAATGGAGAGTAGCTCGATTTGCATGTCTCTCTAGAAATTGCACAAGAACCATCTTGAGAGTCAATATTGATAATACTCTGCGTGCGGAGGAAAAAATGAGCACACACAGCAGCAAGCAGCCCAAGTCACATGGTGACTCCAGTGGCTGTTAAAAGACTGTGATGTCATGCAACATGAAAATCAGGACACTTAAAGCAAAAATCAGATGTGGCCTATCCAACTTTGCCAAAAGCAACACCAGAGCCAATTCTTTGTAACTGCATTCTAATTAAGACCATGCATTAATTACTGGGTTGCAGGTCTATGTACAGCCACCAACTTTCCTTGCCCAGCTGCTTCAAGCTAGGAGGAAGCTGTCATGACCACAAGTGGGATCAAATGGTTCTTACCTCTCTCAGAGAAGCCGTAACTTCTCAGCCTGGTTATGCAGCCAGTAATTCATTGAAAATCGTATCATGTGAAAAATAACTTCTGCACCAGCCAAAGAGAGAGGATCTTTTGAATCAAGGCATGGCACTGAAGACCAGACAAGTGTCATGACCTGCACGACCTCCAGAGGTGACTCATCCTGCAGACAGGATTCTCATTTACTTAAATACGAGTGTATGGGTGTGCACAAGAAAATAAAAAACTTATACTATGTTCTAAAAAATTTTAAAGCAAGCAAACCCCACAGCAAACAGAACAAGGAAAGACATCTCATGGCTGGTTTGGAATTTGTGCCAAGGGAAAGCCAGTTTTCCCTTAGTTCCTCAATGATTGCACCCAGTGTTCTTCCCAACAGAGCCCATATATGTCCTAAACTTTTTGGTGAAGGACAGCATTGAGATTTCAGACACAAGTAAAAGCTAGAACATGTTGGAACGGGGCCAGAGGAGGCCACAGCAATGATGCGAGGATGGAACCCCTCTGCTGGGAGGCCAGGCTGAGAGAGTTGGGCTTGTTCAGCCTGGAGAAGAGAAGGCTCCAAGGAGACCTTCTGGTGGCCCTTCAGGACTTCAAGGGGTCTGTCAGAAAGATGGGGACAGACTTTTGAGCAGGGCCTGTTGGGACAGGACAAGGGGTGATGGTTTGAAACTGAAACAGGGAAGATTTAGACGAGAGAGAAGTTTCACCACTGAGGGTGGTGAGAGCCTGACCCCGGTTGCCGAGAGAGGTGGTCGCTGCCCCATCCCTGGAATCATTGCAGGTGAGGTTGGCCGGGGCTCTGAGCAACCTGCTCTAGTTGCAGATGTCCCTGCTTACTGCAGGGGGGTGGACTCAATGACCTTGAAAGGTCCCTTCCAACTCAAATCACTCTATGATTCTATGTTCAAAACCACTGAAAACCGGGGCAAATCTCAGTTCTGGGCTAGTGGTGACCCAGAGCAGTTCCACTGACCTGGATGACACTGCTCTCCTTCGGCTCAGCCTACTCGTTTCCGGATGTGCAGAGCAGCATCTTCATTGCCCACACGTGAACAGGAGAGAGGGACATCAGAAACTAACCTGGAATGTAGAAACGATTTGTGCATCACTCAGTAGAATGAAGGAAAATGGCACGTGAGTAACTGGAGTCCTCAGGGAAGGGAAAACGAGGAACAGCATTGCCAAAGCTGAAGCAATACACAAAGGAGAGCGTTGATGTGTTCCCCCCACCATGGGTCTGTTCTTGGCTCACAACTTTTCTGCAGTGGGAGGAGAAAAATCATAAGCTTAGCTCAGTATCTCATTATTTAATACCCAAGAACTTCACTTAAATTTTAATCTTTTTTTTTTTTATAGTTTGCTGTTGCCGCTGGACCCAGCTAATTTCTTCTAGATGATCATCACAAGTTTACCTTTTCTAATAACAGCCAAGTGATGACGGACATGAATTATCACATTATAGCTGTTGCCACGGAAATAAACTACAACCTTATAAGCATAAAAATAAAGAGCCTGCTTAAAAGGGAGATGCAGCAGCCACGGTTTTAAGGAAGAGCTTCTTGGGTAATAAATGATGAACCAATTCCTCTGGACCTCCTAAACTACAGGAGGTAATTCAGCAGCCCTGTTTTACATCTTTATAGACCTGTGCCTAATGTCTTGAATCCCTGTAGGAACAGAGAGTGCCTAGTGCTTGATGGCTTGAGGTTAAATGGTTGTTCTGTCACACCAGGAACTCAAGGGGGACCTTCTGAAGTGTCTGCATTACAGCTTGTTCCTCTGATGCTGAAATGCAGTCCCAGGAGCACATAGTTGCCAAAACCCCCTCTCTGTTGTAGCAATAATATGCATGAACATGACTAAGATACCTGTTAGCAGACCCATCCTTGCAGAAGCTCCCTGTAGGAGGGAGTTCTCCACTGGCCATGCCCTTTGTGGCTGCAAATGGCACAGAAAGTGATAAGGGGGTCAAAGTGTGACCTAGAGACCCATTGTAAAGGGAAGAAAGAGAAAAAGCCAGATGCTGGTGCCCTTTCTTGGCCACCTGGACACACGCTGGCGCAACTTCAGCCGGCTATCAGCCAACACCCTGAGGTCCTTTCCTGCTGGGCACTTTCCAGCCACTCGTAGAATCATAGAATGCGTTGGGTTGGAAGGGACCTTCCAAGGTCATCTAGTCCAAACCCCCTGCAGTTAAGAAGGGACATCTGCAACTAGAGCAGGTTGCTCAGAGCCCCATCAAGCCTGGCCTCTTCCCCAAGCCTGAAGCGTTGCAGGGGGTGGTTGTGACCCAAGTGCAGGACCCAGCACCTGGCCTTGTTGAACCTCATAGCACTGGCCTCAGCCCATCAGTCCAGCCTGGCCAGATCAATCTGTTCCCTTTACAGAGAAGAGACACAAATGAGATTGCATTAAAGCTTCTCAATTTTTTATTTTCTAATCTGCTCTTCCAGCCCCTCCAGAAGAATCTGAGGATGAGACTTGCGGTGATGTCCCTGCCTTACTGGATCCTCACTCACCTTTGCCAGCTCGGATTCTAGCTCCGCTGGGCAAGGCTGCAAAGCACCAGTGCTGGCAGCTGCCTGTGCCCTGCCAGCCCCACTGACCAGCTGCGTCCTGGGGAAAATAGCCTCCCTGGAAGGAGCAGGGGCCAGTGTGGTGGGACAGAGGCCTCACACTGAGCCAAACCCACCCTCCGAGCTCGGCTCTGGGCATTGGGGAAGGACCATCTGGAAGAGGCAGCAGCAAGCATGGGCATTGCCAGAGCCCACCCTCCGGCTGCTCTGCAGGGAGACGTGAGCAAGCTTTGCTTTCATCGGTTCATGTCACAAACACTCAATTAGCTTTTAAAAAGTTAAATAAACAAACGGCGCGGGAGATTATAACTGATTAACTGAAGGGCAGGAAACATGAGAAGCTGGTTTGCTAGAAAGAAAAGCTCTTGTGCTGAGCTCTCCAGTAATTAGCAGCAACAAGACCTACAGAAATTTATGAGGGGAAAAAAAAAAAAAATCTTGAAGCCTTCCTGTTTGAATGTTCTCTTCTCACGTGTTTTGCTTGGAATACTAGCTTAAAATACAAACACAGACTGGTCCCACATACAGGGTTCATGTTCTGCAAAAGTCATATGCTCGGATCGCAAATCCAACAAACAGGGATCCATGTAAAGCAGCTTTTTTTTTTTTCCTCTCTCCCCTAAAATTGTATATTTTGTTAACAACTCTCAGATTGACGGCTCGATGCTTTACCTCAGGCACCTGGAAGGTGGGTTGGTTACTGCTGGTAAATGCAGGTCATGCTTGGAACACAGTCACAGACCAAAGCTGCTAGACAATGAAATGAAGACTTCCTTCGTTCTTTCCTTCCTTTCTTCCATCCTTCCTTCCTTCTCTCCCCGTTACCAAGCTGTGTGATTTGGTAACAATTTAAGCCATTTCAGCTCTGTGATGTCTTACATGACCTGCTTATTTGTCTGTAGCAGAGCTGCTGTTACTTGTGCTGAAGCCGACCTGGTTTCACTACACCCGTTCAGGAGAATTCTCCACCTGGCTCCGGGAGCAGCATAGATCCACGTAATGAGATCCCCAGGCAGAGCTGAAACACTGACCTGCACCTCACTGGCTCTCCACACTGTGTTTATGCATCTTCAGCCTGGCTGTGTTTACTCTTAAATTGCAGATAAACTGCAAATTAAAGACAAACCTGGGTCTTTTTTTCTTTTTTTCTTCAGCTTAAGTGCCCTCATTCCTGCTTCACTGTCCCAGCTTTGTCTGTCTTTGGCTTTCCTAAATATTTCAGGAGAAAACATGAAATTAAGACTTGCTCAAGTTGATCACAAACTGACCTGGAACCTGGTCCTAGACCTTGACATGAGGCTTAGCGGACACCTGGCAAAGCAGCACTAGCAGACCAACAGAGCTTGTTAGTGTTGGGTTATTATTCTGCATCATGGCCTGGGAAGGTCCCAGGTGCAATTAGAGCTCCAGGATGCAGCTCTCTGTGTGTGGTTGAGGATGGTGCTTAAACTCAAATAGGAAGGTGAAGGAGAGGAATATTATTGCATTTCCCTGAGAATCAATTGAAAAAACCCCCAAGGTAACTCTGCATATCGATGCAAAGTAACATAGAGACCTAGAGGTGGCTTTCAGGAGCTGTTTGGCCTGGCCAGGTTAGGTCAAGCCACCCAAGTGATACCCCCCGCATGGTGTCGGACACCCCAGCAGTGCTGCTGGTGGGACTTGCAGAAACCCTCAGCAGCACCCAGACTCCGGGATCAGTGGCAGCAGGATCAGGCCACTGCAAAGGAGTTCTGACAAAGCCTCAAGCACAGAGCGTCCTTCCTTCCCCTCCTGAAAATAAGCATGGATTTGGGGAGAAAAATCCCTAATTTTGACCACTCTCCATCACAGCACACAATGGCTGTTTCTCTACGTGTGCATCCTCGCCACAGAAGCTGTGGAGGTTGGTAGCACCCGTAACATCTCATGGGAAATGAGCAGAGCAGAGAGGTCCCAGATTCCTTACCACTGTTGGAACACATGGAACCCTTATCCAGGCTGCAGTTGTGGATGCAGGAGGTGGGATCTGGCTCCTCAAGCAGGGATCCCACCTGCTGGTGGAAATGCTGGAGGTCCCTGGCCGGAGCCACTCCACAGCAGGCCAACAAGAACATGCTCTTTGGGGCCTCCTGAAGCCTTTTTCAGCTTAAAAGGCAAACAAGTGGATCACAATTAATGTGTATTTTGAGCCAAAAATAGCTCTCCCACAACCTCACCCCATTTACTTCAGCACAGCCCTGAACTGCTGTTCATTTACACTTACCAGAAAAGAGAAGGAATTACAATGTTTCACTTCTTTATGTAAATATGTTCTATTTTGGTGCCTAGCACAGAAATATTTTCTGTTTTGGTACCTAGCACAGAAATATTTTCTGTTTTGGTGCCTAGCACATATATATTTTCTATTTTGGTGTCTTTGCAGGTGAGCCCAGAGGTTTTTCCAGCTACCCTGATGGCACTGTCATGCTCTGCAGTGATGGCCATGACCGTGTATGTTGCAGTGCCCATTAAATCTCCCTGTTTGGGTTTGTCTCCCCTGGTGTGACTTGCTGGTGGGGCCATTTGGTGCATCTCCCACCTCATCTCACACTCTTGGCTCCAGCCTGTTCCTCTGCTCCTCCATATGGCACAAACCAGGGCCGTGATGCTGGTTAGAAGAGATTTTAAATTGATCTTGTTCAATCGGCATCTTCTAAGGTCTCTGGAAAATATAAATCTGTATTTTGGAAAAGAAAAACAAACAAAAACAAAAAAAACATTTTTGAAGCCTGAGCCTGCTCTGGCTCCCTGGGGAACCAGGAGCATTGTGGGCTTCCTTATTGCTGGTGGTTTGTGATGTGTCCCTGAGAAGATGAGTGACCTATACAAGTATGGATTACTACAGTCAGAAAGATTTGGATGCTGAAATGGGTAGTTTTTAGAACAGACAGCTGCTGCAGGACCGCACTGCCTCAAAAAAGAGAGGGACAGAGACGCGGGAAAGAAAAAGCCATTCCCTGCCCGTTGTCAAACACACACGGTGCCTCTTATTTATTTATTTTGCAATGGCACTGGAGAACCACAAGACCAGTAATGGACCATAATGAGCTAAAACTGCTGACGAAGCTTAGCTGTGTTTAGTTAAAACCCCAGTATAAGCACAGTGTTAGCGAGGCATGTCCACGGCTCTACCAGCACCCCCCCACCAAGGGTCTTCTCACACCCCGTCACCTCTTCCAGTGGAGACCTCCACACCAGGAGCCTTCTGGGAGCCTTCCTTGCCCTCACCAGTCCTGGCAAGCCCACTGGAGGGGAACTCAGCCTTCAAAGCCAAAATAATTCAATTACTTGGTCAACTGGCCAAGACACAGGGGAGAACCTGTCAAATTGGAGTTTGTATTCCACTCGGGAACATATGGCATGTTCTCATTGTAGGGCTTCATGGAAGGAGCAAGACTCATTGTGCTGGGTTTGTGGTTGGGCTCGATGGTCTTAAGGGTCTTTTCCAACATAAATGATTCTATGCTTGGGAACAGTAACACGAGTAAACAACAAACTACCAACCAGCAGTACTCACAGATGCCCTGAAGGTGATGCGGATTCTTTCGTGTTCTTCTGAGTTAGGTTGACAGAAGTTCATTTGGTGATGCCAATCCTGTGGGCCCAGGAGCACTAAATCATCCTTTATGGGCACATAAATACGTGTTTCATTCTCTGTCACATCTTGTATCGGCGATGATTTCACACACAGCTGTAGATCAGCTCCCTTTTGATGGCAATCTGCCGCCCTTTTCTAGCCGTTCCAATTTACAGCAACATTAATAGCTCAAAAATAATAGTGTTTACTGTGCACTAGATTTCAATAAATTAGGAGGAAGCAACGGTTCCCAACAAAGACTCCAGAAAGCAACAAAGCTGGCCTGGATGTAAGCTTTTTCACCCCGATTAGCACATCCTTGTCTATTGGCAGAAAGTTTCCATTGCAGCTGTGAGAAAATAATTCCCTGGATTATGTCACATTGATTCAAAGTGAAATTCAAAGCCAAAGAGAAAGCAGAAAAGCATTCCCTGTGTTCTTACAGAAAATACCACGGCTTCAATTAGGTGCTACAGAGGCTTGGAGTAAACATATTTTCCACTGGTTTTCTTAGAACCATACCCACTTAAATCTCCAATATTCTTCTGCATGTTCATTTTTCATCCCAGTTTAATACTGCGCCTCTGGGTGTTAGTGGCTAAGGGGATGCTGCCAAGCAGTGCAAGCCAAGAAAAGCTGGGATAAGAAGGGAAAATATGGCCTTTATATAGTAAATAAACTTTTCAGCTTTAATGTTATAGCTGCTGTCAGCATAACTCAGAGGTGGGGGTAATAACCCAGTGCTGGTTGTACCTTTCATTTCTTGGATCATGTGAATGTCCAGTTCTTCAGCTTTCAATCTGCTCCCAACCCGGTGGAAATAAAGCACACAACTGAGCATTCAGGCCTGTAATAAACCTCATCGTTGTGCAGAATCCCTGGGATTCAGAACCAAACCAAAACTAGATAAGACTTTTCAATATTGCAGGAAATATTGACATTTTTCACCAGTAGAAATTTGAGTTCTAGGGAATCTAAACATCCTGTTGATGTAACAAGCACACAGCAATAATGTCAGAATGGACACCTTGAGGATCTCTAAGTAGTACATGTGAACTGCACATAAATACACCTGTATGGGTCTCCTCAAAACAATAATGAAAGTTCACAGCCTTATTGCCAAGTGGGAGCATCCCAACTCTGGAAGATAAAACCCTCCTCACGTCTAAAAGTACTTCCCAAGAGTGCTGATGGTCAGGGTAGCCCAGGGGTGGGAATGCTGATGGAGATGCATCTTCTTCCCTGCCTGTAGCTTCCCCTTCCCATGGCAGCTGCAATGGGAAGCTGGAACCACGGCTGTCCTGCTCGTGCTACAGAGGATCCAGCTTCTTGGTCCTCACAGCACTCATCTTGGTCCTACTCCTGGAGCCAAGTCCCCCTGAACTGTTCTCCACATACATCAGCAGAACATCTTCACCCCAAGTCACCATTGTCCTTCCCTTCAAAAAGCCTGAGCAGAGGAGAAAGAGGAAAAAAAATCACTGGGTTTATAGGTGGTGTAAACTTCAGAGCTAAAAAATCCTGGCAGATGGTGCCCAACATCTGCGAGAATGCTAATGCCCAGTTATAAAATCCATTTTCTTTATTTCTCTTCATTGGGACCCTATTTGGCTACAGTGTGTTGTGATAAGATGTATTTCCTCTGCTTGTCTCTTAAATTTAAATCCCGAAGCACTGTTTATAAACGTGAGAACCTATCAGTTATTGCTGTGGCACAGCGCTGAATTCAGATCAGTGCATAAATATGCCACGTAGAAATAGATCTGCAACACTTGCTCAAACAAACCTCTAAGATATTTTTTTTTTCAAAAGAGATGCCTGAGAAGGAATAAAAAATGGATTATATTAGCATTCCCCATGAAAACAAATGGTTTGACCTTGTAGGAGTAAACGTCGGAACAGCTCCATTAATCTTGTAAAAAAACCAACCCAAAATTCACTGTTTGGAGGCAGGAGCCATCTCTCTCCATCCCTCTGGGACAGCAGCAGAGGAGGGAGCACAAGCCATGGCAAGCTGTATTATGGCTGTTGCCGAGACACAGGCTCTGCTGGTGGTCCCAGGGGATGGCTGCCAAGTCCGTGGTCCCAAACCCTCTCCCCGCAGCTCCCTGGGGAGCTGTGGGTGCTCCAGCCCCGCGGTGACGCTGGGCTCCTGCCTGGAAAGCCTTAGCCAGCTGAACCTCACCCTTTCCTGTCATTAGCTCTGGTTTTAGTGGGGAAATCTGGGTTTCCCTCTCCTAGCCGCCGCCGTGGCCTCCCCGAGGGATGCTGTGCAGATTTTGCTTCTCATCAACCAAGCAGAAAAACCACAGGTCCTCTCAGTTTCAGTCAAGTGTGGTCCCAGCTGAAATGCTGTGGGAGAAAACAGCAATGACAAGAAGGGCAGCTTCTTCCCAGCCTTCCATGCCAGCTTCCCAGGGGCTGAGGGAAGCAAGCAGCTATATTGAGCTCGCTAAATTAACAGCCAGGGTATCGAGGGCTCTCTACACCAGCTGTACACCTGAAAAGCCTAGGAAATAACCCCATCAGAGGCACGGAAGTTAGAGAGCTGGACACCCATGTCTTTTAGAGGCTGGATCTGTCCTTAGCATCTCTCTCTTCTCTGCCGTAAACACAGGCAAGAGCAGGCAGGAGAGGGGGGATGCTGGTAAACACAACCTGCTGCAGAGTCTGCGGCTGGCCCAGCTGTTACCAGGAGCACCAGTGGAATGGGAATATTTCCTTCAAACCAAGTAAAATCTAATCACAGCAGTTGGTCTGCACAGCCTGAGCCCCTTCGCAGCACATCAGCCATTAGTGCTCCAGCCT
Organism: Eurystomus gularis; assembly: GCA_013400335.1. Taxonomy (NCBI): domain Eukaryota; kingdom Metazoa; phylum Chordata; class Aves; order Coraciiformes; family Coraciidae; genus Eurystomus; species Eurystomus gularis. Next base: position 37,115 of record VZZY01007870.1, on the reverse strand, counting down.
CTCACCTCCCACACCACTACCAAGAATCATAGAATTGTTTGGGTTGGAAGAGACCTTTCAGATCACTGAGTCCAACCATTAACCCAGCACTACCAGGTCACCTCTGAACCATGTCCCTCAGCACCACATCTCCATGGCTTTGAAACACCCCTAGGGATGGGGACTCCACCACTGCCTTGGGCAGCCTGGGCCACCCCTTCACAACCCTTTCTGTGAAGAAACTTTTCCTCTTGTCCAACCTAAACCTCTCCTGACACAACCTGACACAACAATCTTGTTCTACCACTTGTTACTTTGGAGCATGTCTTTTACAAGTGCTCTATGAAGTAATATTGGAAAAAAAAAAGGGAGACTCATTCCTGGCCACTCTTACATCAGCTCATCACCAAAAAGTACATTTCTGCCTATGTGTTACTGGCAGTAGCTTGAGCTTTCCTTCCCGTCACCTCATAACAAAGCAATTCTCTCCCTGAAGCAGCATCTGTCTTGCTTACTGTCAGCTCAGAAACTTTGCTGGGGATTCCCAGCATCAGGTCCTGATGACCCCACCAGTCAGGTCTGGTGGAGAGCTCTGCAGCCACCGAGAGCTGTATATTAGTGCTCTCTCAGGGGTGTTGCTGTTCCAGAGGATGTCTCAAGCTGTAATAAGCTAAACGAGATTTTTTTACCTTCTGTATCCAGGATGGGACATTTCTCTCCAGTGAGGTCAGGTGTTCTCCAGCAGCTCTCTGTTACCTTTGGCCAACTAAGTAGTTGCATGTTAAGAAAAATGAGAAAAGAGGAATTCACTTCTGCAAGTATTAGCATGGCATGCAAGAAAGGCATCAGCTGATGAGATGACAAAATGAGAGTGCTTTTAATAACAAAAATATGCTTTCCTTGGCCTACATGCAACCTAGAGCTTTCCAGGTGTCCAAGCTTTAAACTAGTCAATGTAGATCTAGAGGGGCATTAATTATCTAGCAGGCACAAAAGGAGACCTGAGGAAATGAGTCCTCCTTCCTCATATTCAGTCTGTGGGTACAGCTGACCCTGGCTTTTGCATCACAGGGGGATTTTTCACCTGCTCTGAAAGCCCCAGTTTTGTTTTTCCCTTAATTTCCTTCCTGCTAAAGACCTCCTTGGTGAACAAAGCCTCAAAGCTTCTCCCTGCTCTCTGAGCAGGAGCGCAGCTTTGAGTGAGCCCAGTCTGAAGTCACTCTCTGAGGTGCAGCTGGATCCTACCAAAAACTGATGCCACAAAGGTGTTTCAGTTCTGTAGCAGGTTGTCAGAAGGGGTGGAACCGCTCTTTTCTCAACACCAGGTAAACACAGCCTGCTGGGAAGATGCCACGGGGACTAATGTACCAGTGGCTTCACCAGCCTGCAGGATCTGTCCCCAAACAGTGAGATATCTCCTCCTCTGTGACACTGCCCATGCACCCAGCTTCCAGCTGCTAAGGGCTGGTCCTCCAAGTCATCCCTCTGGCCACGCTGACTAGAAACACTAGCAGTTCATCTCCTGCCTAAATTTACAGCGAATGCTTCCAGTTGGGACAAGCAAACTGCTCCATGGGATCATCCTGGGAAATTAATGGCTCTAATGATTTCCAGAAGCCAGTGATGGACGCTGTTCCCAGGGCAGATGACTCAGTGGACTCATCTCATCACGGTGTTTTCCTCTCAGCCTCGGACACCAGAGCCCCCAGAAGCACCTTTTCCCACACAGCATCCTGGCTTTACTGCTGCTGTGAGGCAGACACCATTGAGAAGGAGCTGGGGAGCTCATTTTTACTGCCTGGTGGAGTGAGAAGCAGGAGGGAGACCTCTACAAACATCAGCAGTAAGCTGTTGGCTTCTGCCAGGCTTTCACTGTCACCACCATCAGCCTTGCAGTGGGTGTTTCGCAAATATCACATTTGATGCTGGCTGCATTTTCTTTACATGAGTTTGTACACGTTGGAACTACTTTAACTCAGTTAATTTTTAAAATAAATAAAACCCCAACTGATAAAAAATGATCCAGATAAGACTTTTCTTATGCTTATTTTTTTAGGCTGTGTTGAGCAATATTTTCTCCTCACTTAACTAGGGTGGAAACAATGTAGATTTGAGGAGGAGCCCTTAACGTGCTGCGAGAGACGGGCTTTGCGAAAGAGAGGAGCTAAAGTAGGGCACAATAAAACAGGCTAAAGGGACACATGTTCCTCATCCATCATATAATGACTCTGTAAGCGAGGATAGTTTTAAGAGCAGGCTGCAAAAGGTCTTCTAAAGGACTTTTTGAGAGGAATCAGTAGGGCTTCAGCTTTACGCTAATCCTCCATACAGGAACTTAGTTAATTTACCATGCAAAAGGGTATTTATACTCAGCACATCTCTTCTATTCAAACTTCCAAGCAGGACCAGGAGCCTTCTGTTTGCCCACAGATCTGGTTTCTCTGTTATGACCCAGGCATATGATTCCTACTAAGGCAAAATAATCCAACTACTTGCTGTCACACAGCTCCTTGGAGCTATATGGAACACTTTCCACAGTCGTTTCAGAACATCTCAGCTCTGCAAAGCCACCAGTGAATCCTCATGACAGAGGAAAAACACCCAAGAAGAACTACAGTAAAACAATGAAGAGTCACTTCATATTTTTAGCACTGGGCAGAAAAGCTCAGTCTTCACCTGTGACACAGAGGTGGGATGCCAGTTCTTCATCCCACACCTTTCCAAGCAAGCTGGTGATGTTCTGGTTCCCCACACTCTTACAACCCAAAGCTTAGCCCTTGCTGCTCGCTTCCCCTGTGCCACTCTTGCCTGACCACACAGCCTCTTGCTGCAGGAGACACTTTCCACCGCGGCCGGGGACCACAGCCAGCTGAGAGTGCCAGGCTGGGCTGTTTCCATGGGGGCATGTCCACAGATGGTGATTAGATACAGTTCGTGGCTGTTCTGCTCTACAAGGTGGGAACGCTCTGCACGAAGTGCAGCCAGAGCTATTGCTGTTGGCCTCGGCGAACATATTGAGCTGCTGTGTCTTTCAAAGGCATTTATTCACTCTTCATTTAAAATCTTGGGGATTTCTTTAAGGCAGAGCTGATGACATAAGAAGAACAATCTGCCCTGGCCATTTCTATCACAGTCCTTGCAAAATATTTTGGCTCAGCCTTTGACTGTCTCTAGGGCCGTGGTGTATCTGTATGACCAAGCCAGACTTACCAGACCTTAAGGTGGGCCATGGGTCACAGTTCAAGAATCGCTGTTTTCTCCCATTTGAAACTCAGTTTGGCTTTGTCCTAAACGAGAACACAAAAGGGCATGTTTCTGCAACCTCTGTCAAAGCATGGATGCTCAGAGCATTCTTGGCTCAAGTGTTTCCTGTGGGGAATCTACCACATGAAGCTGCTCAGATGAGTGGCTGTGAAGCTGGGTTCAGAGGCCCCATGCTCCTTGCTGTGTGCTGAACTCCTGACAGAGCAACTATCCCGCAGCGAGTCACAGTCACGGGACAGCATTAAGCTACCGTGGTGTAGCCAAAATGCTGGCACAGAGCCACCCTTGTAAAAACAGACAAGTATCAACATTTCATCAGCATTTCCTAGAGGAAATGTCCCCTCCTGATCTCCTTGATAGAGAACTGAATTCCTCAGCTCCTCAAAATCATAGAATGGTTTTGGTTGGATGAGACCTTTAAGGCCATCAAGTCCAACCCCCCTGCAGTGAGCAGGGACATCTGCAACTAGAGCAGGTTGCTCAGAGCCCCGGCCAACCTCACCTGCAATGGTTCCAGGGATGGGGCATCGATCACCTCTCTGGGCAACCTGTTAAGTGTTGGATTTTTCTTTTCTAAAAGAAGTAACACTACTTTTTACTGAAACAAAATATAACTCTCAGGAAATAGTGACAGAAGCCTCCCAACCGGCTCAACTTCAGCAAATCTTCTGTACAGCATCTGCCACCAGCAGATCCAGGCTTTCCATTCACAAGATGTCTTCCCAGCCTGGTACACGACACTGTGTTGCCTTATGATCATTAGGGCTTCAACCAAGAGAAAGCACAAGAAGCCTGTTACACAAGCACGGGTGTGTTTTGCTATAGCCAAGGAAGGTGTGTGACCAGATTCAGAACATGAAAAGTGCAGGGGCTCCTCAGAATTTGTGCTAAAACTTAACAATAAACCCCAAAACTGACTTTTGCTGCTTATTCAGCATGGTGACCAGAGACCAGATGTTTTCAGGCTGCTAGATGGAGTTCAGCAGCAAGTTCAGCTCAGTGTCAGCTCTGAGACACAGCTGTAAGAACATAAGTGCTATGTACAAGATCTCATTTTTCTAATTAGGTGATGACTCGAACACAAATACCTGCAGATCTTTTGGAAGGGTGGAAGGCAACAGGAGGAGGAGGTTCAGTTCTTACCCAGATAGTGCAGATGGCCCTTTTAATAAATTAACAGACATGTAAGAAAGACCTATTTAAAAGGCTGCTTATACAACAGCAGTTCAGGAAACTTGTGAACTGGAAAAAACTTGAACATTTGACAGGTATGATGATGACTTCCAGAGATGAGTGATGGATGCTGAGTCATGGACATTTTGGCCAGAAAAAACAGTTCTTACTGTTAACTCCTCTTGGAAGCCTGGGCCTGTCCATGCCTATAAATCTATTTTGTTCTGCTACAGGTCTTGCCCTGCCAAGTGCATGGGCAGGGAATTGCCAAACCTGTAACCACCCAGAACATGGTGTTTATTTTCAAAGAACATGGATTTTAGAAGAAGTAACAAGGGAGGACATGGTCAGTACCTCCTTCGGAGCAGGCTGCAGCAATGCCATGAAGCCTGGAAATTGAGCATTGCACTAAGACTGAGATCTTTGATATATAAATAAATTTCTGATATCTATATATCTATCTATCTATCTATATATATATATCTGCTACTTAACACAGCAGAAAGCAGAGCCCTCACAGATACATAGCCATGTGTGGTGAGACCTGTGCCAGCCTGAGTGCAGCACGTGGACCCTGCTCGGCCAGACTCTCCAGGACATTTCCTCGACCTACCCCTAAGAACTAGATGTGCAGAACACTAGTTTTGCAATGTGTTAGCTGTACTTATTAAAAAAACTTTCCATAACACAGACACTGTCTCCTGTCACAGCCTAAAAAAATGCTTTAAGTGACTGTTTCCTAAAAAATCAAACAAGACTTTGTATGGAGCTGAGAGATGATGACAGAGTTCAGCAAGATTAAGCAATTTCTCTCAGCATTTTTGTGGGTTTAACTAAACCCAGAGATTACAAGCAGAAAGGAAAGAACCACCCCCAGATTTTCCATTAAAAAAAAAGGGCAAAGAAACATTCTGAGGGAGCTATAGAAAGTAAACAGGCTACTAACTTAGTCACGACGTACCGCAGCCTTGACCTCCCATCAGCAACTTTCTGCTATTCCCATTCAAATCGATTGCTGATCAGGTTTTCTTCTCGCCCAGAAGCTCCAGCTGTTTCTCAGCATCCCTGTTTATTTGCAATGCACAACACGTGCTGGGGCTAAGAGAACAATGCGGCACCGTGCTGGATGCTTTTGTTAAAACGGCCAGGGAAAAATGGACTCATCTGACACAGAAAACCGTGTCGCAAAATTCGAGGTGAAGCCTGCCAGGATGGATTTAGCTGTATTTATGAAGCACCCGTCAGTGATGTGAGACTGTCCAGGAAAATTAAACAATGCACTTCATGGCTGGAGGAAGGACCAGAGATCAGCTGAAGTTCACAGGGGAGCCGGCGCATTTTCATACGGAGGAGCAGGGCTAAGGTGTTAATGGTACATGCACCTCGTGTGTACGCTGGCATTTATAACGTGGTTTTATAATAGACATTATTATGTCTTTGTGCCTAAAAATTGAGTGTCAGAAATCCTTTTACTATTTGGGCCTTGCCATTCTCACGAGTGTTTTCGTTCTGACCTAACCCCCATGCTCCAGTTTCCCCCACCACCGCTGCCCGGTGATGCACGTGGTGGGAACGCTGCCCACTGCCCCCAGCCATCACATGCTTGTTGTCAGATGTTGGCACTAGAGATGTGAGGACCACTTTTCACCTTTTCTATCACCCTTCCTTGGTGACACAAGTCTAGGGACTGCTTTCATATTGCAAATAGGAGATGCTGCTGCCGGAGATAAATCTCACAGTAAATGATGCTTGTACGCAACACGCGGTTCAGCAAGTCTCACTGGAAATGCACCTGTGGAAGTGTCTTGGTGGATGAATCCTTGCTAGGACCTTAAAATTGGTAACATTCTAATGACTCAAATAGTAGATCAATAAATTCTAGGATATTAAACCTGAAACAGAGTGGGGTAAACAGCAATATCTCTATGCAGACAAGAAAAGAAGCCTACAAAGATATTCTAAACAAGGCTGGGAAGTCTGACTTAATTTCTCTCTTAAGCAAGCACTAAAAGAGGAAACAAATGTACTTTTAACCAAGTTATTATCTGCCTGTTACGTGATCCCCACAGAGTCAAGTGCCAAAGGCCAGCAGTTTTTCAGGGTGCTCTGCATTTTTCCCTGCTTATCCTGAGCGCTGCTGAGCCCATCACCACATGCAAACAGCTCCCAGAAGCCCCTGTTCCACGCTCCTCCTCGCTGTGCATGCCTGGCTCCTGCTCCCCTTGGAAGCCACCCAGATGCCAGAGCTTGGGAGGCTTGGGGAGTGCTGAGCCCTGCTCGGGCGAGCTGGGGTGGCAGCCAAGCCACGCAGAAGAGGACAAGTCAGGTAACTCCTTCCAGCAGCTGTTTTTCTGCTTAGGCTTTTTTCCGACTCCAAATGAGCATAGAAACCAAAAATGCAACAGCAAAGAGCATCCGAGTGCATGCGAGGTCAGGGCAGGAGGAGCTGCCCTGCCAAAGGGCTGGGGTTAGAGTCCATGGTGACAGCATGGGAAGGGGTAGGGAAAGGTTTGGGGCACAAACACCAGCCTGCTGCAGCCACGCAAGGCAGGGAGGACCCACCAAGCAGCTCCTGGGGAGAAAAGTGCCACAAGCCACTCATGGTCCCACTCTGTCCATTGCAGGTCTGGCCCCACAGCATCTGGGATGCGTTCTGAGTTTCCCAGTATATGCTGAACATCTGGTTCATTATTTTCAATTAAAAATAAGCAAGCCATGCTAGCTTCTTCAAGGACACTGCTGTTAGGGCTGCTTTTCCGCACGACATACCAAACTGATTTAGAGGGCGAGAGAAGCTGGCTTTGGCAACTGGAGGGCTTTGGGGTTTTGGCAATGGGACAAAACTTCCCGGTGAGACGGACGCATGTGGTGCCCTTTCCCTTGCTGCGCTCCTCAACTCGAGGCATCTGTAAACACTTCTCTTTGGATCATCTGGAAGAGACATTTGGAATACATCAGATTTTAAGTAGAGCACAAACTCTGCTGATAATGGACACAAGATGGTTGGTTACCTGGATCTGAAGGGCCAGTCCTCTCTTAGTCCCCTGTCAGGGAATATTCAGCAGGTAAATTTTAATAAGTAACAAAAACGTGTGGGCTTCACCAGCTTGGACAGCAATTTACCCATCGTTAACCATCATTACTTCATCCTCTGCTAATACACTTACCCCAAGTAACTGAAGAGGATAAATTGCTCTGTTGAAATAACTTGTGCAGAACCACTAACTAAAAGAGCACAAAGACAAATATTCCATACGTTTTGCTTGTGATCATCTATTTATCATCCTGATTTTGCTTGGCTCTGATTTCTAATTTTGTATAATCCAAGTGACAAAATGTATAATAATAAAGTGACTTGCACAGAGAAAAAGAAAAGCCCTCCCGTGGGTTTCATACCTGTCTCTGCTCCTGCTTTGAAATGGTGAACGGGCTCTGAGGGGTGACTGTTCAGAAAAACCAGGCAAACAGAGCCCAGTCCTCCCCCAAACCATGACCAGCACTGTACCACCACACCTCCACCCCTGCTTAGAGGGAAACCAATACATCTTCGCAAGGAAGCTATCCACGTTGTGTGGAGAATCTCTTGTCTTTCCAGATGGATGTGCTGCTCTATTCCATCAAACCTGCTTTTCATTTGCCACTATCTCAGTCTTCCACAGCACAATCCTGCTTCATTAGAGAGGCAGGACCCAGCACACTGGGACCTCAGAGGGCAGAAAACATTGGTTTGAAGTCACACAGAATCACAGGAGGGTTTGGGTTGGAAGGGACCTTTAGAGGTCACCTAGTTCACTCCCCCCACGCTGAGCAGGGACATCTACAACTAAAGCAGGTTGCTCAGAGCCCTGGCCAACCTCACCTGGAATAGTTCCAGGGATGGGGCATCGACCACCTCTCTGGGCAATCTGGGCCAGGTTCTCACCACCCTCAGCATCAAAAATTTCTTCCTTCTATTTAGTCTAAATCTCCCTCTTTTAGTTTCAAACCATCACCCCTTGTCCTGTCCCAACAGGCCTTCCTAAAAATCCTGTCCCCATCTTTCTTGTAGGCCCCCAGCATATATATCATAGCAGTGATTTTGAGAGATGCCTTGAACGCAGAGGCACAGCCATCTGCCACGTATATGCACATGGATTGAAGACTCTGTGTGCTGCCAAAGGGCTCCAGACCCACGAGGAATTCCTGTGGCAAAGCCTTTGCAAGTTGGAGAATATTCCCATTCATTTCCCTCTCTCCGTAAATTGGCCAAAGCCCCCTCCTGCAGCTCAGGCTTCAGTGAAGCTCCTGTGCAGGGGTTTTATTTCTTCCTAGGATCCTACACACTCATAACGCTCAGTTCTCTTTCCATTAACAAGGTTTAAAAGCCCAATGTGAGGAAGGATGAAAGCCCACTGGTGGCATGGGGATGGTGTGGTGTGTAGCCCTAGTCTCGTCCCCATCACCATGTGCCTCTGTTTCAGTCCCAGGAGAAATTTGCTGAGTTTGCTCAGAAACAGAGCCTCGATCAGGCCACAGCTTCTGCTTGTGTTGCTGAGGATGCAAAAGTACTTCTGCACCAGGACACAGTCTTGCCTTTTCCTTCTCTGTCATATATAGCATAATGCCCCCAGATACATGTTTTGGCATGAAACAAGAACAGATATAGAAATACATGCATACTACTTAATAAAATATTTAAAAGTGAGAGAAAATGTACTCAAAATACACTGAAACTGCTAGCTGTCTACAACTGCCATCTCCTCCCTGCCTTTAAGCCAGCATTTAACCTGGAGTAGAATTACTATAGCTTTATTTCTGATGGTTTTGTGGAGAACTAAAGATACAGGCTTGGCAGCCAGTGCAATACAACTGTGCAGGATGCCCCCTCTCCCTTGAAAAACCATGTTTGTTTGTTTGTTTTTCCCTAAAGCTATAAAACAAACAAATACAAACCCTACATTCAGGCACAAGAAGGTATTTTGGAAGCTCAGACCAAGGTCCCAAGATGGGGAAAGTAGAAGCCGCTGCTGCTGAAAAACACAGCTGGTGTAAGAAAGGAGATGAACTTCATCACAAGGCCCTCGTGTGGGTCACAGGTACAAAGGAGAACAATCCCACAAGCTGCCAGGACATGGATCTCAGCAGCTGTTGTTGAGTTTCCTCACTCCGGTTCTGAGCATCAGACATGGAGCGCTCAGGACTCCAGAGCTTTAGAGCTCACAAAGCATCTCTGTGGCAAAGCAAGCAGGCCCAGGAGCCCAGCTGCCTTGATAAACGCCTTTTCCATTTTCCCTTTCACTCCTTTTTTTAGGACATTATGGGCAAAAACTCAGCTAAATACTCTTGCTCAGTGAGAGGAACTGAGCGGTGGCATCACTCCGCAGCCCTGCGTTAGGAATGGATGCAGCAAGGAGAAGGATGACAAACGCGCTGCAGAACAGCTGGGGAAAGGGAGGATGAGATGGAGACAGGCGACGAAGGAGCCTCTTCATGTTTCAAGGCACTGTTCTGCTTTACAAGAGGACTCCACGCAGCAACGCAGGGTTTTCACACTGCCTTCTGTGGCACCAAGGTGAATCTTCTCACCATGCGAGCATGAAGAAGCTCTAGCAGCCATGAGGAATTCAACAGAAGTTTTCAAGGCTTGTAATACTGTTACCACAGTGAAAATAATATAACATGAACTTAGCAATGAAAAATCTTCCTTCCCAGCCGCCGTTGGCCACACTCGAGACTCCCCAGGGATGGTGCTTGGTGGTATATCTGCAGTACAGACAAGCACTTATACGCTGTGCCCTAAATGTGCTTATCTTACCCATTTCAGCAGCACACCTTGAAGGACCTGCCCTGCCTGGGTATCCCAGAGTCAGTAAAATAAGCACCCAGAAATGTGGTTAAAGGGAGGCACTTTTTAAAGTTATTCTCTTACCTACTAGTCTTCTGCCACCTTTTTAAAGGGAATCAAGCACTTCTTACCCTTCAAATGCAGCTGAGAGCAGGATGAGCATAGATGTCACACATAACAAATGGTTATTTTTCAATATATCACAAGTTTTGTGTCCATCGGGAGGAGGATCCGTCCCTGGGAACCGCACTGGGGGAAAGAGAACAACGCTCAAATTAGATGGGAGGAGAGAGAGAGAGGAGAAAAAAATATTTTCTGCAGTCTGAAGGTGCTTGGCCCAGAAACTACAAGCCCGAGAACAAGAAAACACTACTTACCTTTTATAAATGCCTATTTCAAAGTATTTGTCATTCACCCAACATGTTTACATTCAAGTGCTTTGCTTTTTCTTGGAGACGTGGTATTTAAAATGTTTGTTGCAAACTAAAGAACATCCTTTGAGAAACAGATTCGCTGGAGTTTCTGGCTGGGCAGACTCAGATGTAGTTTTGAAAGGTTGGATTTTCAGGCTGTTTTCGTGTTTTTTCTAAAAAGAAAATGAAAAAAGACATTTTCATTGCTGAAACTGTATTTCCCCTGAGCCCCTCCCACCTCCCCTATTATTAAGGAAAAGAGCGAGAGTTGCAAGTTTGAGAGTTTGGTGTTTCAGTGACCAAGGTTGGAAGGATTATAAAGGTTTCCAACTTCAAAAACCTGGTGACACCCAAGCACCAACATAAACTGCAGGTTTGGATGCTCAGAAGAGAGCCTACCACCAATGTTCCTGAGCAGGGCTTTGCTACTGGCAGCAACGTTAGTTCTTTTTATAAAGCATGCACCAAGAAACTAACCTGTACGGAATGATCTAACCTTAAAAAAAAAAAAAAGACAGGAGATCCAATGTATGAAGTCATGCCATGAGCAGCTCCACATGCTGCACCCCCACCTTTCTAAGCAAAGTGGAAGAGAAAGGTCTGGGCAGGTGAAGAGCTCAGAGGCTTCACCAACCACAGCCTGGAAAACTTTGCTATCTAAAAATTTAATTTCTAATTTATTAGGACCTCTGCTAAGAAGCAGTGAGATTTATGCACACCGCAGCTCCTAATGCATTTTTGCAAGTGTAATTCACTCATTTTTCAGTTGACCTACTTCCAGTCAGGCTTGGTATTAAAGAAATCTTTCAATATGCTAACTGCTTATTTGTGCATGCCTCCCCAAAAAAAGCAGGAATTAGGAAGGGAAACTTGATTTTAATCTAATCCCTGATGAAGTCAGAGCTGAGCTCTATTGTCCCCTTATCCTATAGTGGCCCCAACCTCTTGCCCCCTGCCTTTCAGCTATTGACCAGCATTGATCAGATCCCCTCTCAGGCTTCTCTTCTCCAGCACAGCAGCCCCGGGGCTCTCAGCCCTTCCTCGGCACAGAGATGCTCCAGTCCCCTCAGCATCTTTGCAGCCTCCACTGGACTCTTTCCAGTAGTACCTTGTCTCTCTTGAACTGGAGAACCCAGCACTGGACACAACCCTCCAGAGGTAACCTCACTAAGACAGAGTAGAGGGGGAGAACCTCTCTTGACCTGCTGGCCAAACTCTTATTCATGCACCCCAGGAGACAATTGGCCTTCCTGGAGAGGAGATGTCCCCTCCCTGCTGAGCTTCCACTGGTCCCCGCATAAGCAAACAGCTGTGATTTTGACATTGGAAACACCACACTTGCCAGTCCTTTCTGACTCCAAGGATATTGTGCAATAGTCTGTGTACGGTTGTGAACAAAGAGTATGTTGTCAGGTTGTTATTTACGGGGTATTAACATGGGAAAGCAGCTCCATGCTGGCACAACCACCCCAGAAACATTTTGTTTAGTTTTCCCATCAAACTTAATAAAACAATATTTGTATCAAAATTAATTTATAATGAAGCCTGTGGCACAACCATGATTCTCAAAGGACATAACCTGCCAAACTCTCTCCAGAGAAGTTTCTGAGTTTACAACAAGCTACATCCTAAGCACATGCTAGTGAGCTGTGGACAATGAGCTGCAAGAATACCCTGGCTGCCTGTAAAATACCAAATAGTCCCATAGCTGATTAACAGCATATGAGACAGAGATACCTGATGGAGTTCCAGGCACAGTGTGCATGATAGCAAAGGATCCAGAGGTCACAAGAGGGGATCCTGCCCCTCTGCTCTGCTCTGGGGAGACCCCCCTGCAGTGCTGGGGCAGCTCTGGAGTCCTCAGCACAGGAGAGACATGGACCTGGTGGAGCAGGTCTAGAGGAGGCCCCAGTAATAACGCGAGGGCTGGAACCCCTCTGCTGGGAGGCCAGGCTGAGAGAGTTGGGCTTGTTCAGCCTGGAGGAGAGAAGGCTTCGGGGAGACCTTTTGGTACTTAAAGGGAGGCTATAAGAAAGATGAAGAGAATCTTTTTAGTAGGTCCTGTAGCAATAGGACAAGGGGTGGTGCCTTTAAACTAAAATAGGAGAGATTTAGACTAGATAGAAGGAAGAAATTTGTTACACTGAGGGTGGTGAGAGCCTGGCCCAGGTTGCCCAGAGAGGTGGTCACTGCCCCATCCCTGGAACCATTGCAGGTGAGGTTGGCCGGGGCTCTGAGCAACCTGCTCTAGTTGCAGATGTCCCTGCTCACTGCAGGGGCTTGGACGTGATGACCTTTGAAGATCTCTTCCAACCCAAACCATTCCATGATTGTATGATCCCATAGTTCCCCAGCACATAGTGAAGCTCTGCTTTGGTAACTTGGGACATGTGAGACATCCATATGTTACTGAGCGGGGAAGTGCCAGAGACATTTAGTCACAGGGTCTTCTCAGGCAGAGAATAAGCTCTGAAGATGGCAACTGAACAGAGCTGGGAGAAAAACAACCTACCTCTAAAACCAGAGGGACCGCAGAATGCAGAGCAGCTGTTTCTTGTTCAGGTGGCTGGATGAGCTCCACAGCATCACGTCTTGGGCTACAGCACAGCATTGGCAAACCCTGTGCCCAAAGGGAAACAAGATCTGCATGGGTCCTAAAAGGGCACAGAGAAAGCAGGGGAGTGGTGAGACTCTGCCAGGCAGGGGAACTCCCCCTCTCCTGCTCATCTGAACACTTTTAAAGTCTTCTAAAAGTCCTTAAAAGTCACAATATTCAGACCCACCTTTACTAAAAAGAAGTGCAAAGAGATTTTTTAAGCCCACCGTAAGGAAGGGGTGCACTGTAACTTCACAGGCATGTATCAACACTGTATTTACAATAAATACTGTCCCATTTTCCTCAAAATGATGGGAGGTTTGCAATAACTCTGTGATCCCGCCTGTTCCCAAAGGGTTCCTGCCAGCTTTCCCTCAGAGAGATGAAAGAGAAACCATCTGTACTGAAAGACCATCACTGGGAGCTCACATAATCCCACTTTTTATCAGTGATGCTTTGAGTGTAAATTCCACTTCATGCTTTTAGGAAAACATTGGTATAATATAAGCTGCTATTGAAATCTCATCCTTAAAAAAGATCGTTAGCACAGTTGCCATTTAACAAAGCAGGGAAAAAAAAAAAGTACGATTTAAAATTTATGCAGATATTTCATCTCTATCTCTTCAGAAAGATAAATTCTGTATAATACTAGAATCTCATGCAGTGGTTACAGAGCTCCCAAAGCATGGCAGATAAAGCACATAGAGATATTTAAGGCTGAATTATTTCCTTCTGGAGGATAAAACTATGCCATGAATACTCTCCTTGAGTAATGGGTTTACAAGCGATCGCTTTGAAATCATCACTCCTATGAAGTTTTAGGAACCTAATTGATTTGCTCCTCACTGGCAAAGATATGAAAGTTGGAGTATTGACAAGAACATCAAGAGGACTGAAGTGCATTAGCATACATTTCACATCAAATGCAAGGAGAACAGCAGAATAAATCCACTCTGAAGTTGCAGTGCTCTCGGTGAAAGCCAAGTCATTCCAAGCACTGCTCGCACCAGGATGCGCTGGTAGCTGCAGAGATGATAGGCCACTTCATCAGCTGGTGCAGCACAGCAGACGGGATGATCTGGCTCATTATTCTCGCTAAATTATGCATGCGTGATCAGGGGGGTCAGGAGCAAAATCAGAAATCATTCCAGTTCATCATGTGCCAGATCACTGGAAAATCTCCAATAGGTGCTGCAGGCAGCGCCCAGGCTGTGCCATCAGGTACCACCTCTGCAGAGGTGTTTCCATCTCACTTGTGATTAACCTGCTGCCTCAGAGCAGGAGAGGATCAGGATGATGCATCAGTGTCTTCTGCAGCAAGCTGGAGAATTAAAAAGACCTCAGTATTTATTCAACATTATGGCAATGATCCAGAATTACCTGGCTTGGAGTAATCACAAATGAGCAAACACTGCAGGGTCTGGCACCCACCTGGGCGCAAGCAGGACCAAATTCTCCTGTCTTTTAGCATCTTCCTGTCCATGTGTGTGAAACAAAGGCACACAGTAATGCTGGGCTGGCTCCTCTTCTGCACAGGCCCAGCAGAGCGTGGGGAAAGCTTAAAAGGTGGGTGCAGGAGGGGAAAAACCCAAAACAATTCACATATTCTGTGGTTTTTCTCTGACACATAAAAATGCACAAGCGTTCAAGCCAGCCTGACAGACAGGCTCTTGCTTCACACTGAGGGATGCAGGGATTTTCATCCTGAACTGGATATGCTGGTTCCTCTGAAGATAAGCCCAAAATAGATTTCAAGGCATTTGCTTATTTTAATTTATGTGCAAGCCCATCCCACAGCAGGGTTTCCTCCTTTTGGAGATGGCTTATCTGGTGCCTGGGTGTTTAGTGCTTAAAGGACTGAGCCTCAGAGGAGCTGTTCTTGAAGGTCTGTCTCCCAAAAGACACCCCGGCAGGAGCAGGCACCTTGGGGTGCCCTGGGGGACTGGGTGACAGGCACACAGGTAGCGATGCTGTCTCCTCCACCTCCTATTCCTGCCCCCTCCTTGCCCAGGGCAGTGGTGGAATCCCAATCCCTGGAAGGGTTTCAAAGTCATGGAGATGTGGTGCCGAGGGACATGATTTAGTGGTGCCCTGGCAGTCCTAGATTAATGGTTGGACTTGATGATTTAAAGGTCTTTTCCAACCTAAATGATTCTATGATGCTTGGGTAAAGCACAAAACACCACTGCTGAACCCCAGTGAAGACCTACCAGCAGCCAATGGAAATTCATTCTGCTACTCACCAGCATTTTTCCCAGCCCAATAGGGCGCTGGCAAGGTTGGTCGTGAGCAGGTTTGTGCAGCAGCAGCACCATCAGCACCGGTAACCCACCACCACACACCGGGCTGACTGCAGTCCCAGCTGGTGGCACCACTGATCTCACACGATGACCATGGGCCAGAACATGGGCTCAATCAGCCTCCAGGAACATCACCAGCAGCTCCAGGAGCTCTGCTCACCCTGTGGGCATCCAGGACAGCGGCTAACTGCTCTTTATCAGTGCTGGGAAGATACAACAGGGTGGAAGCAGAATAACAAAAGCTCTGAGCCATGATTTATGGAGAGCAGTATTCGTTTCCAACAGCATTTAAGTTTCAGAGGCCAGCCAAGATTTCTTTAAAAAAAAAAAAAATCCACTTCAGTGAAATACTCTTTTCTACAGGGACTGTTCTGTGTTGTGCTTAGATGGTGTTTTAACAATAAACAGGCAACTTTGCCGGAAGGGACTGCAGACACCGCCAAACCAGGCAACGTTTGAAACCTGCAGTAACCTTTAACTAATTGCAGAAGTCAAGCCAGGGAGCCTGGAGAGGCAGAGAGCTGGGGCCTGGGCAGGCTGGAAGGCAGTGACACAGCATGGGCTCTTACCTGGGTGCTGCTGCCAGCTGGCTTGCAGGGAAACTTTACATCACCATCAAGCCCAGAAACTGCCTTCAAAAAACTAATCAGCTCTTTGAATGCCCAGCCAGTTCATGGTTTGGGAAGCCAATGTGTGCTTTCCCAGCCTCCCCAGCAAATGGTGGGGACCAAGAGGGACGTGGAGATGCATCCCCTGACACGGAGAAATGAGCTTCTGCTCCAGGCTGCAGAGAATGCTTGGGAGGAACCACCTTTGGATGAAGGGAAGGCTGACTGCAGCATGGCACATGTGCTGAGGAGTTTTCTGGCATAGCTTTTAACACAGGAAAGGCAAACGACTCTTTTCTAATCAGTTTTCCCCCTCCCCAGGCAGCCGAGGCTAGCAGAGAGCGGGGCGGGCTTGGGAAGCTGCTGAGCTTTGCTTATTGCTCTTTCCTGGTGAAGATCAATGATAGCTCATTGAGCCAATTGAGCAGCAGCCCTGCAGTGGGGTTACTGGGCTAACAGCTCCAGGACAGCCACTGGAATATTTTAAGTGGGTCTGAAAGCACATTCCTACTCCGGGGATCAAAATCTTGGAAGTAGGGGAACCCAAATGGGGGCATTAATGCAGATGCTTTTGGCAGAGCACAGGAGCTGGCCACCCAAGGTCACAGAGCTCCGGGGAGACATGGGCTCCCTTCAGGGGCCACACAGCAGCACTTGGGTGAGACTATGGCACAGAGTCCCAAAGCCCAACCCCTAGCACCATCTGACCCCGCTCCAAGCCCTCCTGAAGCCTTCAAGGGGCTATGAATCAAGGCCTTTTCACCTGGCCCACATCCTAGAGTGGCTCAAGGAGTTTATTTTAAACCAAGTCAATTTTTAGAGTTATTGTTTATGAGCCAAGAGGATTTCATTTGAAATCCTACCTTGTTTTTTAAGAAATAATTAAATTAAGAGCACCCTCCCCAGGCCTAGTCCATAAAGCTTTCCCTGGAGATGCTCAATTGAAAGGATCTGGAACTCATCACAGTACCATCTGCCTCTCTCCCAGCAGAGATCAATCATCCTGCAAGTTTAAACACCCACAGTGCCTTAATCTGTTCTAGTGCTCAAATCAACCTATTTTAAACAGTGCAAGGGAGGACACGCTGTCCCCTCATGGTGCAGCGGTCAAGCCCCAGCTTCCATGCCTGCCAAGCCTATATAAAACACCAATGTTTCCTAATTTTTGCAGACAGTGCTAAGATGCAGAACCTTCTTAGGGAAGACACACAGACAAAAATGGAGAGCTACGTGTGACGTCAGCTCATGCATCATTCTCTGGCAGGAGTGAGGGAGCAGCGTGCATCCCAACATGTGGCCCTGAGGAGGGATGAGCACTCCCCAAACCTGCTCTGCTGCCCACACACAGAAACTTTCACAGAATCATTGAATTGTTTAGGTGGAAAAGACCTCTAAGATCATAAGTCCCCCAGCACTGCCAGGGCACCACTAAACCGTGTCCCTCAGCACCACATTTCCATGTCTTTGAAACCCCTCCAGGGATGGGGACTCCACCACTGCCCTGGGCAGCCTGGGCCAGGCTTTGACAACTCTTTCCATGAAAAAATCGTTCCTCATGTCCAACCTAAACCTCCATTGGCACAACTTGAGGCTGTTTGCTCTTGTCCTGTCACTTGTTCCTTGGGAGAAGAGCTGGATCCCCACCTCACTCCAGCCTCATTTCAGGTAGTTGGTGAGAGAAAGTTCTCCCCTGAGCCTCCTTTTCTCCAGGCAAAACAACCCCAGGTTCCTCAGCTGCTCCTCATTTGCCTGGAAGTAGAGAGGTGCAAAACTAATGCCTCATCCTACCATGGTTAACATCAGGGCTGCACAAAAGGCTCCTTGTTAATAGGATACAGGTAAATTCAGAAGTCAGTGGAAACCAAACAGATACTGATGGCTGCATTCCCCTCTGCTAGGAGTGGGCAAGAGGCCAGGCCAGACCTACAGGACAGCTTTATCCATCCCAGAGGAACACTGATCAACCAACAGCTCAAGTACAGGGAGATCACTTTTCACTTGTGCTGTCTGCAAGCTTTGGTATTGCACAATGTGGGTGTTTTGGTCCACATCGAATCACTGCCTGAGTACAAGAGGGATGCTCCTGAGATTGGTTTTCTCTGCCCTGTGGTGGCTCAGTGCTGCTGCAGAAGGTGTCGTGGGCCACAGCTCTGGTCCTCTTGGGTCCCTGCTGCCTGATACAGCCCCACGTGTCCAAGAGACATTGCCTGGCCTTGTGGGGATGGGGTTGTACAGAGAGACCAAAGAACCTGAAAGACCTTGCCAGGAGACCAACAACCAGCCTTTTACATCCTGCTAGCGTCACTGCCAACAGCAGGACATTGCTTCTACAGCCTGGATTTAGGACGCACCAGTGCAAGTCATCAGTGCCGGTACTGTTACGTGAAATACTGGGGGAAAAAATGGTACAAAGCATTTACTATCATCTCTGCTCCTAGCAGATGAGTAGGCAGCCTATTAAGAGAGTTGAATTGAATGTAGGATTTCTTACAACAACCTTGGATGAGACATGCTGTCATCATTGGCTTAGAGCAAGTCCTGCTCAAAAAAAAAAAAATTTAAAAAAATCGCTGTTTGTCCAGATCGGCAACAAATTGTTTGTTTTCTTAGACAAGAACACTGAGTAGTCCACAAGTTCATGATTCATTCTCCACCACGAAGATCTCCACCCCAAGTTTCTCTAACAGGCTTCTATTTGTTGACCTACCAAACCTTTTCTTAGCTTACCTGGAGACACTAGCCACCTTCATTGTGCTGATCATCATCTACAGGGAGAAACACATGAGGCAGCTGAAGCTTCTGCTCCTCACTTCACAGTTCGAGCTCCCAGATGTGGCTCTCCTGCATTAGAAATGAGCTGTAGCCAGGAAGGTTCTGGAAAACACACGGTGGTTCAAAAAAAGCACCTACATCCTACCCCCAAGATTGTCTCTATCAGAGCTTAATAGAAAAGGAAGTAAACTAAGGTGCTCTTTGCTGCACATGTGCAATATCTAAGAATTTAAGAACTCTCCCTAGATGGATGAAGAAGAATTAGAGACTCAGACCTTGCAGAGGCTACAGATAAGCCTGCCATGGGCTCTGTTGAACCTTGTTACAATTGGTGGCAAAAGACGAGAATGTGGTGGGCAGGAGAGGGGGTAGAATAAAGTGGAAATATTTGAGAATTTTGTAGATAAGTGTGTGATATATATTAATTAGAAGAGCTATAGGAGAAATTTAGGTGAAATTTAGTCATTGAAGTTTGCCACTAAAAAATCCTGGATTTTCACTGTGTATGTCCAGGAGGCAGCTATGCACTGGGCAATTGTCAAAGGGACACCAAGCCATACTATCACTTCAAAGGGGTCATAGTAGGCACCACAGGATAAATGCAAACAGAATATCTGACAGATGCCAGAGAAATGCCCCTGACAAGCTCTGAGCCCAAGCCAATCTTGCTGTGCTGCTGTATGCTGACCAGGAGACAGTGGAGGCATGAAAAGCAGCATCTGTCCCAGACCTTCTCAGTCTCCATCTCAGTCCTGGCCATTAGGCAGATAAGACCATAACAGAGATGAAGCCAAATCTGGGTATGGATCCTCTTTCAGAGCCACTTCCACCAGCCAGAGCATTGCAGGGTGGAAAAGGATTTTCAGAAACCCTTACCTGCATGGTAACTAATTGTCACTGGGAACCAAAGGTCATGATTGTCCCCATGCCACCGGCCAGCTGGCTTCACCCTTCTTGGTTAGAAACAAGAAAGACCGACCATGACACCTTCTGCCTCTCTGGACTTCACATGCAGGCCCGTGGAGCAAACCTTGGAGACAGCTTTCTTGAGGTAACAAAGCCACTTCAGGACCAGTCAAGACTGACAATTAAAAACCACAGCAAATCATTCCTAAATCACACATACTGTTACAGCATGCGCTTTGGGGAAGAGCAGAAAGGGCCAGGATTTGATTTTCCTGAAGTCAGCACATAAAATCATTGGCGAAAGTCTGAAACAGCTGCCTCCACGATGCCCTCTGAGATTTCTCTGGAGAAGAGAGGGGGAGAAATGTATTCAAGACGTAACACAAGTAGCGTGAGTTTAGCTTTTTAAATTCTCTGTTTCCCTATCCCCAGGTTTCACTCCAGTGCCACGCACAATGCTGGGTTTTTGATGTCTACAGCTGATGCATTTTCAAAGCCCGGAAATGGACAGCGCTCAATGCAGTGAGAGCCACTTGAGAAAGGCTTTCCAATATTTGTATGAACAACCTTGGAGCTTTGCAAATATCTCAAAGCCTCCACATCCCTTGGAGACCCCTCCATGACACCCATGAGGTTTGGGTTTGGCCCAGAGCACAGGAAAAGCCTGAGGTTGTGAAACAGAGATTACTCAGATTTGACTAAACATCTGGTCATCGTCAGTGTGGAGAGCAGCAATCCAAGATGGGCGTTTATGAGGTTGGCTCCAAACAATGCCTATTTCTTATGAAATGGTGAATCTAAAAGATTGCTGCATACACGGCTGTCTATTGGCTCCGATTGTTTCCATTGGTTCCCTTTTCCAACACACAGCGTGCAGAAGAATCATAGAATGTTTAGGGTGGGAAGGGACCTTTAAAGGTCATCTGGTCCAACTCCCCTGCAGTGAGCAGGGACATCTGCAACTAGAGCAGGTTGCTCAGAGCCCCAGCCAACCTCACCTGCAATGGTTCCAGGGATGGGACATTGAGCACCTCTCTGGGCAACCTGGGCCAGGCTCTCACCACCCTCAGTGTAACAAATTTCTTCCTTCTACCTAGTCTAGATCTCTTATATTTTAGTTTAAAACAATCACCCCTTGTCCTGTCCCAACAGACCCTGCTCCAAAGTCTCTTCCCATCTTTCTTCTGGGTCCCCTTAAAGTCCTGAAAGGCAACCAGAAGGTCTCCCCGGATCTTTCTCTTCTCCAGGCTGAACAAGCCCAGCTCTGTCAGCCTGGCCTCCCAGCAGAGGATTTCCAGCCCTCACATCATTGCTGGGGCCTCCTCTGGCCCTGCTCCACCAGGTCCACGTCTCTGCTGTGCTGAGGACTCCAGAGCTGCCCCAGCACTGCAGGGGGGTCTCCCCAGAACGGAGCAGAGGGGCAGGATCCTCTCCTTTGCCCTGCTGCCCACGCTGCTGGGGATGCAGCCCAGGATACAGTTGGTCTTCTGGGCTGCAAGTGCACAAAAAGCACTAAATGCATCCAGTAGACACCTCCTCAGACATCCACCATGTTCTTTATCCTGTTAGCAGCAGCTGCACTGTGGTCTGCCCCACAGGGACAGCTCTGCCATGGGCTGGGAACCATCACACTGAGCAGCATCCTCACTGCTCCTGGGTCCATCTGGGCTGTCTGCAGCACCCTCAGATCAGGCCTGTGGGATGAAAAAAAAACACAACTTGGTTCCAACTGCAACGATAACACTTACAGAGTTTGCAATTATAAGAAAAAAATGTAGGGCAGCAATTGCGAATCTGACTCTGCTTGGCAGCAGGGACTCCCCAGCACCTTCTGAAGCCCAGCCGCTCTCGTCAGAGGTGTCTTCTTTGAGGCAGCCAAGCTGGAAAAACCTTGGCCAGCAATGTGTGAATGAGTCAGTAACTCTGTGAGTAACAGGAAGGGAGGTAGAATGGCCCAGACGCCTGCTGCCGCGTCACGCAGGCTGCGGAGCTCTGCAGAGGATGTTGAGAGCGTTATTCATCCTGCCACTCACTGGGGAAATACACTTTCACTGCGAGGTTCTGGGAAGAGCATCCATCCGTGCCATGTCCATGTAGTGTCCGTGCCATGTCCATGTAGTGTCCATGCCATTGCCTAGTGACAGGACAAGGGGCAACAGGCACAAACTGGGACCCAGGAGGTTCCACCTGAACAGGAGGAGAAACTTCTTTGCTGGGAAGGTGCCAGAGCCTGGCCCAGGCTGCCCAGAGAGGTTATGGAGTCTCTTTCTCTGGAGAGGTTTCAAAGGCACCTGGACATGATCCTGGGTACTCTGCTCTGGGTGACCTGCCGGAGCAGGGGGGTTGGATGAGATGATCTCCAGAAGTCCCTTCCAACCCTCTCCATGATCTCTCCATGAGAGATGTGTTGGCTTACCTGGGTCTCTGAAGAGCCTTGTTGAACACATCAGGTTTCTTTGCACCTTTGCACTGAGCTTGGATTCAGGGCAGAAATACTTGAGCATGCACGCTCCTGAAGGAAGGCTGCAGTTCCAGGTTGTGTCTCTGTGTTCAAACCATCAGGTTAATAAAACAAAATAAGCTCTCAGAAGATTTGTGTTCAAAAAGGATTAAAAATATCAGATTTTTTCCAGAAATAGTAGGCCCAGATACAGAGTTTGACCCCTCTTTTGCCAAACACACAGGAAACATCTGCGCAGTCGAGCAAAACTATGCAGCAAATTGGATCAAGATTATTCTGGCCATGTTTGTGCGTCCTTAAGATCCTTGGTTCGGATGGAAAATAAGCAAATTAATAGACAAGTCTTGCAAAGTTGGGATATGCATCAATTTAAGTATTAGCTTTAATGCCTTCAAATAAACACTTTACAGATTGTGGTTTGAAAGAGCACTAGACAAAGAGTAGGAGCATTTCCACAGCACAGCGTGAAGTTCACTGTTGTCTGTAGGTTAGATTCCATGCACAAACACAATAAAAATGCAGTCATGCTGACATGTTAGCATTTTAGTCACCAACATTCTAAGAATAATTCAGTGAGAATGATAAAAGAGCAAGTTTATGCCTGTTCAGCACTAGACAATAAAATTTCAATATTCACCCATCACACAGTGATACCACCAGCAAGTCAGAGCCCTGTTAGATGAAGAACTTTATAAACATGCAGCAGAAGACCCAGTTCTTGCCAAGAGAAGTCACACTGACAAAAGCACTCTGGAGCCTGGCTGATTTGGGCAATAAAGTCACCTACAGCAAATCCTAGCTAAATGAGGTATATCCACCAAAGGTTCCCTCACCATTGCCTTTACCCACCTACATGCCTGTTATTCCATGTGGATATTTCCAGCTTATGGTCAAATCAAGAGCTTTGGAATAAGTTTCTGCACACTCTAGTGGTCATGGCAGTGTTGGTTTGATGGTTGGACTTGATGATCTTAGAGGTCTTTTCCAACCTTAATGATTCTATACATCATAACTCCTATTTGGAGGTACCCACATCACACCCTCAGTGTTGGCTAAGAGAAATGGTATTTGCTTACCTCGTACAAACATTTGACCTTGCACATGACCAAGATGATGGTTTAAAATGCATGACCACATCTCATTTAACACTTCCATCACTCTCAGCTGCTTGCCTCCACGGATGGCCCGGTCCAGCTTTGCTGCTTGAGCGCAGTCCCTGTGGAGCTTGTTGCTGCAGGCAGCTCTCCCAGGGAGCTCCTCTGCTCGGCAGAGGAGCTGCTGGCTGCTGCTGACAGCAGAGGCTTTCAAAGACAGTGGGCTAAATTCAGCTGTTGCTGCTGAAGTTGTGCCACTGAGATCTTATCACTGTGGGAAACGCACACGGAGGAGATTTAAACAAATACAGACATAGAAAGCAGAGCAGAACGTTAGAACTAAAACTACACCCGTTATAAATAAGTCCTTGTTTCTCCATGCTCTAGCATGGGGGGGTGGACTAGATGATCTTCAGACGTCCCTTACAACACCTACCATCTAGTCATTGTGTGATAAATACTGAGCCTGCAGCGATGTCCCTTGCACATAAGTCCTACAGAGGAGGGGTGACCTGTCTAGCCAGACTAGCAAGGGACATAGACAAGAGAGGTGTGGCTTTGGGGTATCACAGGAAACTCCTAATTCAAGTGATTATTTGTACCACCAGCGATGTCCTGGGAACAGCAGTACTCTGGACCCGCCTTTCTTTGGGTACTGTGATGGCACAGGCTCAGGCACTTTGGAATTGTATGAGGTACTGCCATGTTTAAACTGGAACGCTATCATAACTTTTTATTTCTTGGCTTTCATTACTCAGTCAGGAGCACTTCTTGAAGCACTGGGCCACCTTCCAGACATAACATCTACCAAAGGCACTGAGTATGTCCTAGTTTTTCTCAGAATGCAGCCCAGAGCAAAATAACTACAACACAGCAAGTGCAGAGGAGAACCAGCAGCAAGGAGATCAAACAGTAATTGAAACCAAACCGAAAAAAGAGCAAACCCAAACTGCCTAATCTGTGACCCCAGGAGGAAATTACTGCACACAATAAACAACATCAGTGACGTCATGCTCTGCAGATCTAGCAGCACAACACAGCTCTGCAGGCAGCACGTGAGCAGGAGCAGCCCCAAATGCCAATATGGTCAATGCCCCATCCCTGGAACCATTCCAGGTGAGGTTGGCCGGGGCTCTGAGCAATCTGCTGTAGTTGCAGATGTCCCAGCTCACTGCAGTGAGGGTTGGACTATGTGAGCATGAAAGGTCCCTTCCCACCCAAACCATTCTATGATAATATATTCCCAACACCCATCACTGCTGGTTCAGCATCTGCTTCCTGCCACCAGCAGGCAGGAACCCAGGAATGAGCACTCCCCACCTGCACACCGAGGAGAGCACCCATGGGTGGACATGGGGCTTCTTCAGCACCAGAGCACCTGAGGGAGACAAGCCCACTGCAGTGGTATAGCTTCTAAGAGGCGACATCAACAATACATTAGCTGACCTAAACCCACAAGAGATGAGTGCAGTGAAGATACCTTAGGATCTTCCTTCACCAAAGGAAGAAGTGATAGGACATGAGGAAATGTGCCCATTTGTTCTTCATTCCTCCAAGCAAGGAGAAGGACTTCTTCACTATCATCCAAAAGCCACATCTCCTCCTGCAGAAGCCAAAACTCCCTTCCACCCATCACTGACCCATTCTCAGCCCCCAGCATCCTTGCTGAAAGGCAACGTCATTGTCTCACCATCCCTCTGACAAAGAGGAGCTATAAAGACTGAAACAGGGAGTGATGGAACAGCAGAAGAAAATAGAGAAACCAGTCTGAGTACCTAAGATCACCGCAGTTTGTGTTTAGGCCACACATCTGCATTTGTCCTCTTCCTAATTGTTCTCATCCTTCTTTCCAAACAAGAATGGGGATTTTTTCCAAATGTCAAACATAGGATCCAGACCTCTGGATGCCTATTCAAGTGTAAAGTCCTGGCGTACTGTTGGATTTATGTTAAGCCAGCTCATTACCACTGAACAATAGTCAGTGAATTGGCCATTGTTCAAAGAAATCACTTATCAAGGCCATGCCCAATAAAAACAAACTGTTAGTGCAAAGTTCTGAAGTGTATGAGAGGAGGATTAAGGAAGAAGGATGTTGTTGCAGTTGATGTGTAAGATTAAGAGATGAGAGATCTGATTTTTATTAAAGGGACTCGCCCTGTGATGCTGGGCAAGCTGAATAAAATCTATCTTCATTTCCCTCTGAATAAAATGGGAATAATACTATTTTCCTACCTGGTGGGGAGGTTTAGATCCCTTCAGCCCCAATGCTTACAATGTGCACTACCAAAATGTCTATGAAGCGCGGGGTGAAAGAAAAAAAAACCAACTCAACCAACCACATCCTATTGACTGAATTTTGAAACTCAGATGAATTGACTTTCATCCAGCTTCCAACCCCCATAACTGACTACACCCCGTTAGGCTAAGAACAAGCATGAGAAATTATACTCTACCAGGTAATGTTCTGGCAAGGCTGGGAGCCCCAGGAGAGGGGCTGGGGACGGCAGCACCTCCTCAACCGTGACTGCACGGCTACGCCTGTGACAAGCTCATCAATTTTGCGCCGTGTCCCATCATCCCAGGGGTGGCTGGAGCCCAGGGTGTGCTCTGCTCCCCACCAGCTCTCCTGCCCTGCATACCCATGTGCCTGCTGCATTTCAAGGCATTAAATTGTATTTATGCAGCTGAGACCGAGGTCCCAAGTTCTAACCTGCTGTCTCTTATGGTGGCATGCATCCTTTCCAGCTGTGGTACGGACCCCCCCCCTGAAGCCCACTCAAGACCTGATGCAATTCCCTCCCATCACCTTTTCCTAGGCCATGAACCAACCTGGGGTTGGTCAGTCAGGCATGGATTGTGAAAAACAGTGGACCAAGACACTGAGGTATCTCCTTAGTGTGCTGGGGTCCCCGCTTTCCCGAATCCAGTACTGCTCTCCTTCTCACCTGGGATTTACCTCCTGATAGCCCAGGACATCTGTACTGCGGTCATGACAGCCTAGAACATCTGTACCTGGGTTGCAACAGCCCAGAACATCTGTACCCAGATCATGATAGCTCAGGACATCTGTACCAGGGTCGTGGGCAACAGAGGAATGATATCAAGCTTCAAACATCAGCAGGTTCTGGGTCTGCAAAACTGGGAGAAAATACCAGAACGTTTTGACATCTGAGGTGGGGTCAGAGTAGAAAAACATCTGATGACAGTCAATTATCTTGGAACCTATAAACAGTGATCCTCAAGCTCTTGAAGCTCTCTCACAGCAGGCTGTGTCTAGCATCTCCCCTGAGCTGGGATCTCTCAGGCACAAACTACATGAAGGGTCAGGATGAAGTCAGACTTTTCAAGACTCGATTATCATCCATTGAGAGTGCTGAAGCATTGCAAGGATTTGCTCTAAACTTGAGAAGAAGGAATTTTAACTCTAGGCCATCCTACCTCTCCTCTTTCATTCCCCTCTTTACCCATCCACATGTTTGAATAGACATCTTTGCCTCCACGAGCGTGGGTGTTTCTACATTCCACTGGATCCAAATAACTCTGTGTGTTTGTGTGGTTCTGTCTATGCACATACACACACATATATATCGATTAAGGAGACCTTGCAGTGTGAATCTTGTCATTATCGACTCTGTAATTAAGTCACTATTTTGATTATAACACATTCTACTGAATCACTGTGTCAATTTTAAGTAGGTTAATGATTAAGTGCTGCTGAAAGTCAATCTTTCGATCTACCTCTCGCCATCAATAAATCTTAAATTGCTGCTAAATCACAACTGTGTCAATATTTTCACCCGCGACATGGGTGAGATGAGTGGATTTTCCATCTCAATGCTGGACAAACCAAGGGTTTGCCCAAGGCAAATCAGATGTGCAGGGGCTGGGCACAGCTGGGCTGGGAGGGGATGGACCACTCTGCTAATGCCTTGCTGGACTGGAAGGAAGTCACATGCAGGGCTCTGTCTCCTGCCTTTCTGGGGAAATTCTGTCTGCCTCTTACACACTTTTTCAAAGGACGTGGCATGGAGACATGTTGTCTCCAGAGCCTGATTCTATGCTTGTGGACATTAAAAGGGACTGCTGCATGCCCACAAAATCTCCTTTCCCATTACCATCAGCAATACGGTGCAATCCTCCACGAAGTAAAAGCACATGCTGCAGCATTAATGAGCGTAGGTGGACAGGCCAAGGCTGCCAATGTGCATTTCTGCCGTAGAGCAAGCAGGACTGAACAGAAAGGAGAAACATGTAGAACAAAGGCTCTCCAATAATCACCCCCCCAAACAGTAACTGCTTATTGAGTCAAAATCGTGATAGACTCTCCTGCGGACAAAACCTATCCAGAAGAGCAACTGAGAAATCCGGATGCTTACCCAGGAGGCCACCTGCTCCATGCACGATCAGATGTTTGTGGGTGGCCACTGCTTCTGTCTTCACCCACCTCTTGGAGGTCCACAAGCTCTGTGGTGGATGTGGAGGGAGAAGATCTCCATTCAACCTTGGCCCTGCAATACTTCCCAAGTATTTTCTTCATTGTCAATACAGTTTCCTTCACAAATACAAACACAGGTTTTGATGACGGTCTGAGGCTTGTCATTGCTCCTGCCATAAAAGCACAGCAGAATACAGAAAAAACAGGAGCCCGTCAAATCTCACAGTTATACCAGAAAGAGAAAAGCTGCTTGTCCCTCTGCATCTGCACATACTGGTTTTCAGATTACTGTTAGGTATGTAGGTGATGGGGAAGGTGGGGATGATGTAAAGGACTGCTTCAGGCATAGGTCTACTCCAAACACCAAGGTGGAAAGGGCCTTTTTTCAATGGCATGTAGTGATAGGACAAGGCCTAATGGCTTTCAACTGAATGAGGGGAGATTTGGCTTAGATATAGGAAAAAGTTCTTCACTGTGAGGGTGGTGAGAACCTGGCCCAGGTTGCCCCGAGAGGTGGTTGATGCCCCATCCCTGGAACCATTCCAGGTGAGGTTGGCCGGGGCTCTGAGCAACCTGCGCTAGTTGCAGATGTCCCTGCTCACTGCAGATGGGTTGCACTAGATGAGCTTCAAAGGTCGGTTTCAACCCAAACCATTCTATAACTTTATGTTTCAAATCAAACCTAGAAAAACCCCATCCCGCTCTGGTTTTGCTGAGCTTTGTGCTATCCACACAACGCTGCTGCTGCTCTGGGGTGCCAGCAGCCCCTACACCCCTTCTGCCCCTCCTTGGGGAGCATGGCACTGGAAGCACTACCTGGCTGGCTCACCACGACGCTGTGAGTCACAGGGGGGGGTGACATGGAAGCAGCCCGCACCCTTCAAATGCTCCGAGACATGCTCATGAATAAAACCACCCCAAATAAAACCCAGCTGCTAGATCAGTGGGGCAAGGGCCGTGAATCCACAGGACGTTGGAGGAAAGGGCTTTATGAGTCTGCCTTCCTTCCTCTCATCCCCTTTGTTTTTGGGCTAAACACACAAGGCTTTCCTGGGGACATGGCTTTGCACATCACTTGTGAGCTCCAGCAAGGCCAGTTGTGCAAGCGGGCGCACGTCCAGCAGTGACAGGGCTGGCTGGGGCTGTGGGGGGCTGACGTAGCCACCCTGAAACCCAAATCCCAGGAGGTCTCTCTGCTCCGAGCTGACAAGTCCACTGCCTCTTGGGCCACATCAGCTGCTGCTGCTTGCTGGGTTGGCTGGTTCCGTGTTCCCACGGCCAGGTTCAGCAGGGACAGACTGTGCCTCAGTGCATGTGGACAAGGAGGAGAAGGAGCCGTTCCTGGCACGTGCCATGGCCAGCCTGCCCTGGTGCATGGAGAGTGGACAACTTCAGCCCCCGGCACCATCCCTGCTCCTAGTGACCCTTCTATGTGAGCCCACCTGCCAAGTCTACTGGACCTCTGACACCCACACACCTTCTACTCCCACCAAAGCCCTGGGAGCACTTCTGTTTTTCCAAACTAAACCCAGGAACCAAGTACAACACTGGACACAGAAGGAGCACGAAGGCCATTAAGGACTCAGGAAGACAAGGAACTACTGGAGAGAGTCCAGCAGAGGCTGTGAAGATGCTGAGGGGACTGGAGCATCTCTGTGCCGAAGAAAGGCTGAGAGCCCTGGGGCTGTTGTGCTAGAGAAGAAAAGCCTGAGAGAGGATCTGATCAGTGCTGATCAATAGCTGAAGGGTTGGGGGCAAGAGGATGGGGCCAGACTCTTGTCAGTGGTGCCCAGCAACAGGACAAGGGGCAATGGGCACCAACTGGAACCCAGGAGGCTCCATCTGAACAGGAGGAGAAACTTGTTTGGTGTGAGGGTGGCAGAGTCTGTCCCAGGCTGTCCAGAGAGGTTGTAGAGTTTCCTTCTCTGGAGAGATTCCAGCGATTCTGGGTGACCTGCTAGAGCAGGGGGGTTGGACCAGATGATCTCCAGAGGTCCTTTCCAATCCCCACCATACTGTGACCCCCACGTCAAGTACACACCTTACTGATGGCAGCAAATTGCAGAGCTGTCATCTCTTTGAACGAGAAGTGCCTCGAGACATTGACCATTTGGGGAGGCAGATGGACCTTATACCCAGTACCAGGATGGTAGAAGATAGGTACAAGCTTGTTCACAGCTTGGTTACGTGTCAAGCAGAGAAAGGGAGAGAAAGCCCTTGGTGCTGATGAAGGCAGGCAAAGCTGGCACGCTGACATGGGAAGAAATGCAATGCTGGGGAGGCAGTTGACCTGTCATCGCTCAAAACCTGCAAACACAATGGTGGTTATTGCCTGAGTCAACTGGAAACTGGAAGGTGACAATGAAATGAAAAAAGGAGTCTCCTCTAAGACAATTGCTGAATCAAAACAGCTTCAAGAAGTAAAAGTTCTGCTCTTCCTCTGTAGAAAATGCCTGGCTTCCCACAGCACACGCTTTAGCTCAGCTGCTTTAGCACCTTGGGCCATGTGCTGCAGATCAAGGTGGCTCAGCAGCTTGGGCAGGCTGCGAGAGACCTGCAGCTAAGGGTGCCCAGCACTCCACTTTTGTGAGAAATCTAAACCCCTTGAAATCTGGTTTCACTCTGGTTCACAAAAAACCCTAACATTTGCAAAATTTCTCATGCCATGGAATGATTTTTCCATCTGAAAAGAAAATCTGGTAAACATCAGCATGAGGCATTTCTGCAGTCAGCTCTCCCCTCCACAAAGCCCAGTAGCTCTGAATGAAATCAAGATGAAAAACCACAAGGAAATTGTCAGGGAGCCTCTGTTCCTATCCCTTGGTCTCCCAGCTCACTCGGACAGGCTGGAAACCCACACAGCTGGACTCAGGTAGGGGCTGTAGGTTTAGGGGGCTGTGCTGTGGGGCTTCCATGTAGGTCAAAAGAGACACTGCAGAGGCTGCTGCTCACCCTGAGGTTCTTCCTCACTGGTGCTCAAACAAACCTTGGGATTGAAGGCTGAGTTTCCTCCCCAAGGAGGTCACCCTGTTCCCTCCTCCTGGGAACACCGCAGCAGTGGCAGGGCACTGCCCTGTGTCTACACTCCTCTCACAACGCCGCAGATCCCAGATGGACCTTTCTCCTGCACACCAGCTTGAGACCCGATGAGAATCATCTGCAGGACAGTGAGAGAGGGAAGAAGTGGTGATGCTGGAATAAGAAGCTGGGGCCAAGAAGCTTGGCTGATGGGTGCTGCCTGCAGCAGTGCCAGGGACCAAGGGTGGCTCGAGGCTGCATGGAGCTCTGCAGAGACCTTTGGCTCCCCCAGCCCAGCAGGAGCACTCACTTCCACCACGTGAAGAAAGAGACAAAGGTGGCCCAGGCACAGGGCAAGCCACCACCAACGGGTCACAGCTCCAACTACGCCCCTTCCCACCCCAGATGCCTGAATGCAGTGAGATGATGCAGGACCTGCGGTTGTCCCCATCACCACACCCACCAGGGATGATCTCAGTTACCAGCAGTGACTGGTCACAGGCAGTGACACAAGGGCATGGGAGTGGCACAAGGGCTGGGATATCTCAGATGCCTCCTTCTCCTTCTGTCCTCTCCTGCCACTCCCATGGACAAATCTAAGGCAAGAGAAGGAGGAGGAAGGAGTTCCTCCTCCTCCTCCATGCCAAGACACTGAATCCCAACTATGCCAACAGGAGGTGGACATCTTCCCACCTCCAGTCAGTTGTCAGGGCATCTCTCATCCTAACTTCCCAGTTCTGGAAACTGAAAATCAATCTTTAACCTGCTGTGACAACAAGAAGCCACAGCAGGTCCTGCCTGCTCCGTGCCTACCAAGGCTCTTTCTGACGGTGAGATGCAATTTGAGATAATCCCAATTAAAGACTCGAGGCTGTCACAGTCTCAGCTGCACGAGTGAGATGAGAAAACCAACGGTGTCACCGAGCGTCTGCAGGAACAAATTTACAAATCAAATCACCTCCCAGCATAGCCTGGCTGCCAGTGCCTGAAGGAGGCTGATGGGGAAGAAGAAAGCTTTGGGGACTCTCAAAGAATATTAATTCACACTAAGAGGAATCAGATCTGTCCTTGCCTGTAATCAGCAGCAAAGCCTAGATCCTGAACGGGAATATTAATGCAAGTGCTCCATGGGAGACGGAAACCTCTCAAATGATGAGAATTGAAGGTTTGAAGAGCAGTGCCGCGAACAGCACCATGGTCGTGGTGTCGGGAGGAGCCTGCTGAAAGAGGAGGTTGAGAAATTCAGGATCACCAGGTAGTGCCCCGGACCACAGACCCATACTGACCGCTCCCAACACACCGTTTTTTCTCCCAAGCTTGGGTGTGATCCCTGTTTCTTCTGTAAAGAATGGGATAACCGAATTGTTAATCCAGGCTGACTGGGTGTATCCTGCTCTGCCCCTCAAAGCCCAGGTCCCGCTTCCCACACGTCACTTCCATAAAGGGCAAAGGGATTAATTTGTGGCAACCCAAGAGTGATGCTTTGGTGCTCAGCTGTTGAGGAAAAGGGAGAAGTCTATTTTTTTAACCTTTGAAATTAACTTACTCCCAGTTAAAATTAATGATTTTCTTTTTTTCTGTTACTACAGCTAAAAAGTTGACCTGCAGTAGCATTTTTTAGCAAAACATCTTTGTAACAAGCACGTCAGTATCGTGTATTTATTCTTGTGCACACTCAGCAGACAGAACCAAGTGTATATGAAATTACAGAGAACCCATGTCTGGGTCTGCCACCAACACAGTAACACGCCTTAAGGACTCTATTTTTCCTTGATGCTTGGATGACTAAGCTCCTTAATTAACTAGTTTGCTAGCAGAGAAAATGAATCAATGAGAGAGAAATTGGCTTTCTTCATTATCAGTATCTCTATTCTTTTCTTATATATCAGATTAATTTAATGTTAATGAAAGTGAGGATTGAAAGCTTCGATGACTGGCAGGTGGGGAGGCTTAGAAGAGGCTCCATGAGGAGCTCAGATGCCGTGGACCATCACAAGAAAGAAAGAGAAATAAAACCCAAGACAGATAAGTGACGCCCAATGCAGTCACTCACCACCCACTGACCTATGCCCCAGCAATGACCAGCATCTCCCAGCCAGCTCCTCCCAGTTTAGATAGAGTGTGATGTCATATGGTCTGGAATATCCCTGTGGCTAGCTCGGGATGGCCATCCTGGTCACGTTCCTTCCAAGCTTCTTGTTCTCCTTCACACTAGGGAAACCAGTCCTGGATTTCCAATCAACAACTGAAACAATCAGTGTATTAGCAACATTCTGTGATTCATCCCATACTGAATCCAAACCGCAGCACCATTCTAGATATGAAAAAAGAAAATGGGCTCTATCTCAGCGAAACAGGGCAAGGCAAAAGGTGACCAATGCTGGGAATAAATTAAAAGGCTAATGAAGACCCTGAACTCAGCCTGCCTGCAGTCCCCACACTTCCTGAGGATGCTGTTCTGGGGAGGGGGGAGCCCAGGGCAGCCCCAGCAGCACCCCAAGGGCAGCTCCAGCAGCACTCAGGCCAGGGGAGGTGCCATTTGTGGGCACCAGGCGGAGCTGGTGCATCAAGGAAGGGCGGCGATGACACCCACCCCACGGCACCCACCTACCCCAGCCCTGCTCGGGCAATTCAGTTGTGACAGGCAGGCTGCAGGAAAACTGAAGAAAAACAAGCAAACAGAAGACGAAGAAGAAGAATAAAAAATAATAATAGAAAAGAAAATTTTCAAAAACTAAAAATAAAACATTATAAACTAAAAACATTTCAAAAAACCCCCTAAACCACGGGAGCTTAGACATGAACTAAAGCATACAAACTAAAACAGAAACAAAAACCAGAACCCTTTAAAAACTGGAACCTTTTAAAAACTAAAGCTAGAAACATTTCTAAGTTAAAAATAAAAATAAAAAATTAAAAAATAATAAAAAAGAGGGGATCTGGCAAGCTCTGCGCAGCCCAAGAGGCAAGGGGCCGGGGCACATGCCTGGGCTCCAGGGACACAGCAGAGAGGCAATGGAGGAGAATCTGCATCACTGCTCCAGCTCAGTGCCGGATGACGGTGGGACCTGTGTTGGGGACTCTGCTCCCTTCTCATGCAATGGATGGCACCAGAGACGTGTGCCCAGCGTGCAGGTGCCTGGACCACCCCACCAAGGCTCAGCCCATGGAGGAGCTGGAGCTCCCATGCTTGTCCTTGGCTGAAGAAACAACTTCTGGTTTATGTGCCCATCACAAACAGGATTTTGATGCATGTGATATTTTCTGCTCCAGCTTTGTCTGCCCTGGGCACAGAGCACAGCACCAACCTCCCTGCAGTGCTGGGGCCAGCTCTGGAGTCCTCAGCACAGGAGAGACATGGACCTGGTAGAGCAGGGCCAGAGGAGGCCCCAGCAATGATGGGAGTGCTGGAAGCCCTCTGCTGGAAGGCCAGGCTGAGAGAGTTAGGCTTGTTCAGCCTGGAGAAGGATCCGGGGAGACCTTCTGGTGGCCTTTCAGGACTTCAAGAGGCCTGTCAGAAAGATGGGGACAGACTTTAGCAGGGCCTGTTGGGACAGGACAAGGGGTGATTGTTTTAAATGAAAAGATGGAGATTTAGACTACAGAGAAGGGAGAAATTGTTGACGTGGAGGGTGGTGAGAGCCTGGCCCCGGTTGCCCAGAGAGGTGGTTGATGCCCCATCCCTGGCACCATTGCAGATGAGGTTGGCCAGGGCTCTGGGCAACCTGCTCTAGTTGCAGGTGTCCCTGCTCACCACAGGGTGGTTGGACTCGATAAACTTCAAAAGTTGCTTCCCACCCAACTGTTCTATGACCTCGTAAGACCGATTAAGAATATTCTGTCTGAGCTGAGAGAAGAAGATCTCTCGCCCCAGACTCCCTGGAGTAAAGCTGGAAAGCTAGGCTCTGCTCACTGGTCTACCTGAGGATTTACCAAGACATTCAGAAAAGCTCAATTTGGCCCAAAATTCAGGGAAGAAGACCGGATTCAGTGTTCGCTTCCCCAAAAGAACCAAGCTTGCCAACTTCTCCTTCACACAAGAGGCCAAACCTGTGGCGTCACGATTGACTCCAGCAGCCAAGGTTGCCCTGGGTGCCCGCCTGTGCCATGGCACCACGCCAGGGACTGCTCCCAACCCTCCCCAGCAACCCCTCCAAAATACCACTCTGGTTGCTTCAGAGAAGAAAAAGGATGGAATTTCTGCAGCCAGGGTTTGAAAAACAATAGCAACAGCAACCGCCTCTGTGGGTTGGGTTAAGGGGCCTCCAGAGTGAGCTTCTCCTGCTGAGCCCAACAGCAAAGAAGTTTCTCCTCCTGTTCAGATGGAACCTTCTGGGTTCCAGTTGGTGCCCATTGCCCCTTGTCCTGTTTCTAGGCACCACTGACAAGAGTCTGGCCCCACCCTCTTGCCCCCCACCCTTTAGCTCAGATCCCCTCTGAGCCTTCTCTAGCTCAACAGCCCCAGGGCTCTCAGCCTTTCCTCAGCACAGAGATGCTCCAGTCCCCTCAGCATCTTCACAGCCTGTTTGGTACTACAGAGTAGAGAAGGCCATAAAATCTCTCTTTAAAGCTGTTTCTCCCAGGAATCCCACTTCTGGCTTTACTCCTGGGTTCATGACTATCCCATCCTTGCCCTCTGCCAGGGCTGTAACCCTGTGTTTCTGGGCTGCCGTCCCACCCCAATCCCTCCCCCAACCTTGTCCCTCCCAGCCCACCACCTCCGCACACACCACCACACACTCACCTCCCAGCTCTCCTCTTGGCTGCTTTCCTACCTGACCAAACTTTTTCTCCAGCTCTGATAACACTGGTAAAGTGTCTTGTAAATAATCACCTTCAGAGATCTAAAATATCACAGTAGGGTTTATTAAGAAGTCCAAAATTTTTACAGAGCTTATGAAAACATGAAGAAGGGGTTTCATTGTCCACTGAAGTAAGTGTGCTGTTTAGCTTTCTTCAGCAAAAGGTATGTCCCAGAGCAACACCAGCTGGGAGGGTATGGAGGCTCTTCAGACCAACCCAGCTGTGCCTTCAAAAATACCCAAAGCTCTGGGTATTCCCAGCGTGCAAGGAAACACCCCTAAAATCAGGCAGAACCCACCAAGGAAGGCTCTGTGGATGCCCATCACCTTTTGACTCCCCTTGGGCCACAAGAAGCCATCACCTGTTAAACTGGAGTTATGAACTTGGAAGAGGTGATGAGAAGGCACTCTCCAAACAGAATTCAGATACATTTAAGGAGAAAACACCTCTTTGCTGTGCCATTTGGAAAGCAAGTATGACCAGATCTGGCTTTTCTTGTAATAATTTCACTCGTCTATCATGTCCTTCCCATCTCTTTCCTTTTGAGGTTTACTTAATCCTACTTGAGAAAAGAAAGCTGCACTCAAGATGGGAGTTGTTTCAGCATCTTTACATCATTTCTCCTGTCCTTTTTGCTCCCCAGCATTCAGCAGTCCTCTCCAAGACCCTTAACTTCTCTTGCCTTCTAATTAATACCCAATTAGGAGTTGCCCGCTGATAAGCTCACACTGGTCTAACAAAGCCTGGCCTGTAGCTGGGTTTATTTTGTTAAGCATCACATGAGCAGGCAACAGCAGGTCTTGCTGGAACAGAGACGTGGTTCAAACTCTTCTCCACAAGTGTTTGCTTTTGGTGTGTACTACGCCCATCTGGGGAAGAGGTCTCTCTAGAAATGGTTTTCTTCAGAAACACCCTGAAAGAACATTCTTAAGGTTTCACACCTTGCATAAAATTGACAACATTGTTAGCTTTTAAATACCGACGACCGGGGAAGTGCGAAGGAGCAAAGGAAAATGGGGGCAACCACTGTGCCCATGCCACCACCTTGTGCCAATATGTCCTGATGAGGGGCGA
The DNA here is from genome assembly GCA_013400335.1 of Eurystomus gularis. Taxonomy (NCBI): domain Eukaryota; kingdom Metazoa; phylum Chordata; class Aves; order Coraciiformes; family Coraciidae; genus Eurystomus; species Eurystomus gularis. The sequence goes on along the minus strand of VZZY01007870.1, from coordinate 395 downwards.
TGAGCCCCCATGGCTGGGGCAATCCAGATGCTTGGGCAACTTGGGCAAACTGCACCTTCTAACCCCATCTAAAGATGTCACTGGCTATTTTCTTTAGTGCCTTAGAACAGCTCTAGGAGTCACGTGGCTTATTCCTATTCACTGCACAGTAATCCTCCCATCTATTCCGCATTAAATAAAAATAAACCTTTCTGTAAATACAGTGTTACTGTTCCTGCTTTGCCTGCAGCCTCCTCAGCATCACTCACAGAAAGTCAGCATCTACCTCAGTGAACCTGCTACTGAAACATTGTCACAGCTAGAGGTAAGCTGAGCATCAGCGGTCACAGCGTGAGGAGGCACCATACACACAAAAGCTGTTTGGAGATGATTAGTCATAGAACCAAAGAATCATT
>VZZY01007867.1:142776-154074 GCA_013400335.1 Eurystomus gularis | reverse complement strand
CTTTTGTTCTTGAGGTCCAGGCAGAGGTCCATAGTTAGCCAGGCTGTTCTCCTTCCCCACCTACTTGTTTTTTGGCACACGGGGACAGTCTGCTCCTGTGCCTTTATGACTTCTCTCTTGAAGTATGTCCAGCCTTCCTGGACTCCTATATCCTTCAGGGCAGCCTCCCAAGGGACTTTGTCAATCAGTCTTCTGAACAGGTCAAAGTTTGCTCTCTGGAAGTCTAAGGTGGCATTTTTACTAACTACTGTCCTTGTTTCTCCAAGGATCAAAAACTCAATCATCTCATGATCACTGTGCCCTAGACAGCCTCCAACCTTTGCTTCCCCCACAAGTTCTTCCCTGTTCACAAGAAGCAGGTCCAGGAGGGCACCTTCCCTGGTCAGCTCATTTACCAGCTATGTGAGGAAGTTATCCTCCACACATTCCAGGAACCTCTTGGATTGTTCCCTCTCTGTTCTGTTGTGTTGTGTTCCCAGCAGATACCTGGGAGATTAAAGTCCCCCGCAAGACCAACGGCAAGTGACTGCAAGATTTCTCCGAACTGCTTATAGAAAGTTTCATCCACCTGACTGCTTTGGTTGGGAGGTCTATAGCAGACTCCCACAGCGAGATCAGCTTTATTGGCCCTTAACCTAATCCAAACACTCTCGAACCCATCATCACTATACTTGATTTCCAAGCTCTCATAGCATTCTCTAACATACAGGGCCACTCTACCACCTCTCCTTCCCTATCTATCCTTCCTGAAGAGCTTGTAGCCATTGATTGTGGCACTGCAGTTCTGTGAAGCATCTCAATTGCCGTAAGAAATATAGTTTTGATTCTCTTAGTCATAAGCCTGTGCATTCTCATGTAAAGAAATTCCACGGGGCAAGACTACAGCATGTGTGCAAAAGGCAAGGAAAACACTGCAGAACTCCTCATTTCCATAGCTGGAGCCTTGGACTGCCATTTAAGGAAACAAGTGACTTGGCTTGTAACAAGTAACCATTCTGCACTGTAAACTAGCACTTCCACATATTGCATGTATGCACTTTTTTTACAGAATGGCCTATAACATGATTATTTTCTGATGTACTAGATGAGTGTCTGTTGAACTTAGAACTGATTTCTGGAAGCCATGGGACAAGGATGCTTGCAATGACACCCAGTGCCATGAATAGTTTCACTCAGTTCTGCGACACTTAATTAGCTCATCCAAATTTAGACAGATGTGACATTTACACTAGCTCAGCCACGAGCTATCTGAGCTATGAGTAAGTCTCTTATACACTCTGTTCTTTCTGAAATGATGCATCTGAATTGCAGGAGGTCTTAGACAAAAGCCTCTTTTTCTCTAGGAGTATTGTCAGAAGTGAAGTGACAAACACATGTATTATTAAACACACCATACAAGACTTATCTGTTCCAAAAAACATCCCAAACACCAGAGTCAACATATCAAAAATATATGTTCTTTAACTATCAGATACTGTGTCCTGTAATCTCGGCTACAGATTTGCTACAGGATATTCTGAATTCTAATTAGCATCCTGGATCTCTGTATTGACTGGCAGAGGGTTGAAACAGGCTTTTGTGTTTAGTCTTTGCAACTTTGTAAGGTTTCTAGCTCCTGTTGTGTTCTTCTCACTTGAACCAGTACTTCCTTAGTGGCTTAAGACAGCTCTCCATACAAATGTGCTTGCTATCAAATTCTGGATGAATACACTCCTTCCACATATAGTAACAGTTACATTTTAGGAATAATAATAAGTCTGCAACTAGTGACAATTTTCTGCAGTATAAAGTATCTCTTTTAAGGGAAATGAGTGCTATTCCAGTTTCATGCTTTGGTAGTAAGTCCATACAGAGACCTACAACTGTTGGACGAAGTGGCACAGTGAAGTGAGGCAGACATTTAGGATACCTTCTCTTAAACAGCTCATTTTTTAATGCTTCAAGTGCTGGAACTTCTTTGGGGATAGTTACATTTTCCTGGTCTAGGGTTTTCACTATCATGTAAGGCCTCAAGTGACTTGGTCCAGACTTTTTTGTATCTAACTTCCACTGGGATTCAGTCTTCTCAGTTTCAGATATCCTTTGCCACCTCCTCTGTAGTTATTAGTGGGTACTGTTTAGCTATCTAACTACGTGCTAGCTTTCTGTTTAAACATACATGAATGCAAATAATAATCTGTAGGTTGTGAAGTTACACGTTAATTCTGTTCTTTTTGTCTTTAACCATCAAGGTTTTAAAAATGAACAAACTTCTTCTAAGTAGTCTTACCTAAAATGAAAAAAGGGAAGCTTCAGAGATGTTTAAGAAGGATGATATGTGAAATAGCCAGAGAAATGTCCACAGAGCTTGTCCACAATAGCGAAAAAAGGCTGAATTGAATCCAAAGTTGGTGTTGTCACAGATAATATGAACTGTAGTAAAATTCATAAAGGAAGCCAGAGACTAGCCAAACACTGGTAAACTTCAGCAGAAGTGACCAAGATTAAGCCATTATCTATATGGAGCTTCTGGAGAGCAGTGCCAAGGTAAATGGCAGTCTTACTCCCAGAGAGGAAAAGAGAGAGCTTTGTAGCACATTGCTAGTGCTGGCTGTAGAAGAGGTACCTGTGCAGCTGGTAGGTGTGGGACCTTTTGTAGTTGGTATGCAGGAAGCCTGCCTACAGAGTCATCAGTGAAGAAAAAAAAACAACACCACAATAAAACCAAAAAAAACCAAACAACAAACCAAAAAAAAAAATCCCAAACCAACCAATGAAATAGCAAAGTCACTACAGAAATACAGTTGTAATTTCCCTATCCAAACTAAGCTATCAGCATTTATAAAAAAAGAAACCCAGATTATTTTATCTATCCCTGTTCTCTCAAAATTCTTTCTTATTGCAAAGTTATGCATCTAGTTCTACAGTGTTTCCTCTGTTCCTCCTTAAACTTGTATCTACCCAGATTTTAAAGCCCTCTAAGATCCTGCTGCCTTCCTATGTTGCCTCCAAAGCACAGAAGGGAAAAATACATCTTCAGAATATTTTTTGTTTGCCATCTTATAGGTCTATGGATTTGTAGGAGCTTCAAGCATTCAGAAATCCTTGATAGATTAAGCAATAATAAGGAAAGAATGAGAACAATATTTTTCATTTTCAGGAGCTAGTACAAAAATCTTTGAGAGTAAAATACAGGAGATGAGTAATATTTTGTAATAGGTCATTTAGTAGTAGCAATGAATACTTTTTTAATAAGGCAAAATATTTCAAGTTGGTAAAAATGCTTGAGATGGATATTCTGCAGTCAGGACATCCCTTATTCAATAAAGACAAACAAGTGTAGTCAGAGCTTTGTCTCTTTGCCACTAAATAATAGAGAAACTATTTTTCCCTCTAAACCAGATGTGTGGGAATTGCCTGTAGCAAGTATGTACATACATATACATACATACCTTCTCACAGAGAACATTCAAAGTCATATTAAAATATTCATATCATTCAAATAATATTAAAAGAATTTCCAAAATCTTGTAACTTTGTGACTCTTGGATGAGATACTTGATGACATAACCGTGTTGCTACTCTGAGCAAGTCATGTGCTCGCACATGCACAACATATTTCTTTATATGATGCCTTCACAGACGGTGCGGGATGCCCACTATCAAGGGAGTACAGAGCTGTTCTAGAGCACCCTGAGTTCTTCCCTCTATTATGGTAAAACTCACATTTGGCTGATGGTATCTATTAACATCCACTCAGCCACATACACTGAGGTTCACCTATGGACAATTTATCTGCCCTGTTTTCTGGTCTTCTAACTAACATCAGACTTCTACTTATATTCTGGGAAACTCATATTCTCCCTCACTGCTCGCAGTCCCCTTGCTAGGCAATCTCTCTGAGCATTTCTGCTTCCAGAACTGACAAAACTTTGTAAGAAAAGGAAATGGTCTGGGCCTTTCAAGCTACACATCTCTCTTTTATGCATATATGCATGATGTGGGTTGACAAGAAAGGGAAAGGTGAATTAACTGGGTGTTCTTGCCTCCTTGCATTTCAGTGAAAAAGATTTCCAGTGGCTAATACCAGCTGTAGGGGTCAGAGTTCCATCTGCGTGGTCCTGTAATTAATTACATATTTCCATAGGTTTTTCCATGCCTATTTCTACGGTTTGTGGTCTACTGACAAACAAGCTCGAAGAGTGCAAAGCTTTACCAGTAATCCTAATTTTGAGTTTTTAAATGCTTTTCCTTTTTTTTTTTAATAATTTAATTTACTTTTTCATATCAAAAAGGAAATAAAACCACAGAGATCAGAAAGATCCAGAGGAAAAAAGTGAATACAAAGAGTATCAACATTCACACAGCTCCTGATGTCTGTTTGCGTAAGAGGAACTTTCATAAAATATTACAAACCTATAGAACTTGCCATGCAAAAGTGATGGTTTAGAGCACACTGAGTTGTAGCTGCACTAATGAAGCTATGCAGAGACAGAGGGCAAAAAACCCCTAGGAGCATGAACATGTTTACAACAGGTTAAAACCTATTGGAATGCTCTGGAGGTGTCTGGCTTGAGCAGAACTCTGAACTTTGTCGCTGTCTTTTCTATCCTCCTCCAGTAATTAAGTCAGAAGATGACCTAGATCTGACTTGTTCCCTTTTGGCAGTTGTTCTGCCCTGAGCTCAATGGAAACTGTTTTCTTACTGTGTGTTTCACCAGTGATGGAGAAAATAACATTTATTCTTATCTAGCTGTTTCTATAGCCAGGTGACAGGAAAGCAAACAAAATTTTGGAAGCTGTTAATCTCAGCTATTGCTTTAAGTTATTAAATGAAGGACTTCAAAGGCTGTTGGTTATTGTCCCTGTTTTCAATCTTAAGAGTGGAAAAGAGGAGGAATTCAGATTAAGGATATAAACAGAAGCTCCTGACTCATCTGCGGGAGGCATACTAGGCTAGTAAAAACTCTGCTTTTCAGATGTGAAAGAGAAAGAAAGGCTATGCCAATAGCAACATAATGTTCTTGCTTAAACCAGCCTTAAATAAATATATTACTTAATGTTGCAGAATTGCAATAAAATGTGACTGGAGTTCTTATTGTATTAAAAACCTGCCTCAAGTTAAAGAACAGTAAGTACAGATCCACTTGGATCTGCTCCATCAAATAATTTATTTTTTCTGTATCAACTAAAAGGAGGAGGATGCTAATTTTGTTGAGTATAATTGAAATACATTATGTGTCTGTGATGATTAAATGATTTTTTTTTTTGCTTTTTCTGAGATTAATTCTGTTTAGTCTGGCAGAATTAAGACTTCTTTTGCTTTGTTTCTAATGTCTGGCACTCCAATAGTTGATCAATTCAGAACATTTTTACCTACATAGATCAATGAGGTTGTTTATTTGGAAGAAGAATTGTAGTTCTCAGATAATTTAGCAAACGAGAATATGAGTGTGTGTATGTACATGAGATAGTTTGATTCTGTAAGTATATCATGGCTAAAATATCAAGTGATGATAGCGCGATGTGAAAAGGAATATATTAGTGAAAGGTATCTACAAATGGACAGATCAGGAAAATTTTTTCATTAGAGAGCTCCTTTAACAGGACTTGAAAGATCTAGGGGGGATTTTTTGGTTGAGTGGATTCAGGGAGGCCGTTCCAAGTTTCTGTGCTCAAGCTATGACATAGCAGGCCCCGAGGAAGTTAATAATGAAGTAAAAACAAAGCTGCTATTGAGGAATCGAGTGTTAAAATAGATTGAAACATGGGGAAACTGTCTTTGTCTAAGTGGAGGATGAGAGAAAGTGCTCTTCTCTACTGTTTGGTTTGGTTTTTATTTACATTATTATGTTTCCTTTTGTATAATTGTTCTCCTACTTTCTCGAGGTACGATGAACACAATGAAAACAAATCAGCCCCTCATGTTCACCTGCTTAGAGATATGGGAAAAAACAGACAATAAAATCAAAGGGTAGTAAATCTAGAGCTAATAAAAGAAAATACTTTTTTGCCTAATGCATAATCATTGCCTTGTGGAAAGCAGAGCCTTAGGAGGTAAGCCAGGCAAATCTTGTAAGATGCATTTGGTAATGTTAGGGTCATGAATAATTTTTGAAGAAGGGAAACACTAATTGATGGAGCAGGAATTTGCTTATGTATATACATATATATGCATATACTATTTCCAAATAGTAGTCAGTCTATTATGGGCTATTTGTCATTGAAAACTCAGCTCCTGTGAGTTCTACAGGCCAATGGAGTAATGACCTAATAAAGTGTGGCAACCCTGGTGTAGCTATCAAATATCTAGCTGCTTTTCTCAACCCCATCTTGCAAGAATCTGCTAAAAACAAGGACTCCCCACTCTATGTCTGACTCCTGAGCTTGAGGCAATTCCACAGCATCAGAAACACACAGATCAAAGCTTCTTCCTTCCTTTTCTCCCACAAGTCTTCCTGCTTCCACCACTCACATTAGCAGTAGTGCTAATATGTCCATGAGAATTCTCAGATCAGAGAGCTTATCTGGAGGATGAATTAAAACATAATGACCTTCTTCTTGCCCCCCACCTCTGACAACAAGCATGCACCACAAACTACTGCATTTTATATTACAGCTACACTAATCCTGTAAGGAACTGCTGGTGGAAAGGGCTTTACTCCTTCTCTGTCCTTCTTACTTGCAGTGTCTCTGGCACTCATCTGACTTGTGTGACAGTTTTGGTAGCTAAACTGGCAGAGAATGCCATTAGGATAATTTAGCTATGTCATGAAATTGCACCCTGCAGGGCTATTTTGTGTCTTCTCCTCACATTCCCTCATCTAATTGTCAAATTAAGACATCTGAAGTGATGTAAGGTACACATCAGTACATTAGTATAGGGCCTTTATACTTGCTAAGAGATGCTTGATAGTTGTGGGAAGTTGGAGGGGGGGCAGTCAAAAAGAATGGGTGGAATGAAGAAGGAATAATTTAATTTTTTTTTATCTACTCATCTAGCCTAACAGTCTGTGCTTTACACCAGCTTAGAAACCTTTGCCTCCAATTCACAATATATAACATCACTGTCTTACTTAATACCTCCAATTTTGTTCCAAATGTGCCTTATAAGTTTCAAGAAATGAGGTATTATGACTGCCCTACAAGGAACAAAAATAATCGATTTTAAAGCCTCCCATGGTAGTGTTTTTACTCGGTAGTAAAATATTGCAGTCACTAATGAGATGCAATTAATAAAGGGGCTTTTTTATACAGATAATGGCACTGCAATTTATTGTTCCTTTTTTGTTTGTTTGTTTGCAATGGGCTATTCAGGACTGACAGTCCCAATATCTTGTTACAAATGTCATTAAAACTGGATGATTGTGTACACTATCGGTATGTCTGGATTACGTACTCTCTTCAGAACAATGACACTTCCTTTGGAAGCACCATAAACATTTGAGATGTAATTTGGCGTGATGAGGAGTCCACTGAGAGTAGCGTTAAACTGTATCTTAAAGCTCCTTATTTCACATTACCTGTAAGACTTGGTTTGTACACTCTTCCAGAGCCCTCTGCTAGCTTTATTTCTATGAGGAGGCAAGCTTAAAGATTATGAGGGAAAGAATATCTAATCTCATACATGCTTGCCAGAGTTAAAGCTTGTGTTGCCATCTGCACTGTTTGTAAACCAGCAAGTACAGGAGCTTTACAACAACATGTGCTGATTGTGATATTGTGAATTCTTCCTGTTCCAGTCTGGATTACTGCACTTTATTTGTCCTAATACTGCATAGCTCATGTGGCATTTCTCATATCTAGGTGGAATTTGGAAGATGTTATGTTGCACTAATCAATTCAGAATCTAAGTGCTGTGAAAATCAGAGCTTTTAACTACAGATCAGGCATATAAACAAGGAGCAGCAAACCCTCTATAGTCGTTATTGTTAATGTTGCATACAGAAAACAAATTATAGGGATCCATGTCAAAAGTCCTGGAAACTGGGAAAACTTAAAGATGAAGGAATGCTTAGAATATATTTATTTAAACTGAAGGAAGCCATTCTCTGCACAGAAGAAACCACTCCATCTGCGACAGTTAATACTTATCCTGTTACCCACTGTGGCAGCCAGTAATTCCCAGCAGTCCAGAATCAATGTGCTGCATCTATTCAGTAATATCACTCCAGTGGCTCCAAAGGGTGGAGAGCATGATGTATTACCCAAGAAATGATATGTGATGAAAAAACTTGGTGAACACAAAGAAACTGAGAGGTTCTGAAATTCTTATAATGGCAGCTACCCTGCTTTTGTAAAGAAAACAAACCCAGAAACTTTCATACCGGTAGATGAAAATAGGTGATAAAGGTTTTGGCCTGGTCAGGCATGTTACTGGATACCATCCATATTTTCTTTCTTTGCCTTGGACTTTTCATAGTCCAAACTAACAGCTTTGCTTTATAATAATATGTGTTCGTAGCAGTGGTAGCGCTGCTGCAGCTGTGATGGAAGGGCTAGTGTGTCCAAAACTTTGTCACTTTACTTTTCCAGTTGGTCTTGCAAATAACAGAATAGAATAGAAAATAGAACAGAATAGAAAATAGAATAGAATTTTCCAGTTGGAAGGGTCCTACAACAATTATCTAGCCCACCTGCTTGACCGATTCCAGGCTGACCAAAAGTTAAAGCATGGTATTAAGGGCATTGTCCAAATGCCTCCTAAACACTGACAGGCTAGGGGCAATGACTCTAGGCAACTTATTCCAGTATTTGACCCCCTTCTTAGTAAAGAAATGCTTCTTAATGTCCAGTCTAAACTGCCCCTGGTACAGCTTTGCACCATTCCTATGCTTCCTTGTGCTGGATCCTAGGGAGAAGAGATCAGCACCTCTGTCCCCACAATATCAGTTTTACATACAAATCATGCTCTCTATATTGCTACATCACTTTCCTTCCAGGATCTTCCCAAGTAGCTGTGAGTTTGAACACACTCTTCTGCGAGGTGGGAATCTGTTAGTAAGTTGGCAAATCAGGGTCATTAACCCTGATGTTGCCCCATGAAGTGCTAGTGGGAGAGCTAAGGATGCATTTTCCAGTAAATTGCACACTGTTTATTTTTTAATTAGGTTTGGTAGAAACCTGAGGCAGAGGACTGATACAGACAAATAGGAAAGTGGTCAGGTCAGCTGATAGAAAACAACATCCACACAGGTGTAGTGTATGGTTTTCTGTTGTTTGATGTGCTCCTTTACAAACATGTCTTCATTTTTTCTTTTGCTTCAGTAGGACTTCTTATGTACATAAAGGAAAAGATAGAGTTAAAGGATTTGTATACTGCAAAACAGTTTAATTCTATTGGTGCTTCCTCATTCCTAAGGCTCTTCTGAAAACTGCATTCAAATTAGATCCATCCCTTCAAAATGTAGGCAAGGATATATATTTGGGAATAGTTTACCTATGATTGCATAGTTTAAAATGGCAGCAAATTCTGCATACTCCTAGTGCACTGAATTCAGCAAAAGCAAATTTAATTTGGGGATTATCTAATTCTTGAGCTTTTGCATTTAAATTTTATCATTCTACTGTGTGGTGTGTGTAGCTTCTAGAATTAATGATCAAAATACATGGAAACAATCCTATCTGGTCACTATTCATCTGACTTATCACTAGAGGTGACAATGGCCAAGGCCTCTGCTGTCTGAAACAGTCCTGTGAATGAGCCATACAGGGACAGCGGCTAGTTTCAGAGGCAGAGGGGTAGCTTGGACTCTGGCTCCCTTCCATGCTCTGGAGACAAGTGTGCTTTAATGGACACAGTTGCTCCTTCAGCCTGCTTGAGTCCTTCCATATCCAGTCTCATCTGTCCTGCCTTCCAGTTCTGTTTTCTTTCCCAGCAGGTACTACTTCCCTACCGTATTCATCCTTCTGGTCAGAAAATTTACCTACTCCTCTTCCTCAAATTGTCTATATCCATTTCTGAGTTCCTCCCTTCTGTTTTTCCAAGTTATTTTGTTTGGTGTGGCCTCCAGAATTTGCTTGCTCTTCCTGTAGTCTTTGCTCCTCATGCAGCTGCTTCCGAGTACCTAACACTTGGCTTACTCCAGCTGGGTTTGGCTAGGATAGGGTTAATGTTGCCAATCAGCTGTAAGATGCTGCAGCTGGGAGAAGCCACAGCCAGAATAAACAACCCAATCAGCCAGTGGGATGTTCGATCCCATACTGAGTCGTGCTTGCTATATAAGGAAGGGCTTGTGCAGAGGGTAGGGTATGTTTTTGGGAGTGACTTCAGAGTGTGGTGGGAGCAAGGACAGAGTATCTGGGTACCAGGTAGAGCCCTGTGGTTTATATCACTCGCTTTACAGATAATTTCATTGGTATTGTTGTTACTGCTGTTGTTTCTTCTATTTGGGTTGTTCTATTAAAACTGTCCTTATCTCACAACATGGAGTAAGGAAGGTGGGGCGGGGGGAAGTAGTGGGTAAGAGGCTGTATGGTGTAAACCCACAACAGTAGCATTAGGCGTTCTCCTATCAGGTTCCTGGGGAGTTTCTGTGCTCCAGCAGTAATAGAAAGAGAAATTCTTTTGGTTCAGGTGTTTGGAATCGCAGGAAAAGCTCTACTTGATCTAAAATAGAATATTCCTTGTGAGTAAGGACTTTGTGGGGTTTTTTTCTTATGTGAGGGAGGAGGATTTTTTCTAAATAGTGAGTTTTCAGTGTGTCAGCTGTAACTTTAAAAATGTGTATACAATTAAACTTTGACTATCTTCTCCAAAAAATGGGAAAAGTCTCAGCACTTGACACAAGAACCCAACCCTAGCTGGCTTTCAAAAGCAGGGCCTTGAAACAGCCATTTCAGATCTTGGCTTCACCAATTGCAAAAGTGGTTTCAGCATAAGTAAAGCAGTCACTGCATAGATTGATGTGGGGTCATGTTTCCTTTAAATAGTCCATTTTTCAGCAAGTACAGGTAAAAATTAACAAACCAGTGAGGAGTGAAAAACAGGGTCCCAGAAAAGGAGAGGTGAAGAAATTTTAATTGTCATTTTTTTCATATGGACAGTGTTTTGTAGCTGGTTGATTCCTTCAATCCCTTGCTTCCTTGTTGGTCCGTTCCAGAGAGAAACTGGAAGAGAAGGAGAACTTGAAAGTTGGTCTGTGTAGCACAGTCCAAAGGAAGGTGTTTCTGTAATAGACAAAGGAGCGTGAGCGCATCTAGCAGTTGAAGTGCTAGGGCCTGAGCAATAGGCCCTGAATTAAAGTTGACATATGGATGAATCTCACAACCAGACAGTATGACTGGAACCAGCAGAGGATTTTTCTCTGCTGGGAAATT
>VZZY01007867.1:120410-142461 GCA_013400335.1 Eurystomus gularis | reverse complement strand
GATCGCCTGGTTTCTTTCCCCTTCTGTTACTGAGTTTGTAGTCAGGTTCATTTTTCCTTTTGTTATATTACCCGTGGTGAGTGGGTTTCTCTCTTCTATTGCCAGCCATGTAGTGTCGTTTCTGCGCCCCACGGGGATAGATAATAAAATCTCTATCTGCTTATGCATCTGCCTCCTCTGGTGGTGGCATTTTCTGTGCTGGGCTGGGTAATTGGCAAAACAGCAGTGATTATAGCATAGAGCCCTGAGCATCTGTGACATTCAAGACAAGATTGTATCCTGGGCTGGGTAAGGCTCATGAGGGGAGTGCACACAGAGCCTGTGCAGTAGGGTTAGTTTCCTTACCTGTGACAGAGTGATCTTTGGGAACTGGCCTGCCCTGAGGATTCTTTATTTCAGAGGTGGAGGTGGTCTCTGAACACAGTACCAGTCACGTGTAGCATAGGTTGTTCACAAATGAGTGTGCAAACTAGACCTGTTCAATCCCTTTTGTTCCTGTGTTTTGTTTTTAGCGTTCAGGGTTCCTCCTGACTTATGCTGTGTAATGCTCTGCACTGTGCTATCACGCATCCTAGTGTAGCCCTGCCTTGCAGAAGATATCTATCATTATTGTAGTGATAGGCAGCAGGCTTCATAAATTTAAGTGCAAAGCCACAGAGTGGAGATGAGGAACGTGAACCAGTTATTTGCAGCTGAGACACACATCTGCTGATGTTTTGGGTTTTTTTTTACTCAGGTTTTGTCCATGGCCTTTCTTAATTTGATAGGGCTCATACAGTTATTTGTAGGTTCTGTTGACAAGATCAGAATCTTCTGTTTTTCAGCAAAATTATTTCCCATCTTCTTCTAATAGATCTCTCTGTTCAGCAGAGTCTGAGGAATAGTCTTGTCATTCTTGATGCATGAGAAGTTATGAGCATAACTTATGCCCTTTTAATGTTCATGGGTGTTATCTGACTAAATCACTGACATCAAAGTCTGTAACCCTTTCAGTCTGAAAATTGACATTTTCAGAGCTTAAGCTCCTCTATCTGGCTAATGTTGTGCTTGTGTCAGATGTATGCAATGTCGCTCATTTCAAACCCATTTGCACTGTGCTTTGGAAGCTGTAACATCTTTAAATGGAAGTAATTACAGAGGTACGCAGGGGCTGTCACTCTCTCTTTGCATCTTTTGTCACTGTTACTAGTGGCATAAAGAGGCCAAGCAGATAGCGTTCTTTTGTTAGGTTTTGCTAGTTTCTTCCCAGATTGGAAAGATCCTCCCTTACTACTGTTCTGGATGCTCAGGTGATAAGGTGCAGGTGACCCAGCCGATAACCTACCTCTGAATATCTGTCAGAGTCATCTCTGCTTCACTCAATCCATTTGGATTATCACTGTAAAGATTGACTCTCTCTAATCCGTTCTTCTGACTGTCCTTGCTGCTTCAGTTCTTTATATCTCTTTATTTTTTTAAATTGAAGAAGAGTTATGGGATTACTGGGTGAAGTTTATTCCCTTTATTTTGTCCAGTTGCTTCCTTGTCATCATATATCCCAAATTTATATCTGAAATTTGTGTCTCCCCCTACCTTTTTCCCCACAAATATGGATGGTACTTGCTGTAAGAATTAACCTGCTAAATAAAGTATGTTCATTCAAAGTGATTAATTTAAATGAGTTAAGGGAGTCAGACAAGTAAAAAGAACAAAATTCTTTGCTATTGATTCTTGTCAGAGATGACTATGAATATGATGAAGCATGATAAGCATTAAGCAGTGATTTTTGGGGTTGGAGAGGGTGGGCTGTGTGAAGCCATGTGAGCAATGCTGATGTGTGATCATTTAGGTCTACATATATTGTTAGCAGAGTTACTTTTAGGGCACTCTCTCTACTCTCTAGTATGTCTCCTTCATATTATTAGAGCTGGGGATGTTGCATGCTTTGGTGAATACTAAGTTCTGGAACAAAAAGCCTGTTGCTGTGGAGCAACACCAAGTCTAGAAATAAGACAGGAAAACTAAATCAAACTGGTATGTACTGTATAATTATACTTGTGAGAGCTTAACTAGCAATAGAGCTTCTTTTTCATCTCTTTCTTGAGAATTTGGCCTGGTTCTCCACTTCTTTGCCTGCTGGCTTAAAGCCCATCTTATAATAGAAAAATGGTGGTTCAGAAGTTAAGGTACAAGCCTAGGCTTAGGGAAATTTGTACTTAGTACTTTATAATGCCAATAGTCCAAAATTATTTTTAAAGTTTGATGCAGATAGGATCCTAAATCTCTTTGCAGTCAGTGAGATCTGGGTTTCTATAGTTTCCTTGAACAGAAACAGTAGATAAAAGAACTCATTAATCTGTAAGAAACACACTTAATACTATGTGAAACATGAATAGCCTCATTTCCAGAGGTATATGAAGACAGACATTAAAGATTTTGAGGCACATAAGAGTTAAAGTAACTGGTGACACAGCACTTCTTAAAGAGGACTAATTTTCTCAGAATGAAAAGACAGGAGTTTTTTTTCTTTCCAAGAAAAAAAAATTCCTGCATACTATTGTTGGTTTGTTCATTGGAGACCATAATATACAATATAATAAGCGGAGTGTGTAATTTAACTCTACCACCTTCTACTGATAGCTGGTTTAGCATTTAAGTCAATATATAGTATTTCTCTCTCTTTTTACCACTCTATCTTTCATGTTGTGCTGATTCAATATCAAATGCTTTCTTGAAATCCGTATAAAATTCTGAACACTCATTTGTTTTTTATTGTACAGTTATTCTGGGTTATATATTCTATGCAACCTAAACTCTTTTATTGGCAACACTTGATGCTTGGATGATGTAAGGAGCTCTGCACTAGGTGCCTGTTTCACAGTGCAGTCAGATTTGTTGGTCATAGCACTGCTGAATTTGTTTTTCTAAACTGTTCTGCCATTTTAGTGCTCAATTAACAGTTCTAAGTTCTGTTGGTAGTATACTTTGTGTCAAAACCTTGGACAGATTTCAAGGTTTAAAATTCTTGCTGTTCCATAGCCCTTAGAGGGTTATTTTGTTTGTTTGTTCAAATTTTATTTTAGAGAAGCTTTTTCTTAAACTGTTTTTTTCTTTGTTTGTGCATGTACTGAGTAGGTCATATTTTATAGATGCCACATCCATGTTCTGTACTTGTTCAAAACACTCCTAAGCTTCATTTTATTTCATTTCAGGAAGAAAGCATCTCTGTACAGCAAAACTGAAGGAGAGACAGTAGTGAGCACACTGCATGTTCTAACAACCCTAGGGAATGCATGATGTCTGTGTTGGATCACCACTCTACAAGTACAGGATGAGGCCAGTGCTAGCACCTTTTCACAGCTTTTACTGCCTGCACTGTTCCAGATACCTTGTCGGTTGTTTCCATCATACTTTTGTTTTGTGGTAGTTTTTTTTTCCACACTTGGTTGTCAGAGCTCATGACAGAGCTTAAGGCTCTGCCTTAAGAAAAAAGTTGCTGCTTAGAGCAAGAGCTGCACACCTCTTGATTTGTCAATGAAAGTAGGGCTTTGCATCATTTTAATACCTGCAAGAGTTAAAAAGAAACATGTGGGTTACAGTTCAAGAGTTAATGGAAACGGATTCAGTGGAAGTTCCTAATGGAGTATGCATTTTGTAACTGAGGGTTTGATCTGCAGTAGTTAAAAAGAGGGAAAAGAAGCTGCATCAGTTTGGTCAATTTGGTAACTTTGGGGATATACATGAAAGTCTGTACCCAGACAGGAACCTTGTTAATGGAAATGTTTCCAAATGCCAGCCTCAGATGCGTTTATGGTCCTGTTTTGGGCTGTCTTCTGTGATAATTACTTTTGATCTCAGTGTTGTCCTTAATGAGCTCAAGCTGTCTCATCTTCACCATCCTTCCTAACCAGAATCATCTGTACTGCATTTGCAGCATGACATTAGGATACCTCCTGAGCTTTGTCATGCTACACAAAGCAGTGCAATCACTCTGCAGGCACCTTGTCTGCTTCCATGAATTTTTCCCTGCCTAGGGCTGACAAAGACTTCAGGAATGTGAGAGGGGACATAGAGTGAGGAAGTCAAGACAAGGAATCATGGAGGTGCTGCTCACTGATTTCCCACACTGGAGGCCTTCAGGCTGGGTAGAAACACTGCCAAGAGAGGGGAGGTTAGAGGTGAGGAAACCCAAGACTGCCCTCAGCCTTGGGACTTCTGCTGAACTTTCTGCTCTGAGACAAACCGTTGTTTGGGATAGAGCTGAGGGGCTTGTGGGAGACTCCAGCCTAGTCAGCAAATAGACACTGCTTTAGGGATGAGTCTAAACTGAACCCTTACTAGGACTAAGCACCACACTAACCAGAAATCTCTCTCAAGACTGCTTACACAAGATTTAACAAAACATTGCACATTGTCTTATATTGTTACAGTTTTGAGGAAAACTATCCTGGCATTTACTGGAGAATGCTCATAAGTCAAACTCAGTAATTTTGATCGATACAATTTTACAGCACAGCCACAGTTCTTTATTGAATAGCACAGGTTCATTAAAATTCTGCAAGAATTGTATTGTTCATTTTTAGAAGCCTCTTGAGCTCCAAGGGAACCTTTTACTTTCCCCCTGCTATGCCATACAGGGTTTTTATAAGTACGTTTTCTGTTTAGCTATGTGTTGGTTGTGCTGTAGTAGTCGCCAGCTCTTTATGAGGCCAGGAATCTCTACAAGACTTTGCACTTTCTGTGCACTAGATCCTAAGTCTGCTGTGTAGTCAGTGAAAGTCTTTGCATTGATTTAAATAAACGTCGGCTCAGGCCCTGTAATAGTGGCCAACTTTTTTTAAAAGCACTGTCATGACCATTATGACAGAGAAAAATCTGTCTCTTTCTTTCTTGATAAATGTACCATATGCCAGCATCATAATTAGTTTGGAAAACACTGTGTGTATGTTCAAAGGGCACTGAACAGCTCTCTGTATTGAGAACTACCAGACGTAGGAGGATGTTTCTGCTGAGACATTAGGCACATGCTTACTGTTGGTATTGCTGCCTTTGCTCTCCACTTCCTGCTGTGGTGGTAAGTGCACAGATATATTATTTTTAGAGTGGTGCTGCTTTTTAAAAGTTGTTTCTCCTTTGGAGCTCCAAACCCAGACTATCTAAAATTATATCTAGGTGATGTTGTGTCTGTGTACAATATATTAAAAAATTGGCTACCAGCTTCATTATTTTTCCAGTATTTCTACTGAACCCAGTCGTTTAGTAACTTCCAATAATTGTATTTAATTTATCAAAAGGGAAATGCAGTAAAATTGTAATGTCAAATCTCTGATTAAGTATGTGAAGGTGAAGACTTGGAGTTTTTCTTTGCTCTCGTGTGATCTTTACCCCTGAAAATGAATTAGTCTATTTTCTGTGCTTGCTTCCAGAAAACTGTGGAAAACATTCTAATGTCAGTCTACCTGATGTGCACATCCCTACTATCTATGCAACTGTGCGGCTTAAGTATAGGATGGAAATAATAGTGTAACAGTATATCAAATGGCTTCAGTATTTAGACCTCACAGGTCTCAGTAGTATCTGCATTTCCTATGGATGCAAAGTTCAATTAATCTCTTTACTCAAAAGGGAGGACTGAGATGGCCAGGTATATTTGAAGAAATAAGAGTAAGGCCACGTGAGGCATGATACAGAACACCATCTGACCTGGCAAGTATGGAAAGCTCTCTAATTATTCCTTGGGTCCAAAATTTGGACAGCTCAAAATAGCACTTTTTTACTTAAATTAGACTTGAGGTTAAAATATGGATTTAGACCAGTGTGGTGATGAAATATTATCAGATGGGTAAGGAAGTGTGCAACTTATATCTGCTTGGATCTCCTTTTTCATATTGCTGTGCACATACTCATTGTTAATTAATTTACTGTCTGCCTTATTATGCTGGCCAGGAGAACTACAGAGCAGGAAACCCTAGTTCCTGCCCCAGAGAACTTTATGACCTAAGTAAAATGCTTAAATATTTAAACAAAAAGAGATAGGTAAAAGAAAGTTAGGGGAATAAAAGCAACATGCAGTATTTGGTTGGTATAGTCTGTGGGGTGGCAGTTTCTACATCCTCAAACGTACCAGAATTTTCCTATAAACATCCTTCTTCAAACTCTGATGACAGAGAGGTGCTTTTGCAGATGCCTGTGAATCTGGGTATTCCATATGATGGACAAGGCTAACTGTAAATTAGGTAGCCTGAGTCCCCAGAATATTATGCCATGTTGAAGTGCTCTGTATCAGCTAATTCACCTTGCCAAACCCTTGATGGGGAGTTCACCCCAAATATTCGAGACAACCAGTGGGAAAGCTGGGGGCTATTGTTTTGAATGTTTAATGACTGGGCAGTGGAGATGGACGCTAGGTATACATTAAAAGTGGCTATTTTGGTGGGCAGTTAAAAGAAAAACGTGGGCAGACTATAGGTTGTGGAGACAGTGCACTTCTATTAACAAGTAGTCCCTCAGCATGTTGTTCCACATGTAGCTAGTGACAGAGAAGAGCTCTTGCAAGCAACATTTTTTGCCTCCAATAAGAGTCTGCCAGACAGTGTCTCTAAGGAAAGTGGCTGCTCATGTACGTGGGACTTGTCTTTTGAATATGAGAAGGAAGAAAGAACACAAGCAGGCAGTAAAAATAAATTAAAAGTTAGAAACCAAATAAGGAAGTGCACAAAAATATGAAAATGGGAATGCAAAATACAAAGAATATTAAATTATGGGAATTGAGTAATTTCTAGATATGAACTCATCATTGTGTGTTGAGGTTATGGTCCACTTTGCTAAGAGGCATCCAGCTGTGTGTGTTTTTGAGTTTACTTTGCTGGGAAAAGCCAACAACAACTGCAAGCCCAGCTTAGGGGTGGTTTAATGATAATGGAAGCCTGAAACATGCTTGTTTGCAGGCAGTGACACCCAGTGCATTCTTTCCTTCTGAACATTAGAAGTAGACTGATTTAGTGCTTAATGAAGTTTGTTCCCTAGCAGTTGGTACATACCACTCATTGTAAATTGGTCACATCTTGTTTAAAATGTCAATCAGTGAAACACATCTGCTAGGACAGAATGTCTTATCATGGTCATAAACAAAATCAGACAGAAGTATTTCAAAACCCTTTCTCCAGAGAAATCCAATCCGAAGAATGAACTAAAAGAAATACATGGCACAAATGAGGTTTCCACCCCTTTTTTTGCTGAGTTAGATGGAAACAGGAATGGATGAGAATACAAAATTAACTTCTGATTACTGTCTCAAGAAGGATATTTGCTCCTCTGTTCCTTACATTTGGTTCACTATTTTTGCCTCATAATAAAAGCTAATATCTGGGGGAAAAGAGTTCTGTGTGTAGCATTCATATCAAGCAAACATTCAGATTGGCATTAGGCTAAAACCATAACATTCATTCCCTGCTGTTAACAAAGGTTTGTAGGAAAAGGTTAGATGAGAATGTATAAGTATTTACAGTGCTCCTAGGCAGGGTTTCACATTAGAGTTTATTGCTCAGAACTAATATCCTGGTTTTTGCCCAAGTATTACTCATATGTTCTCAGCTTCCGTGGTTTACTACAAAAGAAGAGAGACATCTGAAAAGGAACGGGTTTTGTCTCGGCACACACTGATAGAGGCAATGTGATACTCCCTTTAATCTTTTAAAGGTCATATTCTCCATCCATCCCTTCATTTCTCTCATTTAAAGCTTTTCCTCAAATATTAATGCATGACCATTGCATGCCTGTTGCCTCTAATTGATCAGATGTGCAGCCATCTCATGTAATTACAGTTACCATATGAGGAACTGTGTGAGACTTCTGCAATAAACCTAGTCAGCACCATGTGAGGCAGTAGCAATAAGAAAACTTCTAACTTCAGGGTAAGCTGACTACTCCAGAGAGGATTCAGCTCCTGACTTTCCTCCACTTCCATCTGCATGCCTACCATGTATGCTTTGTTTTCAAGTGCTGGAAGTCTGCATCTCTTTCAGAAACCTCTAACAGCCTACAAAAGCCCTAAGCCAACTGGCTTCATGGATCTGATTTGATACAACAAGTACTATGTACTTGCACATTACAGCTGCTGAGCAGTGAAAACTGAAACTGCTTGGAAGATGCTCTAAATTAAGTTGCATTCTTATGTTGTAGAAAAACAGTGCCACATAAGTGTGCCTGTTGTGAGCATACAGCATGGGTCAATGCTGGGTATCAGCATCAGGGTTCTCTAAATTTAGCCTGTTAAGTAAGAAATATGGGACTGCTCTTGAGCATGAATGAGTGTTTAGATGAAAGTTTTTCACTGACAGCTTTTACAAAAATAAATTTCTTTCCCCTTAAATTGAGCTGGAATAGCAATGATGGTTGACACATTTTGCTCTCAACGGAGAGAGATTTTTAATGCATCTTGGAGCAGTGGGGTGCAAAAGTTTGATAGTTTCTTTCCACTGAGTGCACAGGGGATCAAGAAAACCACTTTTTATTTGCTCTGTTTATTTGTTCAAGGAGGATTTCACTGAAGTCTTTTCTCATATAATACCTTGCAGTTTGTCCAGGCTCCACTCTGTTAAGTGCTGAAACTTACTTGATACAATAAACATGGTATTGGAATCCCAATACACAAAAAATTACTAATTAATGATAATAAGCTGGTCCTGGGGAAAAAAAAACAACAAACAACCAAATCTATAACATATATTAAAAGACAGAGCTGTTAGGAGGTTCTTCTTATTGGGAGAACCAAGAATGTGCAAGGACTGAGTCCACTCAGTTTTCACCTATCTTAGATTTTTCCCATCAAGATGCACCATATACTTCAGGAGGCTCTTCCTGAGTCTAACTTTCCACACTTGTTATTAATAGTCTCTCAAACTTTATCCATACATTCTCTGCATGTGTGCGTGCTGTGCTTCCACCCTAGTTTTTTATAATTATATTGTGATGTAACATTCATAGAATCTCCTTTCATTTGAAGCACCCGAGATGAAGAGTGGTTTAAGACGTTTTAAGTTAGGACCTTGTGTTTGGACAAATTATTTCTTTCAGGTTTGAAATCCTTTCTTTTTCCAGTACCAGTATCTAAACCCAGTGTATTTCTGGCAGCCTCTCATTCAGCTTGTGTTACAAAATGAACAGAGATTAGTCCTGTGCTTATTTTCAGAAGAGGAGGTAGAAAAGATAGTGATTAATTTTAGATTTAAATTCAATTCAGGTTTAAGTATACTGAAATCTTACAAGGTTTCTTTGTTTTGTTCTGTTTTGTTTTTTTCAAATGGTGGCAACTATTGCATAAGCTATTCCTCTACCTCGAGATAAAACTTCTTTAAAGTTATTTAGAAGTTGAACCTAAGTCCTTGCTGGCTTCAAAAAGAGCAGGTCTGGACCTTGATATTCAAAGGATTGCAGGATTATAAGGTTTTGACATATTTGTTATTTACTGACCATATAATAGTGATACTGACATTTCCCTCCAAAAGACTTTAAATCTGTAATTGTGTCTTAAAAAAATGTAGTCATCAGTTTTCCGTCACAAGATCATACTGTCTTATCAAAAGCTGCTAACCTGCCATTACAAGTCCTGTCCTTATATTAGACCTATAAGCCTACAAAATGACATGCTTAAAATGCAGATGTTAGCAGAACTTGGGCAGAAAACTGTGGGGCAGAGTCACGGTGCTTCAGAAGGTGTCTAAGTAATTCCATAAAGAGGATACAGAAAAGCTGTAAGACTGTAAAACTCATTGCAATGTGACAGTGTTGTGGACAAAGCTAGAAAATAATACATTAAAAAACTCAGATTGTGTTGCAGAAGAGATAAAATATTTTAATTTGTACTAAGTAGCATGACTTAATGATTTTCACACATTTAAAATGTACGTCAAGTCAACTATTATTAAAGTGGCATTTTAGTAAAACTATTAATATTTTGAATATGGAAAAATGAAAAAATTTTAAAATCTAAATGAAAGCAAAAATATTTAAAATCATTTGAGTAAAAAAAAATTGCATTCTTTAGAATGCATATTTAACGCTAGAGATAGTGAAGTCATCTTAAACTACTGAATTAATACTGCACTATTAAATGTTTTTCAAGTTCAAAATTGAAAAAATGCAATTTTTTAAAATGGAAAAAATCTGAAATTATATTTTCATTCTGGAAAAATAGCAATGGCCTTATTGAATGAAAAAATAGTTTTGACATCAAGAAAATCTGTTCAGTGCTGCCCTGCCTGGACACTGTTTCTACCTTTTTCCCAACTGGAAAATTTTCTACTCAAAACTACAGAGTATCAGTACACTTCAGATAAGACTGTAAGAACCTTTAAATGGTTCTAAGTATTTGACTTTACTCCAACTCAGTCTTGGAAATCTATGAAATTTTGCAGATGAGCATGAACACATGTACCACCATACATCCACGGGCAAGCAATTAGCCTGCTGCCACCAGGCCGGCAGCATGAAATCTGGAAGACCAGACTTGATAATGATCTGGGTCTTGCACATGGAAGCTTCAAACTGAAGTGATCAAACTTGTCTTTAATAATCATGAAAAAGGAGATAATATGAAGAGGGAACCAAGAAAGCTATCCTTTCATGTGAACTCTGAGACTTGGAGCTTCATCACCAGAAACATAATTTCTTGTTTTGCTTTTGGTTGATTTTAACTATCAGGTCACACTTCCCTCTAATAGACTTTTAGCACAAGTATATAATTGTAATTGATCTGGTTTTTTGGGTGGATTGCCATAGGGGAGTGATAACTAAGAGTAAAATTAACTGACTTGTGTTCCAGATGTCATGGCATCCCTATGAAAATACAGTAGTGCTGCTTTTCTCTGGATATCAATTCAGTAGCCCTTAAAGACAAAATATGGAACTATTAGTTGCAGGCATTTGCTTCATTAACAACTGGCAATTAAGAAATTTATAATACTGACATGTCCTTGATCGGTCACAGTATAACACGGATGCTATTTATTGCAGGTGGAGCTTCTTAGATGCCACTGCAAAGGCTGTGTGGTTGAGGCAGAATAAGAAATATAGATACTTCCTCTCCTGTTCTAGCCAAGCTATTGAATTTGTTATCTCAGTGGAAGCAATGGCAAGTTTCCTAAATGGCAAAAGGAAAACTGTGTTGCTATCTGCGTAATTTTTTTTAATGCAACTCATACAATAAATAAAATTGAGCTTTATGGGTTACTACTTTTAGATTACTGTATGAATTTTCTAGATAGATTAGGTACTTGATATCCTAGGTAAAGACATGAGCAAGGATGTAGATGGAGAAACAGTATGCTTTTAGCATTGGATGGCTCTTATCTTTTTTTTTAGTTAAATTTCAGACCTTTTAATATAGTTCGGCTGAGAGGACAGGAAGGTACTGGGGTGATGAACTACTGGCTTGAGGCAGGCAGAGAGACAAAATGGAGGAGAGACAGAACCAATGGGAAGTCCTGAGCAAGCTCACCGATACATGTGGTGAGCTGGGAGACAAAACTCATACTGGAAGAAAGAAATTGACTGAGGCTGAGGTGTTTGTGCAAAAAAGGTGGAAAGATCTTTATGTGACTGTATCAAAGAGCAAATCTCAGGCTTTAAAATCTAACAGTTTACTTGTGTGCTGTTTTGCTGGGGTTTTTGCTCCACCAGTATAGGTCACACTGGGTGGACTTGCTCTACTGCCTTAGCTCTTAAGAGTCTCTTGATAGATGTAATATATTTTATTGTTCCTGAATAGGTGCTGGAGTAGAAAGACAGGGGGAAATATAGGAACATATATGAAATAGGACTTTTATGGAAGCATCAACTCAAACCATTTAGAAAGATTTATGTTATTGCATTTAGTTTCCTACAGATGTTCTTGCAAAGGGGGAATTTGGATTAACCTGGGAAGGTCAATGGAAAAGCATGGTTTCCTGATTTTAAAAACAGGGAAAAAAGGACCCGTCTTCTGCTAGCCTAACAGCTTTACAATTATCAGAGTAGTAATTGATTTTACTTACAGTACTGTGCCTGCAGAGCTCTCATAGGAGGGGAGGGGGGAGAATTTTTGGAAGAGGTACAACCATGGAAACTATTAAAATTCTAGGAACTTGCCTGCCATTCAGAGCCTCTGAAAAGCTGATGAGGAGGAGGAACTCTATGTTAGCATTGGATTAAGAATGTTTGCTTTTAGTCTGGGTTTTATGTGACTAAATGTTGATGCTGACTGAAAGAAAGAAAGAACGAAGAAAATAATAAAATGCTATCACCAGAAATAGCTTTAATTAGCATCCTGTTTGGGGCAATATCAGCAAAGGCTCAAGTATGTTATCACCCTTAATCAACTGATTTGCAAGAGATTTATCATGAGGAAAAGTAGATTATATTAGAAGATTGAGAAGTAGTTGCTGTGGATTTAGTGTGATGAATGTGATGGGAAACTTAGATGGCTCACAGCTGAACTCATATGAAATAACACGATGTTAAACATGATTTTGTAGCCTGAGGAACTAGGGACAATTTATCTGTGTCAATTGCTGGACTACCAAAGATTGACTATATGGCTTTTTCCTAGCTTGTGCTGGTTATGAGGTCCATATTCAGTATTTGCTGATGATTCTTCTGCCTCTGGCAAGACCAAAACCTACCGACAAGACAGTTGAGGAGGTATCTCTGTAACTGCTTTTCTGCTCCATGTTGACTGAGACAAACTGAAATGTGACAACACACAGACCCATAAGAGCTAGTAAAGAACAAAATTAACTTGACTGTCTTCTCTAGGACCTTTCTGTCCCTCTCTAGCCCTCCAGCCATTGAGCCCTTGAAAGAAAATGAAAATAAAGGCTATACCATAATACAGAGTTCGGCTGCTGGAAAAATAGATCATTGTCAAGTCCTCAGTGGTGTGTGACTTTCCTGTTCAAAGGAGATGTTGGTGGAAGTTTAGATAATTTTTTCATAAATATTCTCCCAGGGCAGGGAAAGCGCTAGAGTAGAGATGTAGATGTTAGAGATGGTGTGTTAGACAAGCATTCCCTATGTTCCTCTGCTGCAAAGATATCAGGTTGAAGACTCAAAGTTTCTTCCATCTATAGTAGCCAAATTAGCCAAAATAGAATTTTCCAGATCTCAGTTTCGTGTCTGTTATTTTGCTGTCTTGACATATTTTGGTAAAGGAGTTTACTTAGAGAAACATGCATGGATTAAAATAGAAGCTCATTTTATTCTCCTCCATTGATTGGTCTCTATGTTCCACAACAGGAGTAAAAAAATATTAGTCACTGTTAAACACCGAAGGGCAAAATGTTTTCCCATGGTAGTTCAATGAATTTTTTATTTTGTACCTTCAATTCACATAGTTCTGTATTGAAAATAATTACACCCTAAACTTTATTAATTCACTTCTTACTGCCTGTGGCTCTTCTTTCACAGATAATACTCTGTTTTCTTGGCTATGTACTTTTTTTTTTGCAGCTGTTTCTAGTTAGGACTGGGAGCATCTTTCTGAGTTTCATTCAGAGGCAAATAGTGTTGAATTTTCTTGGTATTTGAAAATCACACTATGTGTGTGAAATATTTTAGGTCTATAAGTGTTTTCAGAAATTACTGTGCAAATAAATAAGAAACAACTGTAGTTTGATGACCATTCATGAATGGGGCGGGGGGGGGAGGTTGGTGGGAAGAGCTAAATAGGACTATATGCTTCAATAGATGCAATTGAAACCTCTCTAATCTGTTTGGACTTCAGGGCTTTAGATTGGAGGAGCCTATGGGGAGAGGGGACAGAGGGTGTTTGTAGGATTTGGCAGTTTCTGTAAGGCAAGATGGAGAGCTGTCGTCATATTTATATCTGCAAGTCTGACTGCAGTTGCCACAGTGGGAGTCAGGTTTGTGTTCCAGTGTAGTCTGCTCCAAATAGCTTGTTTCCACGTTTTCTTTGTTCGTTTTAATTTTCTTTTGTGCATGAAGGTGGAATATTGGGGCTTTTTTCCAAATATTATTCCCAGGTCCTGCATTGATTAGCTTGTCACAGTGGGCTAAAATGAGAGGCTGTCTACCACATGCATCCAGCTATGCTGGGAATAGATATTTGGGATCATCTCACTCTCACTGTGCAATGCAACACATGCTCATTAGCACACCAGAGGATGTTTTATTCCTTCTGAGTCATAAGTGCTGTATAATCCATAGCCTAACTCCGAGAGGGGAAAATAAAGATACCATAGAAATAACATAAGCCAACTGTAGATATCTTTTTCTCCTCCTGAATCAGTCTGTATGCCAGTGCTCAGTGAGCCTTCCAGTCCATCATCTCTTTTCCTACAAGGATCTGCATTAGCCTGAGTAAAAAAAAAACTATCTTTGCTAGAAATTTGATGCCCTTGAACCTCATTATGAGCTCTTTGCAGTCTTGCAAACTCAGTCTTTATCAAATCAAACTGATGGATATATTCCCCTGTGGAAACCATTTATATGCTGTGTGGCAATAACCACCACACAGTGGCTTCAGTGGTTGTCACTGTGGCAGGCTGGTTAGAGAAGAGGTAGAAAGGGACCAGGAAAATGGAAAGAATTGAGAAGAAAGAAACTGAAAACAACCAGACCACAAAGCCTACTTTGTTGTGCAGAAACCACATTAGGGTGATGTGAAATGGAGAGAGCTGAGAGTGGTAGGAAGCCTTGGGCTCAACACTACTCTTTCATGCTTAAATTGCAGTTTTCCAGCACATGCCTTCCTGATGTCTGCAGCATGGATTGTTGGATACAGAGTTAAATGTCGTATTTGATTTTCCTCAGAGATGCTATGCCTTTTTGTGTAGTTGTTAAGGCTCCACAGTTGGTCACCAAGGGAAAAATAATGATACTTTCTGTAACCCACTTGGGTTCTCGGCACATGAGAATATTGTGATAACATAGCACAACAGCTTTGTCTTTAGCTGATGTTTTTCCTCCTTAATTAGCTTTCTATTGTTACCCATGATATTACCTGGAAAACAATAAGTGGGCGATAGTCTCCCTTTTTTTACCACTAGTGTTCACTGAACCACATTTAATTAATAGAATGTATATTGACATGCATAACATAATCAGGTCAGAGACTCGAGCTGAAATTGATTGAGTGCAACTCTTCTACACTTATTTCAATTTATGAATGTTCACATGCAGACGAGTAGTGAAAAGGTTTAATTTCCATTTGTGTTGTTAGCATAATCTTTATAATGTAAGCATTAATTGAACATGCTCTGTGTTGGTGTGGAGCAATCAAGCATGTCCAGTTTTCATAAGCGAAGGTCAGAAGTCAATTTTAAACAGGTTCCAAGCAGTCTAGTTATAGAAATATATTTACATTTGATCAGCAACAGTACTAAAGATTAAGTTCCTGGAAAGTTAGCATTTTTTTTAAAAAAAAAGGCTGTAAGTATTTTGGAATAGCAACTCTTGTGTAAAGTTAGGGGTTATTTTAATTTTTTTGAGTTAGGGGGATGTAGGTGTGAAATGGTTTACTGCTACAGATCTCTGCAATCATTTCTTTTAGTTGGGTTGTCATGCGCATCGTTGTAAACCTGGAGTTTCAATCCTAACCATAATTCATTAATTATTTTTATTAAATCTTAATACACCAAGTTTTTTTGACCTGAAAGCCCCATAGCAATGATGAGTTACACTGCTTTTTCAATGTGTGAGAGACATTGCAGCATTCTAGGCTTGGTGAGGGATATTCTCTATATCTTGAGCCAAAGTAGTATGGGGTGTTCTAAAATCTGTGGGTTTTTAGTGAAGGTGTTTTATCTTTCTAATAATCTTTATTAATTTCTATCTTATTAACAAATGGATATTTTTCTTGCACACTGCATCATAGGTATATGACACATTTTTCTATCATCCTTCTTTTCATTGTGTCCACAAAGATTTGCAAGTGTTTAAACGTTGAATAGAAACATGCATGTAACTGCATTTTGTACGCAACAGTACTTTGATTTATTTATTTATTCATGCACTTACTGGGGGAACAGACCATTAAGATACACATCTCATTTCCAATTTAGATACCTCATAAATTCTACTTGGTTGATAAATTAATGGAAAGGTCTAGAGATTTCAGTCTGGGAATTTGTCACATAAAACATTCCTCTTTCCCTTGGGATTTTATTGACCTAGAAAGGAAAATACAACCTCCTGTTTCTGGAAATCTACCTTAGGAACTAAGGGCCATAACTTAAAAGATATTTACAATAGTGCAGCAGAGTACTGTGCAATACATGAAACAATAATTGATTTCTTAGTTCAGCTGCCAAATAAAAAAAGCACCACCAAATGCAATTAGTTATGATTAAATCAGTTTTCAGTTTTTCTCAGAAGGACAAAATGTTGGAAACTTTCCTTTTGTGTCAAAGTCCTTGATTTCCCCTGAATTGAAGTGTTTGCTATATTTTTGTATTCATGTAAGGAAGGTAGCAAAGGACTTTTAATCAGGTATTTGTCATTGCCCTTTTACACTAAGAAATAGCTCACAATTGCTGCAAGGCTCCTTGATTGACTCTTCTCCTCTTCCTGCAGGCTTTGAGCCTGTGTTTCCTGAGAGAGGCTGTGGGGCATCCAGGGTAGACAGCCCCTCTCTCATTCTTCCTTGCTGAGGATCATTTTTTTTCCCCCTACCTGAAAAAGAGAAACACTCTAAACTCACTGGTTTTGCCTATGCAATGAGAATACTAATCAAGCTGAGAGAGGCGTTCTTTCGTACATTGACACATACATACAAAACAATAGCATATGCTATAGCTTCTCAGACAAGATATGCTCTTGGAAAGTGGAAGATGAAGACTCAAACAGCTTCAATAGGCTGTGAAAGTTCAATCTAGGGTTTTCCACTAAGTGGGTGATTGTCCTAGTCAGTAAGTGCTTATTTGTGACCAGTAGTGAGTCATCCAGTTTTTTTATACTACTTCTGAAAAATGAACATCAACATTTTGCCCAGCTTCTAATTTCTATGCTCTTAAATGTGAAAAGTAGCAGGCAGGGGGATTTCTTCTTTTTGAGTTCCTGACTAATTCCTACTGATTCAGAAGACATTCAGGAATTAAGATGTTTCTGAAGTTCTCACAAATGCTTTTGCTATCTGTATAAATATATGCACACGTGTACCTTACATATACCCTGAAGTATTTGCTTGAAAAGGAGCTTTTTGAGGGAATAGAATGGAACCAGGATGTGAAATCATAACAGTTTATCTGTGCTAGGCATTTATTAAGACAGAGATGTGGTGAGGTTTAAACAGACTCCAAATCAAACTTTTCACTATTGATCATAAATGTCAATATCACTTGATGATGTACCTCTCTCCCATCTGTGCTGTGTTCTTGCCTTATGTGGATACATGATACAACAGGTAGAAGTAATAAGTGCCCAATCCTCCTTTTACATGGCCAGCATGAAAGCAGAGCAATCCCCCCCGTGGCTATAGAAATGGAAATTAGAGAGCCTCAAGCAGAGAAAAAAAAACAATGAGAGGTCACCCAATTCCTTTGATTTCCAGCTACCACTCAGTATAGCTGCCTGGCTAAACTGGAAGGATTATTATCTAGCCCTGGGAATATGCTGTACCTCCACTGCACAGTGGGAAGTCCTGGCCCTTCAAATTCAAAGTATCTCGTACATGGTTTATATGTAACTGGCAATTACTAATCGTGTATATGTCTTTTTATATGAAAGGTGCTATGCAAAGTGTTAGGGTGCATGTCTGATTCTTCCTATATGCAGAATTTCTTGGGCTAACATTCATTTTCGGTGTTAGATTATTTGAAAGAGCAGCAAAAGTTTACCCTGTGATTTAAAAGAACATACATTTGAACAGAAGCGGCATGATATTGTACTTCTGTTGTCTAATTGTGATTGACTGCAGCAGAGGATGATATATTGCTTTCTGGAAATGTCGCCCTCAGTACACCTGTTTGATACTTGTCTAATGCTCATTGACTAGTGATTACTAACCTTGCAGACCTTGCATTTGAAGCTGCTTTCAAACACAGAGACTGGCTGATCAGACTTTCTGGAAAAAATACCTCTGTAAAAGGAATGGTTCCTACGAGACGTACAAAAGTGTTGTATACTACCTAATTAGGGCTAGCTCCATTTGAAGGAGGTCAGATAGACATCTGGCTATGATACTGAATAAATATTCTTCAGGAAAACATTTTTTCCTTGTTATCGTTCATTTGCAATTAAGCATATTATTATCTTTAGAGTAATGGCAAAATTACCAGATTGATGATATCTTTACAAATAATTTACTTAATATATTTTCCAAAGTGTTTCTGCTTTAATATAAAAACCTGATCCTGAATCATTGTATGGAATAGCGGGAAGCAACGTCCCGCCATAAAGTTCTCTAAGGCACTTGGTCTCAGCCGGCTCAGCACAGTTGCATCACCTGGACAGCTTGGTAATACTCTGCATTTCTACATGCTGAGAGCTGCCACAGCCTCTCTGTAGGTGGACTCTGATGAACGATTTCAGTTCTGATTTAGCTATAAATGCCTTTAAGCTTTATGTACAGCTGCTATGTTGGAAAGGACCAACAAGTCCAGGACTCCATAAGACTGTTCCTTCCATTCTTAGAAGCTAAGCTTTGCTTCTGGCATTTCTTTTGATGGTGGTTCAGGTATTTGAGCATATCTTGACTGTCCTTGTTTGAGTTAGAACAGAACTAATTCTGTTCAGTGATTTTACTTGTGAGCTAAGTCACTCCTAAGTAACTGCACTTTTTGAAGTTAACGGCATATTTTTGAAGACAGTTTCTGCTTCTAGAAGTGATAACACTTAGTGGTTTATAGTTGCTACTAAGGATTGGTATGCAGAAAGGCTCTTGCTTATACTTGCTTCTATGAAGACCAAGGTCACTGCTAAATCCTCTGTACCATGTTTGGGTGGTGCAAAAAGTAAGAGGCCCTACCTGCAGGGAGGAGTGGACAGGACAGTTAACTCTAAACTGACCAATAAGGTCCATGTATGTCATATTCGGTATAAAGCTGAGGAATCAGGGTCAAGCTCTCTTCTTCAATACCTGGTGTTTGAGTAAGATTCTGTCCATTCTGCCTTCAATTCCAGTCTGTGCATTCCTGAATCCCGTTCCTGTCTGCCACTGAATCCAGTCCGGGACTTCCCCAGTACCTGCCCATAGCATCAGTGGTAATTTGTGGGGTTTAGGATTTATATTGGTATTGTATATACTTGTATGTATTTAATTTTATTGATACTATTTTCCTTAAAGCTGTTTTAGTTTTCTTTTCCAAGCTGTAAGTTTCTCTCTCTTATTCCCTTTTTCTTCCTGTTTGGGGAGGTAGAGGGCTTAATAGAGAGCATCTGTCATTTGTCTAGTGGCTGGCCCAGTCCTAACCCTTGACATTGACCCACAAACACAGAGGGTGGTGGGGAGGAGTGCCCTGGGCACTGTATTAAACTAAATTTATCCTAAAAGCCCAAGATTTTATTGTAAATCTTGCAGAAAGGCATATATTTAAATGAGGTACTTTAATGGAAAAATAGAGGCTTGATTTCTCCATGCACTCATCTATATTCACTTTCACAAGAAATTCTAGGAAAATTGTGACACTCAATATTAAAAGATAAATAGACATTTGTGTAGCTCAGCAGTTAAAGAATGCTTTTAGTAAATAGCAGTAACAACACTATTAAACAGCTCTTTGATGCCTGTTTATCCAAAGCTTATTTTATGAGCTGACCAGACCAACTAATTGGTCATGAAAGCACTCAAAGCCTGTCCCTCATATAGGAGATTTATAGCAAATTTTTTATGTAAAGACTTTTCTACCTTTGCAAAAACTACCTATGTCCTTTCTAACTGCATGGAAAACACTGTGGTGGCATAATAGTCTAAAAACAGGCTTCTCTACTGGTTTTACTAATTTTTAAATCTGCCGTTTGACCTCCTGTGATAAGAGTGCTTTTCAGTGTTTTGCTGCACTGAACACCTCTAAAAGCTGGTTTAAATAACCTTATCTTTTAAAATATTTGAATTAGTGCAGATTAGTGCAGATAAACAGTGCTGTTTATCTTAGAAGCTAGCCCAAATAGGAAGCCCTACCCAAGACAAGGAGTACGTGCCACAGCCAACCAGTCTGCGTGCTCCTGGGATAAGCTGCAGCTCCACAGGCAGACAGACCAGCACTGAACTAATGCCAGACAAAGCAGTTCACTTTGGCTGGAAAAGTAAAAATACTTCAATTTTGAAAATTGAGACAAAATTTGTGATCTTTCTACTTGTGAAAATTGAAGCAAAACATTTTATTCTGCTTGTCTATCCTAAATCCCAGGGGCTGGTGTTTTCAAGAGCTATGATTTCCATTTGTGGGTGTGTTTGGGGTGGAAAGTCATGACAGAAAAATTCCCAGCCAGTCTGCTTACAGACTTTTTTGTAAGGAAGATGTTAAATAAATGCCGTATGTTTTGTTAAAGAAGTTTGTGATGGGAATGGTGGTAAGTTACACAGAAGCAGTGAGGATGAAGGCTGAAGCAGGAGTAAGATGTATGTGCGTGGACATTCATGGAAAGATGGGAAAAGGGAGAAATATCACCAGATTTTAGAAACACAGACTTGAGCAAGATTGAAGTTCAGCAAGGCCCTGTAACTTACAGGACAAACCAGGCAGGAAAGAGAAACAAAATGGGGTAATCTGGAAGAAATGGAAAAGTTCTGTGAGATGGCTGGGTGGGTATTTGTTTTGTACATTAAGGAGCATTGGTAAGCAGAAATAGCAAAAAAATCACTATGGTCTCACAAACTAGATTTTCTAGCCATATCAAGTGTGAAAACCCTTTGCCACTTTGGTTTTGGGCAGTTTCTGAAACATGGGAGATGTACACCAGGGGCTGGAGGAAAAATTTTTTTAAAAAGTTAATTCTTAAGTGAAACCTCCAAACCCTGAAGTGTGCTTTCTGTAATGATATGTATACAGCAATATTGGAAAATCTGACTTTCAGAGTATAAATTTCCAGGAATCCAGAGTATGTAGGAACAGGCAAGAGATTTTTCTAGATTTGGACCATGTCTGCTGGTTTGGAGAAGGGCAGCTGACACCTAAGCTCTACACAGCAGGAAAGGAGGACTACATAACTAGAATAGTAGTTTAGACATGCTTTTTATCTGAATGGATAAACAGCTTAAAGCATTAGTGGAACTGAAAATTCTATCCTTGCTGCTCGATATTGATCTCCTCCACAAGGGTTTGCTAGAAACATTTCAAAGACTTTTTGACACATGCACACACATAAATTCTCTTCATATGTCATAGTCCATTTGGTTTTGATGTAAATATTGAAAAGGTCAATCAATGCTATTTTCCTTTTTCTTTTTGCTCTCTCACTCTGAACATTTTACAACACTATATAGGACATATCTTGGGGGGTGGGGGGGGTATAGGTGTGGGGCAGTCTTTGTGCCTACATCCCCACTCCAAATGTACCTCATATGCCAAATGTGTATAATTTACCTGTGCCTCAAACTAAGACTCAGCATTGCTTTTGCTAAAGTCAGTGTCCTGGTTTGAAGGACAGGTGTCTCCCAGGGAAGGCAGGAGCCTCCCTTGGAATAGGGATGTAAACCCCTTCCCTCCAAATTATTGCAAATTTGAAATCAAGGGGCTCTCACGCAAGGATATGGGAGTAGGAATAACAGTTCTTTACTAGTATATATATATATTAAAACAGGTGAACAATAACTAAATATAAACATTAACGGCAAAGCACAGTCAGAAAGAACCCGGTCCCAACCCTCTGGCCTGAGTCCTTTCCCTTCGGTGCAGTGATGGTCACGGTCGGCGGTGGGGGGGGGAAGAAGCGGCTGGTGGTTCCCGGCGGGCAGGGCAGGCGCGGTGATGCCCCCGCGGCTGCAGGGGGCGCTGTGGCCGCGAGCTCCGGCAGACACGTGGCAATGGCGGCGAGACGGGCACAAAGCGAGGCTCGGCTTCACCGGTTCCCCGGGGCGGTCGGTCCCGGCGGTCCGGCGGGGCTCTCGGGAGCAGCGAGCTGGGGCGGCAGGACGCCT
>VZZY01007867.1:99924-120255 GCA_013400335.1 Eurystomus gularis | reverse complement strand
AAGAGAGAGCGCAGCTGCCTCCGCCCCCCCTTTTATCAGCCCAAATCTCGCGGTATCTCTGTCCCCCCACCACGAGAAACTCCGACACCCCCCTCCCCAGGCCTTTGTTCTTTCTTAAGTATCCAGCCATTTGTATCCTAGTAACCTATGGGACAAAATTCTACAGGTGAAAAGGAGCAAACTGAAAACAAATCTAACCCCCAACAGTCAGTTAAGAAATCTATTTGACAGGAATGAACTGGAGGATGCAGCTGTGCAGGTAAACCACATGGGCAGTCAATCTATAGAGCTTGCTGGAGGAAGGGAAGGACAGTGCTGACAAATAATTTTTTTACGGTCTTCATGTGTTCAACGAATGTGATGGAATATCTGATACCTGTGAGAACTGGAAAGGATCTTGACTCTTGAAAATCATATCATAAAAAGCCACCAGTTCACAGAGCAGAAGAGACAGTGCTTGTTTCAGGAAGATGAACTGTGACAGTGTTATCAAATTTTAAATTTGTGTTTTAAGGAGGTGTTCATCTTTCTGATCTGAATCTTAGAAAAACCTGCTGATATGCCTTAGTATATTTAAGTTAATGTATCTGAATTTGTATAAAATTATTTGAATTGGAAACTGAGATGGAAATTTGATGAGAATGTAATGGGAGATGTTTCCACTAGCTCCCAACCAGCCTATGTTGGAAATAATATACAGAAAAGTTGTCTTCTAGGTATAGGAGAAACTAACATCTTCAAGGATAGAAAAATTGAAAGAAAATACTTAAGAATCATAAACTTTGTGGGATGGTTAACTAAAAATTAATTTCTATTTTATTGAAGCCAATTGATTTCCCTGTTGGTGTCCATGTAGTGATATAATTGCAGAACTCAGACCCTCTTTGGTCCATTTCTTAATCTATCCATCTGAGAGATAAGGGCTTTGTGCTAAGTGGACGGGTTGTTGTATAAAAGCCAAGATACAATGCATAGATTAAACCTTCAACCATGGATTACAGCACTGTGATGAGTGTGTATAAATTTAGAATAAAAAAAACTCATCTCACCCTGGGATCTTCTGTTTCAGAAAGGACTGCTAAGAACTTAATTTGTGGTGTTTTGTGTTTTAGTGATATGTGTTGGTTTGCTGTGATACATCAAAGCTAACTAGAAGTTGAGCAAAATGTAGACCTTAGATTAGATTCAGCATTTCAAGGACAGTGAACGTGTGCTCTGTGTACAGGATTGCTCAGAACTGGTGAGGATGCCCTCACCAGATACATGAGGCTTTGTGCACTGCATTTTTGTTAGTGCTGTTATTGTCCTAAAATGTAACAGAAAGGGTAAAATCTAACAAAAATTCTACTTGCCCAGTAGAAAACCTATTCTATGTTTTGATCTCCTAATCTCTGTAGGAATCTCTCTATGGATAAGATGCTACTATGATCTCTAGGATTGCTTTGTCCTTAATATTTGATTAACAAATTGGTGGACCATACTACCATGGTAAAAGATGAAAACGCCAGATGAAATACATTACATGTAATAATTAGTACTGATGTAATGACTGATGTTATTTTAAAGGGGGAAATTAAAACCTGATAAATAATTCTAGACTTGGTCTTTATAAGACTCCTTTTAAAAAATCTATAGTCTCTTCTTTAAGATGCAAAAGCTTTATACAGAGAATGCAGTTCATTCTTCAGTTACACAGGAAAGGTTAAGAGGTTAACAAACAGTCCTTTGAAAAAATATTATTTTTACCTTTGTTCTGTCTTCAGTCCTTAGGTCTTACAGCTAAGATTAGAAACTTTTTCCCAGTTTGGTTTTTCTCCTTACATTTACAGACCTGAGAGCAGAATTCTCTTGGCATAATTTCTATACCTTTAAAAACACTTTCTGTGAGCAGCAGAATTTTATGAAAACTCTTCCTGTGATTTTAGTGATAAAGCTCAAGGAGGTCACAAAGGAAATGAGTTGTTCATGTCATGTCTCAGCCTGACTGTTTCTGGTTTACTAATGTTTACCCAGATCAAGCTGTCAGTTAAATTCGAAAGAAGATTTTTCTGAAGTCTGAAATTCTCAAAATTCATCAGCTTCCCATAATGTCCTGCTATTTAACAACCTCATTAATTGCAGTAGAAGCCCTAAAATGGCCAGCCAGTCAAAATGCAGTGGGATGAACAAGGTCAGAAGCAAAGGGCATCAGGAAAGCTAATACCAGCTGGTGCTTACTGTTGTTCCACAAGGAGTCAGCACTGCCTGTGGCCTTTTATGTTATCACTTACAAAAATTCTAACTCCATTGATTTCAGCAGGGGTTTTAGATCCAATTGGGATCCCTGTAAAAGATATCCAAATCTGCCTAATGCGAGTAATATGTGATTAAATCTGATAATTTAATCTTAATTGCGCAGATGAAGAAGATGGCATTAAGACAAGTTTCTCACAAGAGGTTATTAAGAAAATTAAGGATTAGAGAGTGAGAAACCGATTATAACAATTTAGCAGGAAGGCAGAAAACACGTATCAGGAATAAATGATTACTCTTTTAAAATGGTACAAGATAAGAAGAATGATACCTTATATTATTTCTTAGGACTGGCCCCAACTCCTGGCTTGTGCATCTAACATGGTGCCTTAGTATTCCTTTGATCAGACAGCTGGTTCAAGGTTAATAGGTAGTTTGGTTTCCTTTCTAAATGTTCCTAACCCAGTAAAGCAAACAGATAAATGTGCAATGGAAAACATGTGAAAAGTTCAAATAGCTGCATTAAGATTGTTTCCATGCCAGACAGCCAAGAACACACATCAGTGTCTTCCTGGATCTATACCAAAAAAAGTGGTTTATATGATTTTGTTCAAAATACCAGGTACAATGCACCTCCCCACAGCTTACTACTTTTCTGACACTGTCCAGCTTTTTAATAAAGCTGAACAAATACTGAAGGGAACATTATACTTACATTTACACAGTTTATTGCAATAAGTCTGATATGAAATATCTCAGATGCCCTTCCCTTCCTTGTTTCCAATGTTGTGTTCAGCTTAATTATTGTCACAAAAGGACTGGAAGTCCAGCTATAACACATAATGACACTTCAGTTTTATTTGCAGCACAGTTTTCAGGTTGCATTAAAGTAATATAATTAACACATTTTCTGTCATGTGTTAATACTTTGCAATGAACCTACAGTACATATAAGATTTTATTTCTTTCTCAGAGAACAAAGAACTACTCAGCTTTGTTAGAATTTCTACATAACATTTTCTAGCAGGCTTTTTTTTTTCTATTAATGCAGGACACTTTGCTAAGACTTCGCCTTTCAAACACCTTTAATTTTCACTGGAATCTCTTCTATGCATTTAATTGCATGGGTTTAGTTTCAGTCCTTAGTAATGAAATCTGGTGGTTTGTTTTTCTTTGGTTGGTGGTGTTTTGTTGTGGTTTTTTTTAATACCCTCATATAGACACAGAAAATAGATGTGCCTCTCTCTGCTCCCCCTCCTCTTTTAGACCATATCCTATACTCACTTTGGCAGGGCCAACCACTATTTAGCATTAGTGGCAACAAATGCATGGTGACAGCACAGGTGGGTAGGCTCATTTACACACAGACTGCCCAATGTTGTGAGAGAACACAATTAAATCTTTGTATATTCGCATAACTGTGCACTGGCAATCAGCAAAACTAATTGCTAGATGCAAGATGAAACTGAGTCTTTCTAAAGTATTTAGTTCTGTCTTATGACTGAGATTTTTTCCTATAGATATGCTTCTGTGTATTAAAAGTTAAAGGACAGGTAACGTTCTGCAGACAGGTTTTTTATTAGAAGCATGGACATGTATCAGTAGAAAGCTATAGTTACTTGATTAACTTCAATGGAATTACATTACACCTCTGGTGCTCCAATGAGCAGAAGCTGATCCCTGATGTCCATGCAAATAAACAATACTTCTAGAGCAAACCCACTGGAGATGTATCACTAGTGAACATAAAGTGAAAACAGTTGTTTCTAATGCAGGAAAAAAGGAGAGATATTTTAAATACACTGGTCTGTAACAGTGTCCATCATTATTTTGAAGTACTGAAGTATTTGTGACCTTTGGAGCTCACAGCAAGTTAATTCTTAACATCTTGCTGCTTCATATGAAATCTGGGAAAATTTGCTCCAAAAGAGTGGGCACAATATGGTCTTTTCCTAAGCAATCTTTTATTGATCCAAATGCAAACAAGTAAGTTTCTCAGCAGTGTGCGAGAGGTGAAGCAATTGGTACTCTATCTAATGTCTGGGGTTTTTTTTTCCACTTACAATGGGAAAAGATATGTGGGCATTGGTATTTTTGCATATGTTTTTTTTAGTCTTTGGAAGATATTTCAACTGTTCAGATTTTTAATTCAACATTGCTTTTAATATAATACCAGACTATTTACCAGTGCATTTTTTCCTCATTCAGGAGTAGTACCTTACAACTATACCTCTGTCCAAACTCTTCTCTTTTCCTCTGTGTTCTACAGGATGTGACAGTGCTCCCATTGGTTGTGATGAAACTGTATATGATATATGGGCACATATAATACAACATAATATAGTAATTATTTTATTATATTGGGTTATATTGTAATGTGTAACAGAGTTATGGTTTTAGTCAAATGTGTGATGCAAGTTCACAATTAATACTCAGCATAAACTGTGGTGTGATGTGAAAAAAGCCCAAAGGACAGAAGCAGCACACACATACCCCCAAATCCTAACCTCTTGCAAGAGGAGCTATTAAGAATCATATCTATTATGGGTCTGCAGAGAGTAAAAAAAATAAAACAGAAGAAAAGAGATTTACAGAGGTTTGGAGTTAGAATAGCAGTTTCCACATCTTGCTATCATGAGATTTACTCTTTCAGGTGAACAAAGGCAATTAAACCTCCAGGACTTTTGTTTCCTCTAGAAATCTTGAATATAGCATGTATGTGGGATAAGAAGACCCCTTTATTTGTTTCTGTAGTCATACTACACTTAAATATTAAATCTGTTGCCTCAGCATAGATTTTTCTTCTTTTTAATAGGCTTGATTTTCAGCCTGTTAGTGAGAAGCTGCACAAATGTACTATGCTGCCAGTTTTCATTACTGCTTTAGTTTAAAAACAGAATCGTGAGTGTGTTTCATTGCATGATTTCAAAGGAAACAGATCAGTGGAGGCCTTTTGAGAGTTTAAGTCTTTTTTGTCTTTTAATGAAAACCTGTACATTGTCTTTTTTCCCCACATAACTGACACCTTTACACATACTTGCATCTAAACTGATGTTACATGTATTGTATGTATTGTAGATCACAGGACTTTTGGTGCCAGAGTTCTTGTCTTCTACTGTATTTTATAAAACATCTTTTACACTTACAGTACTCTCTAAATAATAAATAAAACAGATAAAAAGCTTAGCAAACCCTTCAAACAAATATAAGATGTGAGATTTCAGTCCCATCAATATGACAGGACCTCCTGCAGAGGTGTGAGACTGCAATAAATTACTATTGTGAGTTAATAGGGATTTTGTGTGTCAAAACAGGCATTCAAAAAACTACATAGGTTGCTATTTGGGCGAATTTATTTGTTTGCCTCTAAACCTTTGGTTGTCATCACTGCAGAAGCTGAACACTGCAACGCTAATAAAGTTATAAAAGCAATGTTAAGCAAGGCATCAGATGATGTCTATCTTTTGAATGAGAGTTAGAGCTGGGCCACAAGCTGAAAGACAGATTATGATTCTTGCTCTATTTTTCAAGGGTTATGGAGTACATAAAGATGCCAAGATGCTCATCTCCTGTTATCTTGGTCTAGATCTTCAGTGGGCTGCCCCACATTGTGCAGAGGAGTAGTGGTGGGATGGGTACTCTAACTTGTCTTGAACTCCAGCTCAGCACCTTTCCTCCAAGGTAAGGATTATGTTGTTGTTTACAGCAGTGAAAAAGAAGGAACTGTTACATAACTGTGTGCAGCAGCACCTCGAGGCCCTGACGGACATCAAGGGTTTCATGCTCCATGTTACACAGTGAAGGGCAGCCACTCATACCATGTGAACTTGGGCTAGCAGAGTGAGGAGTGGAAAGAAAACCAGAAACACAGAGAAGGGAAGCAATGGCCAAAGATTTCGCAGCAAGTCATTGACAAATGTAGATGTGCATTTCACACTAACAGAAGCTGTTTTCCTGCTCTGCTGTACCTGTGAATAATTGACCAGCTGAGCAAGATATGTTTAAACAATTGTCATCTTACTCTGATCTTCAGCACACAACTAGTCAAGTGAACTCCAGCTGTGTGAGCTGAATCTTGCATCCCACATTGTGCAGATTTTCTGTATCAGTGGCATATAATAGGTGGTTTCACGTTTTTCTCTTTAGATTAACAGGACAAGAGAAGGTAACTGTAGCAGCTTGTTATACAAGAACAATCAATGCCTAAACCTATTTTTGTGTTAATTTCTACTAGGAAGCAGACCAATACTGTATTTCTTTATTATTAAACAGTGAAAAAAGGGAGGTGTGTTTTGAATTAGCTTGCTCTGCCAAAGACAAATCCCCACTACTTCTACTTGCTTTGCTGGGGGAAAAATAATTATGAGAGAGGCCAGCTTTTCCCTTCAAACAATCTTGTACCTAGCCTGCATATGCCTTTTGCTTAGAGATCTCACAGGCTCCCGCAGGTGATCAGCACAATGTGACTCACAAAAGCAGAAGGTTTGGAGTCAGCAGCGTCCTTCAACAAGATTGAGGGGGTGGGAAATGACAGTTAAGAGGAATGATACATGTGGAGACATTTTCATGTGGCTCTTGCTTCTGCTTTCTCACATCTACTGCTGCTCTGCTGATGACACAACTAGCAAGTTATTAAAAATTTAAGGTTATTCAGAACCATCTTTCCCTACACTGTCCAAGCACTTTCCATTTCTCACACCTGTCCTCAGAAGCACTTTCATTCCTCAAGAACAGCAGGGGAATAAAATATATCTACAATGTATATTATGTTTAATATATGGCAACTTGATCTTATGTACATTATTGTCACAACAGATAATTGCTGAGTATTTTTTCTCTTAGAGGTACTTAGAGGTTTTTTTTTTCATGTCCCAAAAACTGTATATACGGTAGGAACACAGACTCTAAGGGATTCTGCCATTTGAAAAAGGGACTATGTATCAAGGGTGTGAAAAATGCCTGCAAATACACACTGTGCTATTAGTACTACAGCAGCAACTTTTCTGCTGCCCTTCTCTTGCTCTGGAGAAGAGGCTGGGAGTGGGGATGCTTGTGCAGGTGTTTCGTGTCACAGTTTGTGGCTTGGTCATACCTTTGTGTGAGGAATACCTCCTCCAAGGAGGTACATACAGATTTAATCTTCCTCTCCATAATTTCTCTCTTGACTGAACCAAACATTATTTCACTTCCTGAGGGGTACCGGTTCTGTCTGTTAAACCAAGTGCCAGTACTTGCCTGGTTAATTAACAGCTCTTTGCTTGAGAAAGATAAAGGTCTGTCTTATACAGACACACACAGAGTTTTGTGAGCCAGAGATGCGCTCAGTGGCCAGTTAGGCTTATCT
Source organism: Eurystomus gularis (assembly GCA_013400335.1). Classification (NCBI taxonomy): domain Eukaryota; kingdom Metazoa; phylum Chordata; class Aves; order Coraciiformes; family Coraciidae; genus Eurystomus; species Eurystomus gularis. Next base: position 112,679 of record VZZY01007867.1, on the reverse strand, counting down.
ATTTGAGGCTGTTATTGCTCCTTGCACCTCACACTCCCTGGCCGTGTAGTCCTGCTGACTTCCTTGTGGATTGATAGTTTCAGTTCAGGGAATGGATCAACCTGAAAAATGTTCTCCTTTTTATTTTGCAGGGCTGCTTTTGATATGGTTGCTTCCCCTGTGCTTTTCCTACACAAGGGATAGCAACATCATGCAAAGTGGCAGAGGGAGGAGTGGGGTTGTGACATCTTCCCTGGCTGTGGAGCATTTGAGTTGTCATTTTTCACTGGGATGTGTATTCTCCATGGCTCCTTAGATTTTATGTCAATGTGTACAGGAACAAATATTTTGCATGTAAGCTGCTAGGTGGGACAGATACATGTAACTCATTATTAGGTCTTAACTTCTGCCATATATAACAGTAACCTGACACTCTGAGATGACAGTAGGATTGGGATATTGAATACTCGCTCCCACTGTTTTTCTCCGTAGCCCTCTGTAGGGGTTACTGAATTTGGAGTGACCCCTTTTCTACTGCAGAGTAGGCGATAGGATTTCAAGGATGATTGTGAGGCACAATACAGCCTCCAGTTGCACTTTTTTAGCAGTGCTTATTGGTAGGTTACATTTATCTGTTTTTTTTTTCTGTGGGAAATGTATTTTCTACAAACTAAAGAGAATAGAACTATGCTTCCAAAGATTTTTCATCCTATCATGAATACTAAAATTACATAGTTTGGTAATTTTTCATGATGAATTCAAAATATTTCCTTTTCTTGAACCAAAAAAAAAAAAATTACTCTTGAGTCACAGAGATTTTGCCAAGCTCTTTAAATTGCAGTTTGGGTACTTTATCACTTATGTTCTTCTTATCCCACAGTAGATGATAGACTGGCAAAGGAAGGTAATAATGGGAATAATTTACTCCAAGATAAACACAGGTAAAGGATGCAATTGTAATTTAATCTCAAACAGATCTGAAAACATACTTATCGGATTCAACAAACTGAAATGCCTCTGAACAAGAACACTGACATGATTATCTTGATTATAAATCTTACAGTGGGATATTTTGCTGTGCTGCTTTAGAAATTTGCTGAAACTTTCAAGTCATGGAGCAGGTGAGGTTGGAAATCTCTGGTCAGAAGCTAGAGCGGGTTGCTGAAGGTCACATTCACTCAGGTGTTGAACATATCTAAGGATGGATACTCTGCAATCTCTCTGGGCAACCTGTGCCAGTCAGTGTTTTTACTAGGCCCATCTGAATAGCATTGTAAAGGACACTTGGAGCTGCCTTTTAATTTATGACCCAGACTGGGCTGTAAATTTATGTGGACAAAACTGTTTCTTTCCTTAACACTAAGAATTAAATATCACCAGCACAGAGCAGCAGAGATCATGTACTACTCTTTCCTTGAATTCAGATGTAACTTGTGGAGAAGCCTCTTGTTTGCTGGGCTTTGAAGTGCAGCTGCGTATGGCCTAGAGGGCAAGATCATTTAAATGTTAATATTTTTTCCTGAAAACTTAAAACAGCTAATACCCAGGATGCAATTTCCTCTTTTCTGCTTCAGTGAATTGCATTTGAGTCCTTGTTGGAGAAGAACTGTCTCCTATAATGTAGATGTGCCTCTCCCTAGAACACGGATGGATGTAATGAAGGGAGAGCATAAGTGCATATTGGATATAGAATGCTGTGATGGAGAGGGGAGCTATTGACTGATACTCTGACTTTGCTTCAGTGATTTCTCTCAGTGGTTGATGCAAGACCCTCCTGATCATTTGCTGGGAGTAATGGGAAAAATAGTGGGGCACTTTGATATTGTGTTCTCAAATTTCTTCCCCAAAATTAAGGCATTTCACTCTATTCCATTTGAGAAAAGCCGAAGTGTAGGTCTCTATCCAAGGCTGGCCAGCTGTAGGAAAAGAGAAATATGCCTATGGAGCAGTAACAGATACAAGTTTGCCCTGTAGCACCTGAGTGCTGTGTGGCACTGAGGACCCCCATGTGAGGTTCCTGTTTTGGACAGAGAAGTAAAAGTTTCTCCCTAACAAAGTTCTCCTGCCTCCAGTCCCCATGCTCCCTGCAGCTACCCACACTCTGCCAGAAAAAGGCAGCCATGGTGTGGATCTATGCATATTGCACATGTACCTTCCTCATTTAATGTGTCCTCTATTCCTTCCACAGCAGAGTTGTAGTGATTGCCTTGCCAATGGGTTTTATTTTGACGCTGTGGATTATGCTGAATTTGCCTATTTTATGTATTCCATTTGCAGTTATGTCTTCCATATAAACAATCCCTGACTTATAAAGTATTGCATGTAATACTACAGCCGAGCATCCTGAGTAAGGAAGCTGAAATCTGAACAAGCCACTCATCCCATATAATCTGTCTTTTGGCAGGACTGTGACGATAAATTTGAATTTCTGTTACCCTGTTACTCTTATTAGGTGGGTTTATAGGAGGTTACAATATTCAGGGCTATGACAGTCTTCAGCCCTTAACTGACAAGACTTTGCCTGTCTTTCACTTCACAAGAGCAATGGGAAAGAGGAGAAGGGATGCTGAAGACATTCCCACAGAGGTGACCAGGGGACAGCTGAGATGCAGAGATTTGTCTTTTAAATGGTACTACACAGGTTACTATCATTTGCTCCTTTAAAATGCCTCTATTTTGTGAATGTGTGCTAAGACACTTGAATGATGGGCAGAACAATTCAGTGGCTTAAGTGAAGTTGGCAGCTTTCCATATGCTATGGTATTTGTAAGCATCCATATTGATGAAAGAAATGTGAATAGTATTGCCGGATATTATGCTAGAGTTACAAAGTGCTCTTGTTCGTAATTAAAGAATTATGCACATGTAAATGGTCTTAAAGCTGGCTTAAAATTAAGCTAGAAGTCTACAACAGAATGATATAATGTTGAATTGGTGCCAGTCTTAAGAGTTGCGTACCCACTAACTTCCGGTTCGCAGAATTTCCCCAGCACAGTAAAAGGCCTTTTGTGCTTAAAAAATTACCACATAGAAAAATGATTTTCTCTCAATTTGTGATATATTCTGCCACAGAAAAAAATTTAAACCTGTGTTTCTAATAAAAAGCAGGAGTTGACCACTGTGGATTGATTTCTGTTATGGATTTTAATCATCATTTAAACCAGTAAACAGGAACCTTAGTTTTAAATAATCAATTTTAATCTTGGTTTGCATTTTTACTTATTAGTCACATTCCCAAATTGAATATTGGACCCTTCTGATTAGTAGCCACAGGAACGTGTTAATTTTAACCTAAACACCACCTGTATGTTAAATAAGGTACTTATTTTAATAAGGTGGATGTATTATATGCATTCAGCCAGTGATACACCTTTAGTCAGATTATGATTAAAAAGTAATTTAGAAAAGTGACGAAAGATACATTTACTATTTACCTTATTATAATTATGCTTTTATTTGTGTCTCTTGTCAAGATGCAGTGGATGGAATTTGCAACTCAAAAGCACAAGCCCAGCATTATCAAGTTGTTTGTTTTAGTTAAATTAAACCACCTTAAATAGCTGGTTACTTAGGGAAAACATTCATTTATTGAAATGAGTTTTAAAACTAATTGATTCATTAAACAAAGGAAGTATTGTCCATGGTTAACAAATTTTACTAATAGTTTCTGATCATCATGTCTGTCATGATTTTAAAACTACCAAATCTCATCCCGTTACACCTCATTTATATTTATGGATTGGAAGGGAATAATAAGCTATCCACTTTTTCAGCAGCCAAAAATTTCTCAGCTATGAATAAATTAGTCACTGAATTTAAGTAACTAAATAAACAGAAATGCAGAAAATATTATCCCTGCAATTGCAGAAGAGGCTATAGCTTTTTAACTAGTTCACTACATTTGCAGATTAGGTCTAGAGTTCTGTAACTCCTGTATTACCTGTTTCAGGGATTTACCTTCAGCTGTTCATGTATACTGTGGGCATATTAATATTTATTTAATTTCAAGTAATTTAATGAATTATAAAAATGCAAGTATAAATGTGAGTTGCTAGTATTTAAGTTTTAATTTTATATAGGTTTGTTAATAAAAGTATATGAAATTTAAATTACGAATCTGATTTGAATGCAGGCTTCCACTCTGGAATCCCCTTCACACAGTTAAGATGGAAACACTTACGCACCAGACAATAGCTGTTGATACAGATTATTACAAAGAACAAAATCTGTCTTGTACCTAGGCTGAAGCTGGACTATGAGACCCACCTTAAGTGAAATAATGTTAATGATCAACTCATGCTTCTAAGGTATGAGAGAATTGCCACTGGACTAATATGGGAAAAAATATTATTAAATTATGCTAAATCCACTTGAGAGAAAACCTCAGTATGTCATGGAGGTGCAGAACTAGCCTGCTGATTCATCCTGACAGTCAGGCCAGCTCATTAACTCAGGAGTATAAAATACTGAGCTTTTCTTTGAGGCAAGAGAAATAAAGAAGGGACAGCAGAGATCCTGCAAGTAGAAGCCATAAGAACAGTCAGTTTAGGAGGGACTTGAGGACTAAAGCTTATGTTTGTAGTACATTCCACCCTTCAGCCTTCTCCTTTACTGGAAGTAGGAAGAAAGTCCACATCCAAACTCTGTGGAAGGAACAGGTATGTAGATGGATCCAATAGGTGATCATGGCTGGAGAGCTCAGCTGCCCCGAGGCCAAAGACCACTTTGGTTGGCAGCAGCTCAGGGTTCCTGATGTACTCTGCTGTTGAAAGCCATCTCTCTTGGGGTTTGAGCTTGTGAGTCCTCCAAAAGCACAGGGGAGGACTGCACACCCACAGCCCCTTAGCAACATAACCAGTGGTGATGTTGTCTTCCTACAGTTGAGTCTTTGATTGCCCATGGCAAAGCATTGCTTCATGGGTTATAGTCACTAATGTTGATAATTGGCCACATAGCTTTTGCAGGCTGTGTTCTGGCTCTTCCAGAGATGGTAGTTGTCAAATATATGTCAAATATAGATGTGAAATAGCAACAAAATTAAGGTGTTCCTATTCTCTCTCTCCCTTCTAAAAACACCAATATGGTTTCCTTTATCAAGTAATGAGTAGTTTTGATAAAGTCCTGAAGGACAGTGCACAGGATTTCCATTTTGAACTAGACACATCAGTTTCCAAAACCAACAGGATCTCTTTCAGCAGGATCTTCCAGTGTTGTGGTTTAACCCAGCTGGCATCTGAACCTCACACAGCCACTCGCTCCCTCACTCACTAGCAGGACAGGGAAGAGAATAGGAAGGGTAAAAGTGAGGAAAAGGGGGTTGAGATAAAGACAGTTTAACAAGTGAAGCAAAAGTTGCATTTGCAGGCAAACCACAATGATATTCACCACTTCCAAGGCAGGTGTTCAGCCATCTCTAGGAAAGCAGGGCTTCATCACATGTAACAACTACTTGGGAAGAAAAATGACATCACTCTGAATGTCCCTTCCTTCCCTCAGCTTTTTATTGCTGAGTATGACATCATATGGTACAGAATATCCCTTTGGTCAGTTGGGGTCATCTGTTCCAGCTGTGTCTTCTCCCAGCTCCTTGTGTACCTGCAGTCTACTCACTAGTGGGGTGGTGTGAGAAGCAGAAAATGCCTTGACTCTGGGTAAGCACTGCTCCGCATTAGCAAAAACATCCCTGAATTATCAACAGTGTTTCCAGCACAAATCCTAATCATAGCCCCATACCAGCTATTGTGAAGAAAATAAACTCTATCCCAACCAAAACCAGCACACATAGATAAGGGACTGCTACAGATGGCAATGTCTCCTCTAAGATGGGAAAGCATGAGCCTGTCTGAAGGACAGGTGCAATCAATGCGGAGTCTGCAGTGCTTTTCTTCATATTACTTTTACAAATAATCCATTCTTTGGAGGTATTTTTAAGGCCCTGAACTAAGCTATCCTTTAAGAAATGTTTAGCAGCTTTTAACTGAAAGTTTTGTGTATGAGGCAATAATTGAGAAAGAAAATGAATGCAGCTTGAAATAATTCTATTGTTTCCTGAATTTTAAGCCCTGGAGTGTCGTTGTAGTGTTAAGAACCACTGGACCTCAAAAATTACAGTTCTGGGTGCTGCTTTAGGCACCTTCATGTATCTGGAGGAAGAAAGAGAGAGGGTTCTGTCACACATGAGAAGCTGTACCCTGGAGAGACAGCACAGCAAAGGAAGATGCCTGGGTCACAGCCCTGGGGCTCCTTTTGCTTTTGTAGTCAGGCTTGATACTGATCAGGGATGGGGTAAATGGATAGATAGAATAAAGCTGTGTATGCCCGATGTGTAGATAACACATTTCCTATGGAAATGTACCTTGTTTCTGTTACTTAGAAGGCTGTGAAGTCCCAAATTGTTTTGGGGAACGTCTTTGTTGCTTCTTGGAAACAAAAATGGGAAAAAAAATACTTTCAAGTGTATGTTGAGAGTTAAGAGCATTTCAGACCACAAAAGGTCTGACGCATGTTTGCATCCATCCAGGCAGCACAAGAATGAGGCTATTGACTATCTTGTTTCCAGACTTCAGCTCTTAGCTCAATCCTACAGCTATAACAAGGACCAAGGTATTGACAGATTGCATCTGACACACTGCAAAAGAGATTACTTGTAGTCCTTTCTCACAGTGGTAATTCTAAAAGATACTGCAGTGTCCATGGAAGCATGACTTCCAAAAAAAGAGAGACGTTTCTTTATAATTCACTGGATCACAAAAACCTCATAACCACTCAGTTTACCAAGGTGTTGCAATGCTGAAGTGATGAGGCACAGGAGCAAGAGTTGAATTGTGAAACCATTCTGGTACTTCCTTATTAAGTGATCTCAGGGAGGGGGAACCAAGCAAGCCTAACAGAAAAAAAAAAAATATATAAAAGAGAAACCTGAAAGAAGACCAAGAATTAAACAAACCACAAACAACATATAAAACCAACCCAAAAAACTACTTAGGAGATTGGGCTGGAAGGAGGAGATTGGCTCTTCAGGTAAGTCTAGGCCAATGAAGCTTAAGCATGTGTTCCTGTAATGACAGATGATTCAGTAGCTGATGACAGATGACAGTAGCTGAATTCATCTAGGGGACTCACAAGCTAGTACACTTTGCTGGGCGAGGCCTGTATTTTTATGTGATTGAAGAAACCACGTGATTTTTTTATTCAAATTTACACACAGCCACATATTGCATACTGTATTATTCATTCTATTTTACATGGAAAATGATTGCTTCACAATCCTGGAATATCTATTAAATCATCTAGATATTTTTGTTAAATTTCTGAACCATTTTGATTATTTTGTCTGAGCCAGAGGAATTATTTTAAAATATTGTTCTTCTTTTACATCACTTGTTTTGATTTTAATGTGCTAAAAAAGTCAAATTTATTCTAACCCAGAGAGCAGTCATTACACATTTATGAAGTAAAATAGATGCCTAACAGCAAATGATGATGTATGACAAAATATTAAAATAATGTCTTTTTTGGCATAGGCACCCCATAATGAACACTAGTGTCACAAAATATTCTCAAACCCACTCATTAATATTCTGCTTTATGTTTAGTATTTGCATCTCAGAAGGCTGGAAAGGACCCTTTGCATCTTTTCAATACGGCATGGAATGGATGAAGCACTTGTTAAATCATTCATCCTTGCTTTGGTATGTATGTTTAAATGGTGCTGAATATACTACTCCCTATGTGCATAGAAAAGCAAATGTGAAGCTTTATGGGGACAGAGACTGCTCAGGAGAAGCTTGTGGGACATTCTCTGACTGAAGGGAATAATTCAGGTGTGGATATTGCCAAAATTTTAGGTAGAATGAGCAAAATCCTGGGTAAAGTAGTAAAATATTGTAATGACAACCAAAAGAAAAATTCAAAGTTAGGATGAATTCAAAAAGGTGTTTTGCCCATATCTTAGGATAACAACTGGTCTCCACAGCAGTTCTTCTGATATGTGTATTGGTGAAGTCACTCCTTTTCTCTCCTACACACACCACAAACAGAAGTGACAAAAAAGGAGGTCAGCTGTGGGCTTCTGGCACCACTTCCTTGAGTGACATGTTTTGTCTCATAGAGGTTGTGCTAGCATAGCAGAACTACCGGGGAACACAACTGGTTCCCTATTCCTCCCTAGAAGCAAGTCTTTGTTGGCCTAGGATGTTAGTTTTTGTCATCCCAGCAGGCTGGGCAAAAATAAGGCATTCATCCTAAATGCCTTGCTTAGGCTTGAAGGCACCTGATGTCCTAAAATATATAAGCCTTTCTTGTTCCCATGAACTCTCTTCCAAGAAAATAAGATGCTATTCCTGAATTAGAACCAGTAATTTACACTTCTGCCAGGTCTCTCACCAAGAAGGACTGCTCATAGACTGCTGCATTAGCTGATGTATCTCTTTCAGGCCAAACACTGAACTTTTAGAACACTGCTTCTATTGAATATCAGGTAGATTTTGGCCAATATTGCCACTGTGAGCTGGGTCCTCCACTGCTCTGTTTTCTGTAGAACCCTACAGAAAAATAGATCCCTATGGCTCAATCTATACATAATCGGTCCACCTCTTACTTACAGCTCTGACTGTGGTATGGTATGTCAGCTTCTTAAGACCAAGTGTCCACTCTTTCTGCCAAGGGAAATCCCATTCAGCATATATGTGAAACTATAAATTGGGTAGGGGTAGGGATTATAAAGTTACCTGCACTGAACTGAGCCAAACTGAAACACCAGGGCTGTCCTTTTCTTCATGTGGACTGTACAACCTTCTCAGGTTTAGGAATGGCATGCAGAAGACCAGGCCTGTCATAAACTATGAAATCAGGGGAATAATAGACTGAATGAAATGACTGTAGCATGCACACATAGAAGTCAAAATTGATTTTGAAGTATCTTATCACTGATCTAAAAAAAAGTGTGCAGGGGATGCAGGGAGGCTGTGCTTAAAAGCTAGGAACTACACTGAAGCTGAGCTTCCAGGAGAGCAGCACACTGCTGCTGGTTGTCACATGCATTGGCTCTCCAGCATTCATGAAAGGAAGCAAAAATGTCATCTTTAATGCAACTTTAGGTCTTCAATCATATGAGGGGATACCATTGTTAAAGAAGCAGATATCTTTCTGCTAGGGAAAGTAAAAATTAAAGGGGATGTTTATCCTAGCATTCCCCATAGGCACTGTTTTAAAATGGTAAGAAAAGTTTTTAAGTCTGCATACTCACTGAGTACTTTCTTGCACTCAGATTTTTCCTCCTCAGGTGTATGGTAGGTGCAAAGGTTATGATGACCTCTAATACAGTGCACAGATGTGAAATATTGGTCATGTGGGTCACCATAGCAGTTGGAGCAAACAGACAGTTAGATTAACGTCTACTTGGTCTGCATTGTGGGACACAGTTAAAGAGTAAAACAACACAGGTATGTAATGTAGACACAGGATTAATACAGTGAAAAAACGCCACTGTTGCCTTCTTCCTGTTAAGACCTGACACTTTCTGTGATTCTTAATGTCCCACTAACCCCACGTCGACATCTGTCACAACAGGGAGTCCTCTGCAGAGAGCAGTGGCTGCCTACTGCCGATTTGAAAAGACTCGAGTTAACAGAAAAGTAGAGAATCATCACTCTGCAGAGGAGGTGGACACTATCTAAGAAATCAGCTTATGTAAGGGGTGTATCTTACAGGCATCTTTGCTGTCATCATTAATATCACTGGACTAGACTGACAACAGCTCAAGGCAAGTGTAGGTGGAAGACAAACCACGTGTCTGTCTCCAAGCACATTAGTTAATAAAGCTGTTGTTACACCTTGATTCATTGTCTAGTTGGGAGTCAAAAATAGTTATTAAACATTTCAGAGAGAGAAATTATTGCTATGACAACAAAGTATGAATAATTCATCTGAAGGGGAGAGGGGACATGTAATAATAGAACAATTGCTAAAATTCCTTGTAAAGGATTTGTGTGCATCAAAAGCAATAATAAAAAGAAAGAGTTTCAATCTATGCTATCTTGCTAACTGCAGCTTAAAAAACATCTGTCATCATCAGTGGCTTGCACAACGCAGGTTAGAGTACAAAATCTGCAGCTTCTTACTTACAAATAGAGAACAGGAGCACAAGAAAACAATAAGAAACCCTCTCTGAACATTGAAGTTTTGCGTGTCTTGGTTAAAATTTTGGGATATTTTTCTATCGTTAACTGTTGAGCCATGGAAGTCAGTGACATGACCCAAAATGCAGTAAAATACAATGTTTTGTTTCTCTGGGAACTTTCTAGTCTCTTCCAGAAGAATTTAAAGAAAGTGGCGGAAAATGTAGTTTTAATGCAAGAATGAAAGTGGGCTCATTGTCTCCACTGCTTTATCTTATGTACTATTCCAGTCTCTTACCAAGAAGGCTTTGCCTAGCATTTTGCTTCATTCTCTTGAAGACACAGCATGTGCATTTTTAACAGAGCAGGCAAATCTTACTAAGCATTTATTTTTTAAAAAAATCTGATTTACAATTTCTTTCAAATAAATCTACAATGCACAAGGGAAATAAATACTGGCACTCCAAAAACCTATTCTAGATTAATCTACAAAAGTAAACAATGTAGACAGCAGCAATGGAAGCTTTTCTGGCCTGTTTTTCTCCCTCTGGACCTGAAGGAGAAGCTATTTTAGAGACTGGTCATGATGCCACTTCAGGCTTTTGTCTCTCTTCTGGTACCATGGAAAGGTGTGTGACCTGTTTTTACCATGTATAGGCACACAAGGCAACCTGGATGAGATCAAGACAGTGTAAAAACCATTTTGACTGTGAAAGGAGGGGAAGGTTATCTGTTATTTTAAAGAGAGTAGTATATGAAGGGGATTGGCAAAGGGGGAAAAAAAAAAGCTAGCCCCTGTAAAATCAGTTTGTTTTTCCTCAGTAGAAAGTAGCTCTGAAATTTTAAACTACAAGTCCCTTCCATATCTCTGAATAAATAAATAAAATTTAAAAGAACATTATAGATTAGGGAATTTAAAATTGCATTCATATAACTTAAAAGTGGATTTGAGTGATAACACAAATGTTTGATTAGTTTAAAAAAGTTTGATATCTGGTAATGTTTTGAGAAAATTAATTAAGGCAGCTATTCTTCTGCAGTATAAAAACCAGTTACTGAGGCTGCATTGCTGTGTTATTATATTAAATAAAAATGTCCTTAGGATTTTTAGCATGTGAGTTAAGCACACACTTCTAGCAGCTAAATTGACAAGAAAGAAGGTCAGAACTCTTTTATCTGCTAAATGATCCAGGAACAGAAATAGATCTACACAATGGGCCTGAAAATCAACTTTGTAGAAAGTCTTTAAGCTCATATTCATGATTGCTGATAGATCACTGTTTCTTTTTTTTTTTCCCCAATGTGAACTTTTACAGAAGCTAATGTGATTCACTCCAAAGCAGCTCTCAAATGCAAAATATTAATTTTTAAAAGTCAGATGTAGACTTACCTTAGCAGCAAATTCTAGACATAGTTATATTTTGCCTACCTCAACAAGGCTTTTTATGTGCTTTGCATTTACCCATTCAGTCCCTATCCCGCTGTATTTGAAACAAGTTTAAAAACTCTCCTTTTCTATTAACTTTTACACGTATTAATTGCTTCTTGCCTTCCCTTTTTCCTTGCACAATGGCTTTTATATGCTCTCTAATGATGAATTAATCAAATGAAGTAAGTTTTCATTGAAAAAATGAGAGAAGAAAAGCTAATTGGTCTTTTCCATTTGCAAGGCAAACTTGTCTGGGACTAGGAATCAGCCGATGCCAGAGCATCTGCCCATGCTGCAGTCACAGTGGGGATGTGAAGCAAAGTACATCACATTGCGATGAGGAAGCATAACAGGGTTACCTGTCCAGAGAATTTAGCTCCAGTTGGCTGTGGAGTCCATGAGACTTCATTTGTGATATGGGAGACTCAGGACTTTTTCGTGTAACAAGATCAGTGTCTGAGATGCAATTTCTTCACTCTTTTGTGGGGGCTCAGAAAAAGGTAAGGTTATTACAGAAAGTAAGTGTATTTTTGCAGCAGCTGATGCAAGACAGAAGTCCCATCTGTGCACAGACTAAGCCACTGCATGGTTCAGTCCCCCCAGGATGGAGCTGTAAATTACAGTTAGAGCATCCGTGTGTTCAAATGCTGAACTTGGTTAGGTAGATTTTATGAGTACTAGCAGAAAAGTGAAATGGGATCTCCTCTTTTCATTGCTTTACCTCTGTGGTCTCAACTTAACAAGGGATTCTATAAGTATCTGAATCAAAAAAGGAAGGTCAAAGAAGGTGTACCCCCCCGGTGATTAACAATGGTGAATTAGTAACAACTGATGAGGAGAAAGCTGAGGTACTCAACAACTTCTTTGCCTCAGTTTTCACTGGCAACCTCTCTCCTCACAGCCCTCAAGATGGTGACCCACAGGACAGGGAACAGGTTGGCAAAGTCCCTCCCACTCTAAGCAAGGACAAGGTTCATGATGACTTGAGGAACCTGAACATAAATAAGTCTATGGGACTTGATGAAATGCATCTCAGAGTACTGAGGGAATTGGCTGATGTAGTTGCTGAGCCACTCTCCAAAACGTTTGAAAAGTCCTGGCGGTCAGGTGAAGTCCCTAATGACTGGAAAAAGGCAAACATTGTGCCCATCTTTAAAAAGGGTAAAAAAGAAGACCCTGGGAACTATTGACCTGTCAGCCTCACCTCTGTGCCTGGGAAGATCATGGAA
>VZZY01007867.1:81343-99217 GCA_013400335.1 Eurystomus gularis | reverse complement strand
TATGAAGACAGGCTGAGGGAGTTGGGGCTGTTCAGGCTGGAGAAGAGAAGGCTCTGAGGGGACCTTCTACTGACCTTCCAGTACCTGAAGGGGGCCTACAGGAAGGCAGGGGAAGGTCTATTCACAAGGGTTTGTAGTGATAGGACAAGGAGTAATGGTTTTAAGCTAGGAAAAGATAGATTTAGGTTGGATATTAGAAAAAAGTTCTTTAACATGAGGGTCATAGAGCACTGCAACAGGCTGCCCAGAGAGGTGGTGGAGGCCCCATCCCTGGAGTCAGGCTTGATGAGGCTCTGAGCAACCTGACCTAGGTAGATGTCCTTACTTGTGTAGGGAGGTTGGACTAGATGACCTCTAGAGGTCCCTTCCAGCCTGAAACTTTCTATGATCCTATGATGCAATGAGGGATGTGCTCCCTGGCCCAGATACAATCACCTTCCAGAGTCCAGCATTCCTGAATCTCCAAGATGCAAGTTACATCTATGGGTACATATATAAGGGCACATCTATAATTCCTAATTTCTGTTGGGAACAGAAATGCAAGTGTCAAAGATCAAGGAGAAAGCTCACTCTAGGGCTGTTCCTAAGCTCATGGAAGATGTAGAAGTAACTGATTTCAATAAGCAGTGAAGGAAAATGAATTTTTGCAAAATAAGCAGGAAGAGAGAAATGCAAAATTGTATAAGCCATGCTAACCTAATGATATTTCCAGTCCAGTCTTGCTTTCAAAATATTTAGATAGTTTAGGACAGCATTGGAACATCATCTGTTAGTTTTAAACTAATATCAAACATCTAGTTTATTCACTGTTTCTCTGGAAGTGCTGTTGATCTATAGGTTTATTATTTTTTATGGGAAGAAATAAAAAAAAAGGTGTCAATTCCCATTTTGCTGTGTTAATTATGTCAGTCAACATTGCTGGTAATGCCATTTAATATCAGAGAAGCCTTCTAAAAATACCCTCTGAAACTTGTACTCTGAGTAACACAATGAAAGAAGTGTCCTTCTGTCTCTTTTTTCTTCATATGCCCTCATATCCAGAGGAATCTCCCTGTGTGTTATAAAGTAGCTGCTGTTGTTTTTGTTGCAAATATGGGATGTTACAGTCACTCACAGTACATTTTTCAGTTCACTTTGTTTTTCTCTGCACAGATCTGAACATCCATCAACTTCCTTCAATGTCAGAGTAAGAGTATTTATCACTTAATTTATCATTCTTTACATAGAAATGCAGGTCTACATAGGTATGTATGTATGTGTTTCTATATCTATATTAAGTGCTATTTAGAATTCTTATCTCTATTCACTGGTGGTTGGGTTGTGGGGTGTTTTTTTTCTCAGAAGTGAGTAAGCTACAAACAGAGGGGGGAAATAAGTTTTTCTTACTGTGAAGGAGAAAACAACAAAATGAAAATGAGTGTAGTGGGCCCCATTAAAAGGGTGGTAGAAAATAAAAGTGTTGTACAGTTCATAAGCATAAGGAAAGGATTAAAATAGAGAATGAGAGCTTATAGCCTCAGAACTAATGGAGCCCTGGTTCAGTCCTACAGGGAGCAGAGATGCTCTCCATGTAATGAGGTCTCCTGGTACTCTGTGGAAAGGACTCAACCTTGTGCATGATAGGTACATCAGGCTTGTTTTATGGCTGGAGATCCAAAGACAACATAGCAGATACCAAGTGTAAAGAATCAAAACTGCCACCCTGGGAAAAAATGTAGTAAACAGCCTAATAAAGCAAGGTAGGAACAATTCAGAGGTCCATTTATTCAAACTAAATGAAAAGTTTATTTGATTAGAAGAACTTGACAATTCCATAAAAACACATGAAAACTACTAATGCTAGGAAGATAAACAGCAAAATGGAGAGCAATGGGCTCATTAAAAGGGCAAATCAGAATGAAATTTTTAAAAGGTGTTGCTGACAGAAAAGGGCAACTGCATCAGGAAACACTTTGCCCAAAGTTCTTTGTCCGAATGAGGCAGCATTATCCAGAGCCCTGGGTGCTTGGTCCTGACTAACACAGCTGTGGGCAGCCATGGAATAGAGGTTCAGGTCAGCTGCCTGGACTTACATGCTCCATATGCCAACACAATCTTCACTACCTCATGCTTTTAAATAAATTCATGGACTAAAAGACCAATAGCCACAGCTATATTATACACCTAGAACAGACAGGAATGCACATGGAATGTGTTTAGTTCCCCAAAATAATAGAGAATTTGTTCAGTGAAATGCCCGAACAACTTCCTCTTGTGTTGATAAGTAAGGCAACTGCAGAGCTAAGGTCTCGGAGTGTGAGAGGAGGCAGGAGTAACTCAGGGCAAACTTACAGTAGTTGTTAATAAGCTTGTCTGACACAAATTATGAGAAGCAGAACTGCAAGAAAAGCAAGGTGTTTTTCAAAATCATGAACTGACCAGAGGGAACTATGAGCAAATACACTTCCCCAGTGTTGATTAGTGAGAGCTCAGTGCATGCTAGGATCAGATTTTCTGTCAATATTTGTTCACATTTGAGTGCGCATTCTGATTTAATAGTTGTGTTTGCAAGCCATTTGTGCCTGCTTTTCACATTCAGTTGAGTGCTTGAGGTCTTCTTTTACCGTGGAAGATACATGTCAGGCTGAAATGCACATTTACTGAGAGAATATGTACTATAAAATTTCCTTTTCAGATTTTGTGCAAGGATGAAGAATTACATAAATAATCCAGAAACAAAGAGATTGAATTGTGTAACAAAGCATCAGAGCATAAATTGTGAATGGGGAATCAGTGGAACAAACTCTTTTCAAATGATCTGTAGACCAGGAACATATTTGCTGATAGCATTCCTGTATAATCTCTAACCATTAAACATGATATTTTTATAGTCTGGGTGAGGACAGTTTCCTAGAGAAAGGGATGCTTGCATATGCTTGGAAATACTTTTGATGCTTTATCTATTTATTTGCTCATGTCTGCAAATGCACAGGGTGACAGCCTACTGAAGTACTAAAACAGGTTGCCCAGAGCAGTTGTCTCCATTCTTGGAGATATTCAAAACCTGACAGGACATGTTCCTGGGTAACCTGCTCTAGTTGAGCAGGAATGTCAAACTAGATGACCATCACCAGTGACTCAGCATGGATGGTAATGGTGGACCACCACTAGTTATGGGAGAGGAGGATGGTAAGAGATTTAGCAGACTCTTTCTAGTGGAAATCAGTGTAGTACCCAAATGAAACTGAATTCTCCTTATAGCATGCAGTCACTTGAAATACACTTTCTAGTCATTTCTTTATAGGCACGAGCTGAGTTCTTGCTATTTTAATTGTTATTTTTCCAGAAATCTCCTAAATAATTTTGCCATTTCTGTGCTTAATAAAATACCATAACCAGAAAGAGGAAATAACACTAAATGGTGACTTAGTCTTTTTTTAAAAACACATTTATCAAGGCCACTCTTGTTAATTTTTAAGTCATGTTGCCATGTCATGCTTAATAAAGCATGCTTCAAGCTAATAAAGAAATACGAAAGAGCTACTTAAGTTAGTTGATCCTTTAAAAGATGATCAGATATTTAAAGAAGGGAAAGAAAAAAGAATTAGCTTTTTAATATCCTGCTTGCATTATACTACATGCATCTATCAACAGATGAGCAAGGCAACTTAAATCTTAACAAGTGGAAGCAAATACATAGATGGCCTACTGTGAATTTAATTCAGAGTATAAATATCCAAGAGGGAAAAAAAGAGAACTCTGGAGGTAATTTAGAGGTATTGGTAATGTATTCAACAGTTAGCACTGTAGGAAATTATTAGAAGGTAAACCAAAGAAAAGTTAATAGGGAGAAGCAAAACTATTTTGTTATACTGAACCCTGGTACATGTGATCATGATGTAATTGCTGGTCAGGGTCTGTTTTCAAAGATAAGGTTGCCTTTGACTGGCTGCAATGCCAGAAATGATTAGATGCTGTGCCATGTCATAATTTAATCTACTGATTTATACAGGTCTGATTAAGGGCTTGATGAACAGAGCATGTAGGAGAAGAAGAATGGGAACAGTGGCCTAAATGGTTATGTGAGTCACTGCTTTCCTCTTCCCTCGTGACCAGAAGTTTTCTGGCTTTGTTTTCTATACTAGGATTCAGATTCAGTGTCAGGTGTTAGTAACAAAATACACAGGGAACAAGGGAGTCATAGTACTGCTCTGCTAAAGATTGCATCTTCTCAATCTGTAGTTAAATTTACTTCATTTCTGAGTGCCTCTTGTAAGCAACTCACTGGGTGCTAAAAGCTGTGGAAAGAAGACTATCGAAAAAGTGCCATTATGGCAAATATCTCTTATAGAAAAAAGACTAGATCCAGGGTCCAGGGATCTCAGTCAGCCAATGCTACCGACTGGAGACTGAATTTCTAACTCATCTGCTGCCGTCGATTCTGAGTCATCGCTAATCAACTTCTTGTTGCAAAGAACCTTTAAGATACCTTGAGTAAGAAATGTGATATGAAACCAAACCCTGGTTTTCTCTACTAAGATATCATGAGATTTGAAAGGTGGTAGGAGGTATATAATTTAGCTTTGTCCCCAGTGTAGACAGCTTGTTGGAAATTCAGGACAATGAATATAGTCAGCTTATGCTAGGACTCCTTTATATCTCCCCGGAACAAATATGACATGTATTTCAGAAAGGTCTTCAGAGATAAAAGAAACTTGTAGAATGAGAGCTTTGATCCCAGGAGGGGTTTAGTGAGTTGGACATTGTTCATAATAAAAACTATGAGCACTCTAAAGAGGGGAGCACATTTATGTAATTATTTAAAGGATTACTTTCTTCTGCCATATGTTTTAATTGCAACCTACAAAATCACAAGCCATTTTGGACATACTAATGGACATTTATCCAGGCAAGCATCTTAAAAGATGAGATTATCTACTTAAAAGCCAATAACTGAGAGAAGAAGCAATAGAGAGTTTGGTGGGTTTTTTATCATTTTGTTTGTTTGTTTTTTACTTTAAAGAATATAAAAATGTTTTAACATTCTTAAAGGGCGTAACCACTCTAGAGAAACCACAAACCAGGAAAAAAATTAAGTGCTAAGAACCAGTTGTGTTTCAATGGAAGGGACTGAAGAAAGCCACAATGATGAAAAAAAAACGTATGACCAGCTTTTTCAGAGAAGCTTTTAATTTATTAAACAAGAAATTATGTGAAGATTAATAGTACCTTCCAAGCCTATCTTCAAGAAAGAGCACAGCTAGTCAGCAGTGAGGGGAGCTATTCTTAGTTTGCTGCTTGTGTGTATGTAATTGTTGAGCAGTGTGCAAAGAGGCAAAGCTCTGCAGTTCCTAGTGATGGGCACCACTCTCTCCATTTTAAGAACTGATCCAGTCTCTTCCGTGGGAAATGGCAGGAAAGAGTAGCTTCATGCTCTTAAATGAGATGCCAGCAAAACTTTGTAGCTCCTGCTAAGTCTTGTCTACATTTCTTCCCTGTGAAGTGTTGCTAATATAATTTCAAACTCCTGAAATGGAATGACCTAAGCTCAAAATAGTCTTCTTATTTCTACGTAACCATTTATTTTTATATCCAGTTTATTTTATACATGCATATAAGGCAATAGTCATTAACAAGTCTTCATCTCCCCATTCTTGCCACACAGTGATGTTAGAAATAACACAACGATTCTCTGCACTATAAGTAGTAGGCTGTTGCAGTTAGTATATAATGTTACTTTTTGAAATGGCAGCTATTACAGGATGTGTATATGCATTTGTGTGTGTACATGGATACATACGAATGTTCATGTTCTTCCACTATAAGAATCAAACAGGAAAAATGCAGGTGTGCAAGGGTCCTCCTTCCGCTACTATGTGGAAAACCAGCTCAGCCAGGCCCACTACAGTGTGAAAGGGCCCTTAAGTCTTAACTAACTTGGAAGGTTTTGAGCAGATTATGGCAGTGAAAGTGCAATGAATGACTTAGGACTAGTCACTGGGAGAACTCTCCAGTGAGTTCATTCAAGAACCTACTTAAAAATTTATGGAACAATTGAAAAAAAAAAATCCCTACAACAGCAACAAAAACCTAGCCCTCAAAATAGCTCTGAGGAGGTTCAGGATCAGAGAAGGAAGTAAAAAACCTTTTAACAAAGAGCTTGTTGTGGAACATTTGCGCTATACCTTTCTGAGTGACTTTTTGTGAGGCTGATTGGGAAAAGGCAGTTTGAGATAAATGAGAAACATTTGTTCAGGGGAAATGAAGAGAGGAAAAGCAAATGCTGACATTTTTTTCTCTGCAAAAGGGAAAATTTCAAGGTGACTTAGAGAAACATTTAAAATTATAAAGGACTTGGTTAAGGCTGAAAAAGATAAACAATACACACCGATGAGGAGTTCAAAACATGGCTTTATAAAGGTCTCTGAATGGATTTTGTGTTATTTAGGCTTCAGCTAGGGAAATCCAGGGTGGCTTGACAGCAGGAGTGCCTATCAGTAATTAATTTCTAGGTTTAAAGGTGCAACCTACCCAGAAAAACCTTTGCTGTTTTTAATGAAAACAGTTGTAGCTTAGAACACAGATGAAGGAAGAAAGACGTTTATTTATTTATTTAAATGATGGCCTCAGGCAGAAAAATTAAACACAGTAGGTAGAAAGATCTTGCACAGATGTGAGTTGATCTTGTGTGTGTCTGTGCTGACTGCGAAATGGGCAAACTGTCTGGGATTATTTAGAAAAACTTACCTCTCCATAATGTTCATAGAAAAACTGAAAAGGTTTTTTTTATTTAAGAGACTGAAATATTTTTCACTTTGGCATGATTACATACATTTTTCTTCCAGCTAGGATGAATTTTTCAGTACTGAAAATATGGATTTATTGTTACCAGGTCATTTTCTTGAAGCAGTTTTTGGACAGAACTGGGAAGGTCCAAAATCTGTTGAGCTAACTTTTTCCCTAGAGAACTGTATTTGTTATACTGGTACACGTAAACATTGCTATAGTAGCTTTTGACTGCTTTACAGAGGTTTAGAAGAATTATTACCTTTATTATAAAAAGCTGAAAAAGGGACACACAGAATTTGTGTGACTTGCTGAAAACACAAAAAGCTATGAGCATAAAGTCCATTTCCCCAGAATTCAGGCTAAAACATGGAACTCTGACTTGGACCTAGCCTTGCAATAAGGAAGTCTAAGGTGGAGAGGAATTCTCCTCGTTATTGGCTGAAGGAAGGCTGGAAAAAAATTGAAGCAGGCATAAGGAGCAAATTGTCTGTGTAAATGCTCTTGGCATGTTTATACTGCAAATGAAGGCATGTTTGTGGTCTCTGCCAGCATCCTTGGAAGTAAAGGCAAAAGGCTTTTTTTACCACTCTGGCTATCATCTGAAACCCTGTGGGAAGTGGGTTGTTGCCTGCTTGCTAGTAGGAGGTCACACGTATGACACCCATTCTTGATAACAGCTATCCTCAGCTACCCTCAAGATGTGCTACAGTCCTCCTTAAGCTTACTTTCCAAATAGGTCCGTGGGTTCAGTGGCGAGCACAACAATTGTGCCTGTATTACCAAGTGTTGTGACCCAACAGAAGCAGATTCACAAAGATGAATGGTTGGTGCTGTGAATTCTGCACAACACACGTTTTCAGAGGTGTGGCAAGGGAGGAGGATCATTTTGCAGTAGCTCTAGTCTGGTTTCATGAACTGAATGCTGATCAGCACCTGGAGCACGTTTGTTGAGTTCTTGGAGCACATCTCCTGATGCAGGTTCCTCTGCAGGGAATTCAGAGCCAGGACAGCTCAGTGACATGAAGCTAAACATGATAAGTGGGGATTGCCTGGATTTTCACTTCAAAATTGCACCTTACTCCAAGCTAAAAAACTCATGTAGACACACCAGAAGTCACTCAGGACTGCAGCTTTAGAATGTGCACTCCTGAGTCCTGTTTCTTAGACACTGGAAGTTATTTTAGATTTATAATATTTTATATGGTGAGCAGCAATGTGTCCATCATGGCTACAAACCCCAGAGAACAAAATCTTGTATATAATCCTAGGATAGTTAACTGGGACTTTTGTCTAGTGTGAGGTCATCATTCAGCCTGATTTGGGTGTCCTGGGATGTAGAAGGGAAGGTTTTACATGTATGACATCTTAGTGGAGTAGGACAAAATAGACTTTAACCTGTACCTCTCCTGCTTTAATGAATTAATTCTGAAGGGATTCTAACTACAAAGTACAGTACAGAGCTTTATGATGGAAATTCTCTGTGATTCAGAATTCTGCCCATTCAAATGTTAGTCAGTAAAACACAATAACTGAATAGATCATATTCATCTGGAAAGTAGCTATAGTTTTGTTTCAGACTGTTTTTTTCTGTGCTATTGAAGTTGTCAGGTCTCCACAGAGCACTTGTCATGTCAAGCATCACAAAGCAGATTGATGATGGATGGCTGCTAGTTGCATTGAGATGCAATCTGAGAAGCAGCTAAACAAATTTTGACTCAACAGTACAGTAGCACTTTCTGTTCCAGGTAGAAAACTTAGACGGGGTTTGAAACTGCCATCCTTAAGCTGAAAAGCAAAGGAAAACTGGATCAAAGTCCCACCCTTTTTTTATTATGGCTGCACATGTCATTTTGCACAAGAAATTGTGGTTGTTACCTGGGGCTTGACTCCTCTTCCAACAGCAAAACTCTTGATGCCTCTCAGGCCTTATGGAGAGTTTGACTCAAAAGACTAGCCTGCAGATGGAACTCCTGGTTTGTAGCTCTTGGCTCTGTAATGGGGATTGATCCCCTAAGAATGGCTGCTCCATCCCTACTTCCTAAGGCTTCCTGTTCAGTGGTGACTGAGTGAGTTTCTGAGCCATGGATGCTGGCAGAGGTCTTTTTCAGCTCAAAATGTTAAAAACTCAACATTTGTACTTGTATATTTGTAGCCAGATAAACTGCTTTGTTGTTCAGATTTTCTCTCTGCAAGATTCTTGGAAACATATGTTCTTTGCTCCAGAGGAACTCATCCTTTCTTCCCTACTTAAAATTTCCCTATGCATATATCAGGTGCTTAAGCTCCCATGTCTCTTCCTCACTTTGAAGACAGTTACTATCCTTGACTACTGACCTTTTGAGGTGAGTAGTAAGGCAGGATTAATTCTCAGCTGTGTCCACTGTATTTCTCATACCAACTGCACACTAATAATTAATGATTTTTCCACAGAATTCTGAAATATTTTACCATATAGAAAGTATGTAACTGCTATACAATCCCACTGAACTCGATTCCACCGATCCCTCCTTTCATCCCTATACTCCTTACTGCAGAGTCTGTGGAGTCAGATGGACCCCCTTATGGCCAATCGCAGGGGTTCCCCATTTGTTTTCTGTTCATGACTCATTATCAGATTGGCTCAGTTTATGAGTAAAGGGATTATTTTTGTGGATGGGAATTCAACCTGGGCCCTGCAAGTCAAGCTGTGTTCCCTTCTGCTCCTCACATTATCACCACCAATAAACAATCTGCAGCCGGGGACCCAGCTGATAACTTTGTCAATGATGCATGAAGCAGGCTAAACTCTAGTTGCTCTTCCACAGCTGCAGTAGAGCTACAGTATAACTGAAGCAGGAGCTCCTTTTCATTGTCACTGAAACAAGAACATGGGACACAGTGACTACACAGAAATCAAAATACTGAAACTATTTGAAGTACTTTTATGATGAGTTTAATTTCTAAGCGGTCACCAATTCATCTTGACTATTGTCTTGCTCTAGGTATCAAGTGCCCTAAAAGGCATCTCCTGCAACAGCTTTTCACTCTCTCCTATATTTTTCCCATTTTGTAGTTGCCATGAACATAATTTTGGGCTTCTGCATTCTTTGACCAGCAGGACTAGGCAAGTGATTGTCCCCCTGTACTCAGCACTGGTAAGGCTGCATCTTGAATACTGTGTTCAGTTTTGGGCCTCTACCACAAGAACGACATTGAGGTGTGCAAGCGTGTCCAAAGAAGAGCAATGAAGCTGGTGGAGGATCTACAGAACAAGTCTTATGAGGAGTGGCTGAGGGAACTGGAGTTTATCCTGTAGAAAAGGACGCTCAGAGGACGCTCTCTGCAATGACCTGAAAGGAGGTTGTAGCAAGGTGGGTGTCAGTCTTTTCTCCCAAGTAACAAGTGATAGGACAGGAGACAGGAGGAAATGGCCTGAAGTTGCACGAGGGGAAGTTTAGATTGGACATTAGAAAAAATTTCTTCACTAAAAGGGTTGTCAAGCATTGGAACAGGCTGCCCAGGGAAGTGGTCACATCACCATCCCTGGAGGTATTTAAAAGATGTCTAGGTATGGTGCTTAGGGACATGCTTTAGTGGTGGACTTGGCAGTGTTAGGTTGGACAGTTGGACCCTGTGATCTTAAAAGGTCTTTTCCAACCTAAATGATTCTGTGATTCTATGATTTTCATTCCTCCATCTGCATGCCAATCACTTCTCCTCTCTCAAGGTTTCCAAAACTTCAACAAAGATGGTTTCTTAAAACTAAAAATATGAGTATTTCCACTGATTGCTGGTGTTCTCCTTTACTGAATGAAAAAAAATGTTGTGAGATATTATCTAGTTGCTTAATTTCTTACTTAAATTTGATGTCTTTTTGCTTAGTAAACTGGAAGATGAACTCTTTGTTTTATGAAAAGAGGTCAAAACCTTAGCTGTCAGAGATGATCAATCATGCAGCTACTGTGACTCATACAAGCTTGAGAAACAGTGCTGAAATACCTAGGGGACCCAGAAGTTCATGTGAACGGACATAAGATTTTTAGGTTTTTGCTTCTAAATTGTGACTCAGATGAAATGTTACTGGGAAGATACCTGATGATTAATGTGAAAGTACTTCTTGGTTTTCTTCTGAATCTTAATAGAAGATCATACATAATGAGAAAGAAAACCCTTAACCAACAAATGCTGCATCACAATCGAGGAAATGGTATATAGAAGGAAATGAACAACAAGTTAGAAAGTAAACTACCTTTTTTTTTGTTAAGGTCAGAAGCAAAGGGGAATTTTTAGTCAGACGGAAGAATTTGACTTATCCTTGAGTTCTGATCTCATGATCCCTGCAATTTTTGTAAAACAAGAAATTAACAAAAAATATTTAGAAAAGGGAAGTGTTATGGAGGGAACATTGAAAATTTCTGCAAACTGGAATACATGGAAAAAGGCAGTCCTAACCCTGGGGGAAACTTGCCTTGCTGCACTTTGTGCTTAAGGAAATAAACAAGTCTTCATAGTTCACTACTCTGCACTGAGGGCACAACATAGAGGTAGCACCACTCCTGGTACCATGGATTCAGTACCAAGTATTCTGGTGTACTTTTTGGTAAGGAGCATGTCAGCATAAAGAGTGGCTCTGTTCTGATTGGGCGTTATCCAAAACAACAGGTTATTCACTCAGGATTTCAACATTTCAAATTTTCTCACATCTTTCCATCTTTGGGGTCTATGAAAGTCTCTCTCACTTTTCCAGACCTTTAATTCTACATACCCAGAGAAAAAAAAATATATATATTCTCTGGGTTTTTTTTTAACTTAACACCATCTGATGAAAACCTAGCAGAGAAGTTGCTCAGCTTTTACTGGTTTCATAGAGGCACCTGATGGGTATCTGCTCTGAGAGCTGTACACCTCCAAGATCATTCACTGATAGGATGCCATGGGGGGGAAGAAAAGGGGAGCCAGCTTTGATCACTGGCATCACACAAATTCAAAGGAAAAGATATCAAGTAAAAAAAAATGTGAGATAACAAATTGAGGAAGTGGGAAGGCTAATGCAAAGGTAATACTGAGTGTCTGTTCTCATGGTCAAGAGGGATGGAAACACAGCGGAAGCACAGTGGAGGAGGAAGATGCTGAAGACACCTGAAAAATGATACAATGTGTCTCTGACTACCTTCAAGTGAAAAGCCATCTTCATACTGGGGATTGGCAGAAAGTATGTATGTGGAGTTTACGTGCAAAAAGACAGGTAAGATCATCTCTTTCCTTTAATCATGGACTATTCTAGGAGGATTAGGAAGAAGTTGACTTCCAGTGGGATCAGTAGGGCAGAAAGAAAAATCACCATGTTTATTTCTGGGCACTCCCCCCAAGGCTTTACAGGTGACAGACCCAGTGAAAGCATCCATCTCCGCTCTGTGCTCAGTAAGCAGAAAATGAAACAGAAGAGTCAGTGTGACAGTGAGTGATTTCAAGCCACTTGTAAAGGCATGCATTCAACCCAAGGCCATCAGCTCAGGAGTCCTTACAACAATAGGGCTAGTTTTTAATAAAACTGCAGCCACAGAATCCAACGGGATCTTGAACAAGACAAACAACAAACAAAGCCTTCTAAAATGCATGCTGCTCATCAAGGTACAAAACTTCCCCAAGGCGCTTTGTCAGGTCTTGAAGTTACTATGGGTATTATTGCCCACCCTTACCTGGCTTCAGCCCACCTCAGTGCAATAAATTCCTTCTGAACAGACTGCAGCAGCAAATAATTGTTTCTATTCTCTTTTTGGTTTGGGACATCTGTATAAACTGCACAGCTCCTTTCTCAATGTCTGAGCTCCCTCAAATTATTTGCTTAAGACTGCACAAGGAAGGGTAACTTATATGTAAATCCTGGGACCCATGTAATTTTTGCAACATGCTATTGAACCGATATGGCAGTGCTCTAGGCAAATCATATCTAAATATACAATTTGCCAAAGGAGGTTACTCAAAACTGCACTATGGTTGCTCACAAAATTCTGGCATCACCTTCTCTTCAACCTTTGAACACTCATTAAAAAGCACGGATTCTGCATAAAGACATTTTTTGCTGGAGTGCTGGGTGCTTAGGTAGGGATATGGACTCACTCCAACATTACCAGGACTCCACTGTTTAGGTTCTGAAATTTAATAAATTGACATTAAAATCCTAAACCAGAAGAAAGTTTTCTACCCACATCTTTCTAGCCAAATAGTGTTATCATCCAGCAGTCTGTAGTCAGCTTTTCTCTTAATGTGTTCTGGAGGTTTCATTAAACACAGCCAGGTGATTCAGCCTCTTACCTGTGATTTGGGAGATCAAGACCAAATCCAAGTGTTGTGTAATCCTGTTTCTCAGCTAAGAATTAGTTAATTTTTTATACGAAGTGGAAAAGCTGTAATGGGAAGCATTGAGAGTGATTGAATACATAGTGTGGGAGTCAGAGCTTCCAGAAGACATGCAAGAGACAGGTGCAGAAAGCTGCAGTGAGCAGGTCATCTAGAGACTTCAGATTGGCTCTTGTGCATCTCAGATGCAGGTTGTAAACATTGATCGGTGGGATGATTTCTCCTCTCTTTCTTTTACTGGGTACAGAACAAATTCAAATTGCAAAATCTCACCCTGTTTTGCAAAAGAGGATTCTTGTTTTCCAGCCTGCTTGAATTTTCAGCTTTACTTTGAGTATGTGTGTTAGGATATGCTTTCTGCTGCAGCAGAGATAAATAGTAAATGATACATTTGAAGAGAGGGATTTAAGGGATTCTGTGGGAAATCAGAGAAAACAGGGTTATACAAGCCATTACTTCCTTGAAAAGGTGAACTCACATAATATTTGGTCTTTCCAAACTGTGGTGAGCTGCATATATCAGTGAGTTATAAAGCAAATAGAATAATGAGAAAATAACTTAGCTGGAGTTTCATAACCAATGCATTCTGAAGGTTCCCCCTAAAAAAAAAAGTGTTGAAAGGGAACCAGGAATGCAATTTTCACCTTTGATAGCACAGAGTATCTATTATGCAGGCAAAGCCTTCCAACCAGCCTTATTTTTAAGTGTGAACATATACTAAGGAGAGATTTGCTCCTTTGTGCATCCTTTCCTCGGGAAACAATCTCAATAGGCTTTTTTTTTAATCTTCTGAAGGACCCAGCCTCATAGCTGAGATGCTGAAATGTGATCTTGACAAGAAATATTACTGGACTTTCCTTCCCAAGCAAAGATGCAAAGAGAAAGCAGAGCTGAGGGATAGTACTATGTGCAGTCTCATGTAGTTTACTATTTATGCCTTTTGGAAGAAACGTAAGCTCATGTAAACAGTGACCCTCTTAGTAAGTCTTTCAGGGATAGGCTCTTCCCTTGCAAGCTTAGTAAAAGTTCACTATATAGTCCAAGTAAATTATCTTACCTCCCTCTCTGACCAGTAGAGAGAGCCAAGCACCTCTAAAAATCAATTGATCCTTTCTCCCTGGCACAAATTTCTGAAGTAGATGAGGTGGATTTTCTGCTCTGTTGCCTCTTTGTCACCATTGGCAGTAGGGGGAGCATAAAAGAAGAAATACTCAGGGCAAGGTATTAAGCAACTGTATGAGAAGAGTGGAGAATCCTCTCTTAATATTCAGAAATTGAGGGGATTTGCTTATTGCTGTCTGGTCTCTCCTACCACAGTTTCAAATTTAACTGTTTCTAACAGTTTATCACAGAATCACAGAATCGTTATTGTTGGAAAGGACCTCCAGGGTCATCAAGTCCAACCTTCTCCTAGCATCACTCTAACCACTACACCACTACACCATATCCTCTCTAACCACTACACCATATCGTCAAGCACTGCATCTATTCGTTCCTTAAACACCTCCAGGGATGGTGACTCCACCACCTCTCTGGGCAGTCCATTCCAGTGCCTAACTACCCTCTCAGTGAAGAATTTCTTCCTAATATCTAATCTAAACCTCCCCTGATGCAACTTGAGGCCATTTCCCCTCGTCCTATCATTACTAATTTGAGAGAAGAGACCAACACCAGCCTCGCTACAACCTCCTTTTAGGTAGTTGTAGAGGGCAATGAGGTATATCTACATATGAATGTGCTAGGAAATGCATATTTTTGAAGAAATTAAACTTTGAAAGAGCTAAGTTAAACAATGAGGGAGTATAATCAGAAAAGGTAGGCCTTGTATCATATGCAGTGGTCATGCAATGACTTCTGCAGTACAGAAGGATAAATAATGTAGGTCTGTGGCTTAATTTGCTAACAAGTGCATACATGTGTATATGTAGAGATACACAGGTTGTGGAAAGGTTTTAGACTGTATTGCGAGACAGTCATTTACTTGAAATAGAGCCTTCTGTAAACTGTTTCATTATACTCTAATCTAGAATATACCTGCAGGGTGATCAGTGTCTTTAGCATCCCCTTGAGTCATGTAGAGAGTGTGCTGTGCCCTGTAGAGTTGTGGGGTCTTGTGTAAGCTTGCTTCAAAATTGTTCCATCCATCCGGGAGTTCATGTGCTAGCAAGCTCTGAGGACTACAGCTCAAGTATATCTCATGTATATAATTTTTGTTTGAAATAGGTTTCTCCAGCAAGTTACTACTAAAGTTGGATTTCTAGTATGACTAGCAACTAAGCCCCATACACTGGCATTACAATCAGAAGCTTAATGCTTACCCTCCTAAACATGCCAAAAATGCATCTGCTTTTTAGTGAGGTTGAGCAAGAGTTACTATGAAAACATGGGGGTGGGGGGAGGGGAGGGAATTGCCATTTATTTACTCTGCTTGCTATTATATTATACCAATTAAGTCTTTTGTACATCTAAACTCAGTGGGTCAAATTTTCAGCCTGAAGCTGCTCAGTGTAGTTCCCTAGACAGCAGCACTGTGGTTTTATTTATTTTATACTAAGGAGGACCTCACCTACAATGATGATATGAGGACAGTGTCTCAAAGTATGTAATAATGCTTAGCAGCATGCCATAACAGTGTATAAGCTGAAACAAAGGAAAAAACACATCAGATAAAAACCCAGGGAGAATTTAACTTGGTGGAGTACCATTAGTTTACATAAATTGGGATTTGGACAAGCCTATGGCAAGAATATAGTGTTTGCCATGCAGCTGTCTTGCCTTGGTATGATCATTAACAAAATGATTAAGTGACCAATAGTTACTTATGTAAGTAAAGATGACTGGTGTAATTTGTGGCTTTTAATTTCAAGTATTAGTGTGTATTACATTAGCATCTGTGCACTATCTGTTCCTTTCAGCACAGCTCCAATTTCAAGTTCCAAGTATAAGAGAATGTAATTTAATATAATTGTGGTCATTTTATTTTCTTCAATAAAAGCAATCATTGCCTATAGCTGGTTTCAGAGTGTTGTGAGCAACTTGCAGCTGTTACCAAACGTCTGTTAAAAGGAGTCTCAAACCTGGCAAATGTCTTTGGAGAGGTGTTTAGAATTGGCATCATATTTAGCTTTAAGATGGAAAAGCACAGACTGTTCAGAAAACCTGGCAGTCAGTGAAGTAAAATGAAAGGTATTGTTTTCAAAAAATCTCAGGTGAGTGCAAAGCAAATAATAGCCTAATTCTTTTACCTTAGTCAATTAGAAGTTAGTGTGTGCATTAAAAGCTTGATCATTATCATACTGAAATTAATGGCAAAACTCTCACTGACTTCAATAGCAACAGAAGGTTCCAAGGTGAAACTGTCCTTTAGATTGATCTGAACTATTTCCATCAAGTTTTAACAACATTATTCTTAATGACCAGAATAATGCTTTGAGCAAAAGACTGGTAACCAGGAGCCTTGTATTCTGTTCCTGGAACAGGAAAGCACATGCTTGAATTTAGGGACATGTCTAATTACTTTCCTGAATGGAGCTACTTTCTAGAATTAACGTTTGTATTCTAGGCACTAGCCTCTGTGTCTTTGTCATGATCAGTTATGGCATCATCCTGCTAAGTGACGTACACTCTTGCCATTGGTGTCAGAGCAGTGTCATCTGGGCAACTTCTTATAGGTTTAGGATCTCAGTAAATATCTTCATCTTTAAAACAGGGATAATAATGCTAAGATGATGTAGTGCAGATACTGTGAGGTTAAATCATTTCCAATGGCCTGGTGTGTTTGGAGATGAAGTGATATATAAATGCAAAGTTTCACTGTGATATTGTCCAGGTTTGAGTTAGAACTGAACTAATTCTGTTCAGTGATTCTACTTTTCAGCTAAGTCTCTTCTAACTAACTGCACTTTCTGAAATTAGCAGCATATTTTTGCAGACTGTGTCTGCTTCTAGCAGTGGTGACACTTGAGATTTAGAGTTACTACCAAGGCTTGGTATGCAGGCTGAGGTCACTTCTAACTCTTGTGTACCTCATCAGGGGTGCAGAAAGTGAAAGGCTGCACCTGAGGGGAGGAGCAACCAGTACAGGTGACCCTAAACTGACCAACAAGGTATTAATTCAATTTTTATTTTCCAACCAAAAAAAATCCCTCCCCACAAACAAAAACATTAAATGAGACAATTGCAAAATTAGCCTCTGTTCACAGAAGAGAAATTGCTTGGCTGGGATTCATACCTCTGTGGCTGTTCTAGGAGAAGCTGGGCCTTGAGCAGTAACAGCTGTACTGCTTGGGTGTTCACATCTACAGGGGCACTGGGATACAATCAGCCATCGGAAACAGGAGAGGGGTCATTTTACTTGACAAAGACATCAGTCTAAGAGATGGAGAACTTCACAGGATGTTCAAGCATCTTGCAAAGTGTTAACATCTAACAAGAAAGCTTATGGCCCAAACCCTGCACTTCTGCAAACATTAATATAGGCTGCTGTTAGACATGGGAAATACTTTGCGAGGCTCATTACTTTAATTGGTCCCTGTCATCTAGTTAAAAAGGAGAAAAGAAGAAATGCTCCTGACAGAGAAATGAGGCTCTCTGCAAGTGTTGTTTTGCTGCTGTTCCTCTACAATGTGCTGGCTGGCTGACATGCCCTCACATGGGCATCTGTCTTGGTTTGGACAGGACAGGGTTAATTTGGTGCAGCCAGGCTATTCTATACCATGCTGACATCCTGCCCTGGGGCCAGTTCCGGTTCGGAAGTGGGGGGGGGGG
>VZZY01007867.1:43349-76151 GCA_013400335.1 Eurystomus gularis | reverse complement strand
TTAATTTTCTCTCCTCTGCCTAGCTGAGGAGGGAAGAGATAGAACAGCTTTGATACGCACCTGGTGTCCAGCCAGGGTCAACTCACTACAATCAGTTATTCTCTTCAGCCAGCACTCGTTCACAACAGCCTGAACTGTAAAATTTTCCCCAATGCATCTACGTTCAAGGTAAAGTGAAAAAAATATCCACGTTAAAACTAGTTTTCTTCTCTTTGTATTGGATTAATTTTTAACCAGATTCATTCAGTCATCCATGTTTCTATGCAGCAGGTTAACCACTTGTGCCAACACATGGGAAAGGTTGGAAATCAGCCCAGGTAAGGGACAGTGGCACTTCTTTCTGTGGCATTGCCATCCTTGTGCTTGACCTCCTTGTCTGTACAGAAAAGGACAAGTTGAAGGTGGTCTAGCCCAGCCTAGCCCATGACTTGATGATAGGGAGGGTATTCTTTCTTATTCAGGACATGTCCAATCTCAATTAGAACAAAAGTTTAAATCTAGGCTTTCTACAGCACACTGGACTAGAGAGCAAAGGATTAAGCAAAACTGCAGAGACAGTATGCAGTGACCCAGACCTGCTCAATGTGCAGCTGTATCTTTCTTTACAATGTTATAAGCTATCAATCACAGTCGACTGGGATAAATACCTGAAACAGATGCTAAATAGAAGGCTAGCAACAATCATTTGGCTTTTCTAAAAAATAATAGCTCACTGACATGCAAGGAGGAGATGGGTACTTGCTAAAGTATGTGACTTAAGAAAAATGACAGGGAAAAAGAAGTGAGATAGAATTACAGAGCCATAAAAATAGCTGCTTAAGCACTCGTTTCCCTACTTTAGAGCTCCAATTCTACTGCAGAGTCCATAGCCAAGAAAAGCTAGACTGTCCTTGTAAAGCAGGTAGTTATCTAAAGCTCTACCACAACAGACCCCTCTTAGTAACTTGACAAAGTATAATCAGAGAGAAAACAGAATAACCCATCACAAGTAAGTTGGTTTTCTACCCCCTTTTCTCCCCCATTATGTGGGCCCTGAGGACTGTTTAAAGTCTGATGAATCAGACATCCGGGAGATGAGAAAGTGCAATATTGACAAGCTAGCCAAGTGTACAAAGTTGTGCTTTGGATCAAGAGCAGCAAGATACTGAGATGTACTAAAAACATCCAGCTGCATGTGGCTTATCTCTAAATGGACTACTCTTCCAGTTTGTATCTAGGAACTAGGAAATAATACACTTTGCAAAGCCAAAAAGCATTTACTTTCTTAGTACATAATCTCTCAAAGTTATCTTAACTGATCATAATCAGTCAGGAGATCATTTACAGCCCTTTGATAAGGGAAAGGTAAGATGTCTTTGGAGAGTTTACAGTACCACTCAAATTATTACTGCTTTTTACATGTTTATAGCTGTCTATTTTTCTGTACTTTCCTGAAAGTACATTTAAGAAGCTTCTGTCTGACAATTCGTTTACCAATAATCCTGATTTTAAAAATTAGTGCCATTTCCTCTTATATCAGTCAAACATCATATTATTTACATTTTGGGGGTTTGTTTTTTTGTTGGTTTTTTTTTAAGAAATGTGCTGGGGCCTAGTGTTAGTTAGCATTCAGCAGGCCCAACTACTAGAAACATTGTCACTGAGCTGAAATATAAATGATCTCCTGTAATACTTGTGTAAACTGGTATTAGTTTCAGATCCATGTAAACAGTAAAGCTAGACAAGAAATACTGCAAAGATAAATTAATTAATATTGATAATCTGCTCCAATGTTACCATAAAAGGAGAAGTCTTTCTTTGTATACAGCCAGAAAGTTCTGCCCTGGGCTGCATGTTCAGTTTGAAGTGATGGGTTCATTTACCATCTGTACAAAACTATCTGGAGGCATTCCTCTCTTTCTTCTTACCGACACCAGCCAAGGCCCAAGGATCATGGAAACATTTAGTATCTATTTATTTTAGATTTTGGACCACCATACATTCTAGATGGGTCCTGAATGGCAAAGTTTTTTACATCTTTCTTAACCATATTTATAGGGCTACCCTGCACACAGGCTGATCAGAAAGAAGACTTGTGTAGGTGGGGCGTGTTCCTTTCTTTGATACTCTTCTGCTGGATTCTGGTAGGAGTTTGCATTCCTATTTTAATTTAGGCTTGTCTGAGCTTAGAAGTCCTCATCTCATTGTGACAGCCTCACAAAATCTGGACTGTTTTGCCTCAGCTCAGAAGATGGGGCACAATCAGTATTGTGGGAATGTTAGATCTTAGAGAACGCTGCAGGGAACACTGCTGGGGACTTAGGAGTATAAACCATAGACAGAGGCAGGAGAAGGAGCAACACAACAGAGGAGAATGAGGGAGAAGGACACTCTAGAGTAGGATCAGGTCTGCCCAACAACCTCACACTGAGCTCCCATGTGTCCTCCTGGTGCACCACCACCACTCAGGTGGTGCAGTGAGGGCAGGTGTGGCACAACCCCACAGCTGGGGCAAACTCTGCAGTTGGGCACACTTGAGAGCAGGAATCAGAAAGCATCAGAAGTGGCCAGGTGAAAGGTCCCTCTGACATCTCAGGCTGGGGGGTAGGTCCTAGTATTATGTGGCCAGTGTTGGGGATTGGCACCAGGGCAAGGAGGCATGAACTCTGTTGGCCCCCACAAAAATTAGCTTTTCTTGATTCAGGTTAGTAGATATCAGGTGCATCATTAACAAATAGATAAAATGATGAGGAAGAAGTCACAGGAAAACCTACCTGAACATGTTTAGTCTTGGTTTCTTTTTAGCTAGAGACATGCTGGAATCCAGAGATTACATTAAACTCCTCTTAGAAAAGGTAATTGAAAAGAAAAAGATGATCAAGGGATGAACAAATGAAGCCTTTTCTTACTGCTGTATAAATAAAAAATGTTATTAATAAGCCCTTTCATTTCAGGCTTCCACTCTGCAATCACACATTTTGAATATATAACCACACAGATGAAGGTTTTTACCTCATAAGTCCTTTAATGCACTACAGATGTTTTTGAAAGTAGAGAAAGAAACTACAGAAGGCATGAACACACAGTGATAGAGGACAGTGGGGATATAGATTGAATCAAAAACCCTTAAAAAATACCTGTTTTGTTTCTCAGTTCTCAGTATTTATATTCCACAACCAATTCTGTACTAAGAATAGATGGTCTCATTTTGCTGTTTTTTTAATTTCAAACAAAAAAACACCCATGGACTATCCACGGGCCTGGAAAACAAAAACATTTAGAAACCTTCTGAGATTCTGCAGAAAGGAAAATAATAACATCTAGTGCTGAATGCAGGCTATCGGGCTCTTTCAGAGTTCATAGGAAATCTGCATGATGGGAGTAGGATACCAGTCTCTTTTTGGGAAACATGAGTCTCACAGAGTTATGCCATTGGTGCTTATCTTTGTGGATGGAGAGAGAGTCAACAGAAGGTAAATACTCACCTGCAAGCAGTTATCTAGAGGAGAAGGACCTGATCTAAGAATCTTTGAACATCAAATAGTGGGTAGAAGGCCAAATGACTCAGCTGTGGTGCTGAGGTCAATAGGACATTGGAAACAAGAGGACCTGTTGCCAAGTTAGCATTGAGATTCCCCAGAGAGACCCTTGGTGTGATTACCAAGGGCAGGACAACCCAATGAGCATGGAAAAAGAAGGTAGTAAAAAAGGAGACATGAAAGGGAGCAGGGGACCCAATATGGCATATATAGTTCATCTGTGATCAGGAAAGGAAGTATCCCATGTCCTGACTATCATTTTTGGGTCATTAAAAGGAAAATCTAAATTGCAGATTTAACTATGATGATTGTAATATGAAGGTCAGAAAGCTAATGAACATATAAGGAAAGAGACAGAGGCAGGGAGAAAAGCACCCATGTTCTGATTCACATCCAGCTAGAAAGACCTGAAAAAGCTAGAAACTGCAGCAAGCTAGAAAAATAAGGGTGAGAAGAGAGAAGAAAATAGATCAATGCCTTATGCTGAATGCAATCTCACCATACAGAAACGTTTCCTCTTTACATTCCTGTGGGGAAAGTATTATTGTTATATATTCATTTTTGGTTTTAAATCTAATACTGAGTTTTTGCAGAAGTACTCTATGCCTTTGTAAACATGCTGGCTCTATTCATTTTGGATAGCCACAGTATAATGAGAAGATAGCAAATGTGTGGGTGTGGGGAGGGGCAAATATGTTGGTGTCTGTAGTAGTCTTTTGAAGAAATACGGAACTAAACTGATTTTCCCTCTCTGGTAACCTCAGTGTGGTTAAAAGGAGGTATTTGAGAGTGTGTGTCATTGGCTGATGCTAGAATTAAGCAAGGTTTAAAAGGGCATCAGGGTTTCCTCAGACCCCTGCTGGTCACAGCAATGAAAAGCAAGTTCTGCAAATCAATTGACTAAACAGTACAGAGGGTTGATCTCTTTTGCTAATTGTATTAACCTACTAAAGGATTCAAGGATTAATTAGAAATAAAGACCAGGAGATGAACTGAAGATTCTCAAGGGAGACACTAGTATGTATTATCCTTGAACTGTATAATTATTTGAATTCTTGCTATTTTAGAATGGTGTGCTCACCTGGATGTAACCCTAATTGCCTCTTTTATTCTTAGCTTCCTGCTTTTGTACAGATTGCTAATCATATTTCAAACCTGAACCACCTACCGAAGACCTGCAGAAACAAAAGTGGAAGAACTCTTAGACTGCTAATTTGAGAGGAGGTTATAGCAAAATATTATTAAGATCAAACTGTCTCTTGGCTGAAATCAAGAATAAAACCACTCTTCTTTGACAAAAGTCAGGTAGGATTCTTCTCAGCTTGTACTCAGATTTTCCCTTAGGTTGAGCTTTAGTCAAAAGAGAAGTGGTGCCTGATTAAAAGATGGCATAAATGAAGCCAGGCACTTTCTGCAGGGAAAAACAGAACTCAGGGCTTTCAGTTTGATGAGTGACAGTGATACCATACAATCTTGGGCTTATATTCAGCACTGCTAATAGACATCTATCCTAGTCCCGAGCACTACCTTGCACCTGTGAAAGGCTACAATATACGCCAGCTGGGTATAACCTGGAAGGTGCCAGGGATTGACCTGCCATGGAAAGATCATCTTTCCATCCCTGTCACTTCCTATGGGCCTTTGAAAGCTTTTCTCCCATTCTGTGGCTGCCTTTTTGTACCACTGTACCTCTAAGTAGCATCCTCTGAAACTGATCATGCTTCCTTTTAAAAAAGATGTGTTAAACATAAAAGTAAAAAACTCTGAAATACATATTGATAAGCTAAAAAAAAGAGAGAAGGCAGAAAAGTACCGTGCAGGCAGTGTTAAAAAAAGCAGTAGAAGAAACCTTTAGATCTGTTTCTTTCATCCAAGTTCCCATTGAAATGACTGAGAAACCTTTCTCATTCATGTCAATGCAAATATGTGACTGTCGTGTTTGAATATTGAACAGCTGGTATTCTTTCTTTTTTTTATGCCAACAAGGATCTGATGTGCTTTACTACTTCTGAGAAGTATTATTGGTACTATATAGCTAGAGAACAACAGGAAAATTAAATTTTGACACTAAACCTAAGGGCCAGGTTCCTCTCTCTACTTTATATGACTTTTTCCTCCAGTTACAAGGAGAGCAAGGCACTAGCCATTCGGAATTGTCTGGCCTGATTACATCAAGCACTCAGTACACTGGTTGTATAGTCCAACCATCAATTGCAAGGAGCATTTCTTGAGTCTGAACAACTTTGTGTTTTCTAGATGTATCAGGAACTAAAGTAATGTTCCAAAGCCATGAGATTCCGTTTCCTCCCTGTATTTAAGCCTAAATGCAAATTGGGAATTCTGATTATTTGGGACCCTGGTCCAACAGTTGCTCAGTGTCAATATATGAAGTTGACTACAGGTGACATAGCAGAGATTAATCTGACATCTCAACTAGTTGAGAGCTGTTGGACAGACCTGAGGCATTAGACTGTCTTGCAACGGTCTCTGTAACTGCTGCTTTTCCAGCAGCGGCTGCAAGCACGTCCACTGCTTGAGAGAAAATGCATTTGTCATATGACCTGGGCTGAAAGAAGTCAAACAGTAAAAATCTTTTGTCCTTAGCTTCAAGCAAAAGGGACATGACTGCTTATTTCTGCTGGTGTGAACACAGCAAGTGTATAGGTATTCATAGGTGGTGACCGATAAGAAATCTGTGGTGAGACTCCTTACCTGAGGTGAGGTTTTTATCGTAACACCAGGTAAGCAAGCAATATTACAGGGGTGGGTTTGTGTTCGGAGTGCTTGAAGCTATCTTAGAAAAATTTATTAAAGCAAAATGCTTGTGGAGAAGGAATGGAGGGAGTGGATTTCAACCCAGTCTTTACAAGGGACTGAGCAAAGCTCTTCCCTTCCCAAGTCCTGTGAGTGAACCATGACTCTTTTGGGCCATTGCCTTTAGCTGTTTGGAAACCATTTGGTCTTACTAAATTAGGCTGTGTGCTAGTCAGGTGGCAATATGGACGATCAGCTGGCAAGAGGTATGACCCAAAATTTTAGTGAAAGTATATAGCCAGCTACCATTACTGATCTTTTCCCTACTTTGGCTCTTTGTGTTTGTAGAATGATTTAGGGTCAGATGAAATGCCACAGTGCACATGACTGAAATATGTGAAAACTTAATTAACAGAATAATTACACAGTAGAAATGAGATCTTGTCTCAGTGAAAATCTGACAGGAAGATTGGGCCCTGCAGAGTATGAGTCCAAATATTTAGTTAGTAGAAAAGCCATTAGTCACAAAGAGGCTGCATCTGCTGGAAAGAGTTAATCAGGTTCCTAACTTCAAAGAACACAATATGCCTTAAAATATCCTTCTCAAGGCTTCACAGACATGCTGTAAATGTATATGTGATTTTCTCCCAGCTACCTGGGTAACTCTGCATAGCTCAATTAACTTCAGTTGATTTATGCCAGTTACACCAACAGAGGATCTGGACAGAACCTAATAGCATCTGTACATCTAATAGCCCAGCACGGTGTATGAAAATTGGACATTATTCTGCATCAGCCATCCTTTTACAGCCAGGATGAATAGTAGAAGAATTTGTGATTTATTAATTAATTCCTTTTCTACAGAGTTGAATCTACACTGCTTCTCATGAGTTTCTACACTGTCAGACCATGTGTTTCTTCAACATAGCATACATTTTCTGTGAAAAATATAAGATAATCAGACAGTCAGTATAATTTTCTTGACATCTGGTTAGAGACATATTGTCTTATCATTTTACTTTTATCAATAAAAATTTGCATCATGCTAGAAATTGATCACCTTGCTTTTTTCTTCCTATCTTCTTATGTTATTTTAATCTTTGTCTATTGGACAAAATTAATTCCTAGAAATTAATTTTAAAATAAATTACTTCAGATATTAGTTGCAGTTCATTTTTTTTAAGCAGACTGTGCAGTCTAAATCTGTTGGTGTTTTTTTTTTTTAATATTCCTCTTTAATTTTATTTTTCATACAGGGCAATATTTAGGCCACTGGGTTGAAGCAAATCCTGTGGTGTGATTATCTTCTCATTGAAATGCTCTCTATTGTGCCTATTTGTTTGATGTGTTTTTCTTGTACGTTGTATTTCTGATGGCTTTGGGGTAAAATAATCATTATATGCCACCCATACTATCTCTTTTAATCTCCAGAAGATTAAGCATGTTTATTTAAAAACCCCTTTGATAGTGTCTTCACTAACTCAGCTATTTTATAAAATTGGAAATAATGAATCAGGGAGATGTAATTTTGATAATGCCATTTACACAACTCCTATGAGGCTAGGTAGCAAAATATCTGGAGATATGTAAGTATCTGACATACATACAGTGAGAACGGGAAAAGTGTTGTAATTTCATGTAGGTTATGAGGCACTGGAAAAATACAGTCAGCAAAAGATCAGTTCAGTTAATGAATCACATTCTTCAGAGACCAGTGGACTGAGGAGATGAGTAATGGGATCAGGAATGGTTCCTTTCATCTCTCGGTCACTGGTTCAAAGCCAATATGGATAGGTAAAAATTAAAAGCCACTGCTATTTGAAGGCTCCATGATGATCTTCTTGAAATGGAGCTGGTGAAAATGTGGACACTGAAAAACAAAAAAACCCCAAACCTAGAATATCCATGAAACTCACATTCTTCATAGCCAGTAGAGTGCTCAACAAGGCTGAGCAAAACTTCATAGACTTGGTGGAGTTCAGTGTGGGCTGTTTGTATGTGCTATCATGTGACTGGTGCATACCCATCATTTAAGGGATACACATTTCATCTTGTGAGAGAGGAGTCTGCATGGACAGTCATCCACTGTCATCAGTGGCACTCCCTGAACCAAAGATTACACACTAGTGTGGGAGCTCACACTACTCACCTGCAGCTACAGCTCTTGCGTGGTGCTTACTTTGGTCTAGGAATGCTCTTGGGACACCATTCCTCCTCACTGATCTGGAGGTGCCTGGTATGGTCCTGGGCTCTGGGTGCTCTCTAATGCCTAGTCATCCTTCACCACCTGTCATACTTTATCCTGCAGGCTTCCTGAATGTCAGGTAATCACTCAGTGGTATGAGGATTAATGTTGCTCATCATCAATCTGGAGTTTCAGGCCACAGGAAGAAACAGGGAGGTCCCAGTGCCCCTGTGGTTTAGGGTGTTGAAGTTATCCTGAAGGATGGATGCAGACAAGGCTGTGTGAGTGGAAAGGCACATACAGGGCATCACCTGCCAGTCAGTGCTGCAGCAGGCTGCCAGAAAATGTGCTCTAGAAGGATAGTTTATAAGGCTGAAGTATACTCAGATTGTACAGATGAACTGCTTATACTTGGCACTCAGGAATTTAAATTTACACTTTTTTGTCATGTTCTTTTTTGTTTTCTTTTTCTTCTTCTGTCAGTGCAACACCAGAGGGGGAGACTCCTGAGTGCCAGCCATAGGTCACACTGTCTGCTTTCCCAGAAACCAGTTCTTGGCAGGAGCTATGCCAGTTGGCAAAAGACAATGTTTTCTGATGATATATACCTTTGTTTTTCTGAAACTTTGTACAGTTTTAGTCTGTAAATCCAAATTGTCTGGAATTTGCATAAGACTATGGAAGGAGCCTTTGTTTTCAGTAAGGACAGGGTTCTGTAGCAGCCAAATCAAAGTCTGCAGAGACAAATCTATTTCAGTCATCTGAAACTGTGATTTTGCATATAGTGAGAGCAACTGAGATGGTGGGGGAAATCTCACGCAGATCCCATCCTGCTAGCCGTTAAAGCAATTGCGTCTGGGCTCTGCACTTTGTTGTTTCCTAGAAAATAAACTCACCAAGCTACACAGATTAGCTGGTCTCTGAAGATTGTTATCTTAAGATAATAGATATTTGTATTCCCAAGAAGAAGGAAAAAAAGAAAGGAAAAATGGCAATCAGAAGAACAGAAAACCAGGAATTAGGTATACCATTATTTAAATACCCCAATCCTTGCCTTGGTGCAAAGGTGAATAAGCTATGCTCATAACAGGGGAAAAAAAAACATCGGCTCATATTCACATATGTGAAAACACAACATTTCCAATAAGCAAAACATCTCTTGCTGGCCTTTGGGAAGACTTTCCACAGATGACCTGCATAATTAAAATCTTCATTGCTTTCGTGGCCCAAGAGAAGTTAATAGCAAAACAGCTGCTAGCATCCAATAGCTGTATTTAAGTGTTGCTTAAAGGGAAAGACTTAGGTGTCTTTTGGGCACTGAAAATTAAGATATAAATACATGTTAGCTGTTATCAACATGCATACTTGTAGAAACCACCTTCAGGGACTGAAAGCTGTAGTCACGTATTTCAAGTGTCACTGATAAGCATATGTGTGAAAAGAGCAGCCTATCACAGGAAATACACTATAAGGGATGTTTCTGCATTTGTGTGGGAAATGAGGCCTTCACTTAATGACTGAGTTCTTGGACCTTTCAGTTTTGTTGCTTAAAACATCATAACATAGAAATTTTCAATTATTTTCGCTTCAGGGAATTCATATGGACCTTTTAAATTTCTTTTCCATTATCATTTTGTTTTGGGAATGAAAGCTTTTTCTTTTCCTCTTTCTCCTAGAAATTTTACCTTTTTCCTACTCTAAAAATAGATTCCTTGTAAGTCAAATCTTGCTTTTTAGCAAGTCTTCTTTCACAAACATTACTAGATTTTGGAAAAGTTAGCAAGCATTAGTTACATCTAGAAAAGTTAGGAAAGTCACTTACAGACCTTCATGCTCCCTTTTTCCATTTAGAAACTTATCCCTCATGTGAGTTTTGAAAAACTGTGAGTGGAGCAGAAAGGAGATTGGAGAAAAGGGAACATTACATGCCTTTCATTTTTGTAATACATTTAGATACAGAAAGCAAAAAAGTATAAAGAAAAGGGAAAAGCAGTTCTGTAAGCTGTAGATTTACTGTGGCTGTTTTCCTATGGATTTGAATTTGTGATTGCTTAGAGCTCTAATGGAAAAATCTCCAAGTGTTGGAATGTTTTATAATGTCTGTGTCTTGCATGAACTCTTTGGTGTGTAATGGGTGAAGTCACGTTGCTGCCTCTTCTTCCCAGACTCTGACTCTTTCTGCACATCCACTCAAAGGCTGTTCTGAAGATATTCAATAAAGCTGTGGAGCTTTCGTTATTTCCAAGGACTCTATCTTTGTCAAATTTTTCTTAACTCAGGCAAGAGATTCAAATTTAAGGCAGTCACAAACCAATATGCAGGCAGCATGATTCTATAAATAATGAGTTTTCATAAGTAAAAATGAAATTAAAATTTCAATTTGAAGTAGCATTCAGTGTTTAAATTTTGCCTCAGATTTCTTGTAAAATTTAGCCAAAATATAGTTCAATGCCACATCACAGTAATTTTTTTTTTTTTTTTTACAATTGGAACATCTTGTCATAAAGTTCAGCCTATTCTTCTTTCAAAAAACAGAGAGACAAAAAAATGTTCATCCCCACTCTGAAGCTAATGCAGACCTCTTGTTTGGCCTATCATGAATTGACCTGGCATGGCATGGGCTAGCAAAGAGCCCCAGCTCATTGGTAACAGTGAGAAATTCTTCATGTCTTTTGCCCCAGAAATCAGAATGGCTCCCTGCACCTAGCACTGGTCTGTAAGTATAGATGGGAATGAACTGTTTACTACCAAGTAGCATCTAACATCGACTGAGATAAATCAAGTATCATTTGCTCTTACTTATCACTAAGGAAAACTTAGTTCATTGTTAATTCAGCTGTATGCTGAAGGCATCTTTTTCAACATGGATATTCTCTGTGGTGTAGACAAAATTCCCTCTGAGACGAATCTCTACTCCTGCTTCTCTACAAGTAAATGCTCTCCTTGCTCCTGCCCAGAATCAAAAGTTGCAAGCTCAAGAGTGCAAAAAGCAGCAGGCTTCACATAACAATCATTCCAAAGAGAAAGTCAAAGCAAAGAGCTACTTGAATTATTGTGCTATTTACTCCTTATAAAGTTGCAAATTATTGCAGACCTAAGATGATAAGGAGGTGCATCTAAGACATAGAAGGCAGTTGAGTTTAAAGGTCTTCTCTCTTGCTAAATACTCACGAAGGTCTGGCATCTGCTTCAACATTGAAAGCAAAGGACTTCTTATGGGCACAAATGTCATCAGTGGATCTCTAACAGCGTCTTAGTAGCTGGAGGCAATATATCTGTCTGCTGCCTTTTGCTAATTTTCATGTTAGCTCAAACTTTGAAGTAAAGCAGCCTGGCTTGCCTGACAAAAGCTTTCCCTGCTGAGGTTCCTGCCAAGAGTAGACAGGAGACCAACACATACCAGAGGGAGGTTGCAAGTGGGCTGGAAAGGAGGAGGACACTGATGTGCCTCTGCTGGGTTGGCATGGGCTGCTTTGGGGTGGCTCTCCAAGGCAGCAGAGATATGGCAGTCATGCTCTTTGCTCTGGTGGTAGGGGGGTTATCCTCCTTCCCAGCACTGCAGGTGCCTTCAGTTTGACAAAGGCTGCCAATTTTTGTTTCCCAAGTATACCAAAGAATAACATCATGAGCTAAGAAAGCAAAGGAGCCAGTTTGGGGTTTCTAAAACACCTTTTCCCTCAACATCAAAGATGGGCAAAATAATCCAAATACAATGAGGATTTGATATCAACACATCTATATAGGTATGCATAACCATGAAAGGAACAAGCATAAGTTACAAGGGGTCACAAAACACAAGCAATCCTTTCAGCACAAGCACTTCCTTGCAAAGACATGGTGACTGTGTGTCACCTCACCTCATATGCTCTCCTGGGCTCCGGGGTGGCACTGGTATCCCTCTACCAGTCCAATGCTCTGGGAGTAGGAGGGTCCCTGACAGCACACTGAGATGGGCATATCTGTGCTTTTGCCTTCCAATGTTTGTAAAGGAGGCACGGGCCATGACACCCAGCACAGCCAGAAACTAGCTGAATCAAGCCTAAGGATAACATAGAAAGGAAGGGAGCTCCAGATGCAGAAGGTAACCTTTGCTGTTCTAGGTGTATATGGTTACCCCGTGAGTGTTAAGAAAGCCACTAAATCATATAAAAAACCCCAATGTCCAAGTACATTCTGATATGCCAAATAAATACATTGTGGTATTGTCTGTAGCTGTTGGTAGCAGTAGATGAAAACCAACTCTCCACTAAAAATGTGGTTTCATATAAATCAGTGCATTTTGCGGAAGTTCAATTTTTTACTTTTTATAGGGAAAATCCAAAATATAATGCTGGAGCATTTCATTTTTAATGGGTTGTTTAAGTATTGCACATTATTGCTATATATTATCTGTGTATAATGCTAGGCATATTAAAGATGTATTATTAAAAGACTGGATGTCATTTAAAACCAAAGTGAAATGATTCAGAGCAAAATATTTAAAATGATCCTTTACTGATTTTTTTTAATAGATTGGCAAATGCAGAAAATGGCTATTTTAAGAATAGCCTTTATTCTAACCGAGAACTAGAATTATTGAAATGCAGAATAGTCTGCAAACAAAAATTTCTGTTCCCAGCTGGCTCTGTCCACTGGTTTATTGACTTATTTTGGACACTGCTGAAACACTCCATGGCAAAGGCAGTAGGTAGCTCTAGCAATTTTTGCAGGCTATAGAGTCAGTCGTGGGCTGCTGGTTCAAATCCAGAGGGCCTGCATGGGAACAAGGAAAAGTTGATAACATGGCTTCAGCTATGTGGTATGGGTTTACCTCCCTGGGTATGGGTGACAGCAACAGAAATAGCATTAATTACTCCACTTGTGTATATCAGCCAAGGTCTAGCATTGGCAAAGCAGAGAATCCTACTGTGCTGCAGGCTGAGTTGGGCTTGCTCTGTGGATAAAAATATTCCAGGTCCAATCCAGTTTTTATTAGCACTGTCATTGTAACACCAAAAGAAAAGCTAAGCGAGCTGCATAATCACTAGCAAGAATAACAAGAAAGCATCAGACTTGGTAATTGGTTAGAGATAGTACCCTGGGAAGACAGGGACAAAAGACAGTGAACTGTAACCAGACACACAATCCCGGGTAACAAGCAGTCAGTACTGGATTAGCAACCAAGGCAACATTAATAATTTAACTGTAGCAGTCACAATAATTTAACCATGCTATCCAGAACACCAAGATAATGGTGATACAGTGAATGAAGCCAGAATAACATAATATTCCAAAAGTTTGTAAGCATCAGAACATAAATGAATCTCCATGAAAGAGGCTAACGTTCAAATTTTTTATTCTTGCTTTCTTGTTTCCTGAAGAAGATGAAAGGTAAGTGTTTAGTTTTTTGTAGTTGTTATTTGCTAGCCATAAAGGGAAGATGGGCTGTTTCAGAGGTTCCTACTGACAGCCAACTTACAGAGTGTAACAGGCAGACACATTTTGCTGTCTTTGAAAACTGAATAACAAATAGTTTTGCTTTTTTTAAGTTAGAAGTGAAGGAATGGATCTGAGCTACAAAGCACCCTCCCAAAATTATAAACTCCTCTCTGTATGCACCACTTGCAAACTCTGCCTTCATCTAAGTTAACATTGGGTTATAACTCATCCTAATTCATGGAGGCTTCGAAAAAAGTATAAAGCAGAATACCATAGCTCAGAACGGTGTCTCAAAATTTATTTTATTGCTTGCCTACACACAGAGTCATACCACTCTACTGCTGTAATTAAAATGGTAGAACCTCTATCTAAGAATTACACCCACTACTTTATTGCTGAAGTTGCTAGCCCGAATAAAATCTGCAAATGTCCTGTGTTG
Source organism: Eurystomus gularis (assembly GCA_013400335.1). NCBI lineage: Eukaryota > Metazoa > Chordata > Aves > Coraciiformes > Coraciidae > Eurystomus > Eurystomus gularis. The sequence goes on along the minus strand of VZZY01007867.1, from coordinate 61,837 downwards.
CATCCTCTCGCTCTGGGAAGTCAAATTCTTTTCTACAAGTGTCAATGTAAAATGGCCACTGCTTTTGCAACACGGATAATTTGTGTATGTATTCTTAGGGAGAGCTTTTACTTTAGTGACAAAAAAATGGATTTTTACAATCCTTTAGTTGCACTAGCATTGAGGAGTCCATACAGTTAGGAAAAAATGAAATAGATTCGATTGTGGCCACTATGGCAAACTCCTATTGCAGCAACAAATTCTGCTAATTTCATTGTCCAAACTAGCTACACAGCCTGAGCGGAAGGAAAATTTAAAATCCCAAGGAAAACACATATATATGAATACATAGTGTGCTGCTCTCATCTTCAAGTTGCAGTGGCCCATCAAATAAATTCTGGCACGGTTTTGGAATCCTGTGAATTCCCTCTGAGCTGGAAACTATGCAGATCCCAAGTGCTCACCAGCTGCTGGCAGTATTTCTTTTGGTTAGCTCTCAGTTAGTTCTAAGCACGCATGGAAGAAAATGGTTTCTGCTCTCATTGACAGCATCTCTTAGAAAGAACTGTATTTATGAAGCTCAGTGGAGGCATTAGGGTAGCAGTGGGGGTGGGACTGTAATATTTAGGTTTTGCTCAGTTTATGTGCAAAAATTATGTCAAGTCAGATTTCCTTCTGTGGGAAGCATGAGAAAGGAGCCAGAGAGTCTGGATCCTAATGTTCTCCCTAAGTACATTGTGACTGCTGTTGCTAAATTTACATTGGTCATAACAGGCAGAAAGGTAGCCCAAATAATCCTAGATCTAAAGGATGAAAAAAAGTCAACCCCATGGAGGGTCTAAAAGGAACGCTATATTTGTCTTCATTCCACAAAAATGTAGTGTGAACTCCACCACTCATCTTTCTGGCCTGAAGCTTCATCTACATAACAATGCAGCACTGTCATTAGTAATAGCATCCAGAGCATCTCTTCTGAGTCAACAAAAACATTAGGCATGCTATTAATACCACCCATTGCACACATTGACGGGAGAAATTATTATTTGTACAGCTTCCCCTCTGTGTTATTTTATATTCTGTTCCAGTTCATATGTAAGTGAAATCTATGAGCATTTCCTGCCTTGAGCCCCTACCTTTGTGTAGGTGGTCTTTAGGTCAGACTCAGGCAAAAGCTGAATAATCCTATTCCCAGCAAGAAAAAATGCCAAGCTGAGCCCAGTGGTTCAACGTATGAAAACTGGTAATTGAGCATGCAGTGAATCTTGTGCAACACATACAAAAAGAGCATCCTTGCCAGGCACTGTGTGCACTCCCTTTTGTGCCTGGTAGGATGGTCTGGGCATCCAGCAGAGAGGATAGGCTTCCTGCCTCCACCTCACTGCTGGGATGAATTTGGTGCTGGAAGCTATGCAGGTACCCAGGGAAGAGTCCCCAAGGGACCCCCAGTGTCCCTGCCCACTCAAGGAAGGCCATAGCCTCTACCAGAGAGCTGAATTGGCAAATAGTGAGTTCATTTGGGTTTCTTTAACTGAAAGGGAAAGAAAGCTGCAGTAAAAGTGGTTATGATTGTCTTATGTCCCGTCTTCTTCATCTCCTAGGTGTCTATATTGGGCCTGCAGCAGTGACACACTAAAACATACTGCTCAGTCAGACTGTACACTCCATGTCCTTTTCTGCACACTTTCTTCTCATTGACTACAACCTTCTCATGGATGTGCTTAGATTATTTTTTACTTCCCATTCCTGTTTGTCACATGCTCTGTTTTCACTACTTATCTTTGATGAGCAGAAACCAGTCTTGGCTTGCTATAGAGAAAAAGAGATACAAAGAGATTCCTTCTACATCTCCCTCTGAGGAACATGCTCACGTCACAGCTTCAGAGGAATTGACACTAAATTGCCATGAGAGAATATCTTGAAGCTTGAGCTCCATCCAGCCTCAGCAGGTATTGATAGGCAAAGATGTGCAATAGAAGTCACTGAGGAAAACTCTGGAGAACTGATGTTGGCAGGTGACTCAGAAGCCCTAATCCCTTTGGATCTGGACACAGCCATGTGCTGAAAGGCTCAATCTTTGGATTATGGAGAAAATTGAGATTCTTGCCAAGATCCCTTGATTGCTTCAGACAAATTGGATTACTCAGAAAGTCTTACTCTTACAGGTAAATTTTAGTTTTGAAGATTATCTTCTGAAAACAAGAGCCTTCTTTGCTATCCTTTTGGTAGATGTCATTTTGTTGTGCACACCCTTTCCCAAAAGATTGAGTAGTGTTGCTCTGGAATGTTAAACCTCCTCTGGATTTCAAACATACTACAGCACATCCTCCTCCAAGATGAATCTCTGTGACACAAGAAATGCCTTCAATGATTGCAATGTAATTAATTTAAAATAAATTTGTTGATTTTGCAAGACCTTAATGAGCCTTATAAAGTTTGCAAAACACTTTAGGATTCTTAAGAAAAATCTAGTATGAAAAGAAAATGTTATACAAAACACATTAGGATACTATGGACAGAAAAGCTATATTCAAACTACTTACAGTGGTGCACAAAGTGGATTTAGGACTATGTGTGCTGAGCAAACTAAACTGTCTATTAGCCAGTGCCAGCTGCATCAGAGGCTTTTTATCTGTATGTTTAATGGGCAGGGGTCCAGCATTATTGTCATATCTTCTTCTATCCTTTGCCTGTACCTGCAGTATGTAATGATATCTTCATATTGTATAAAGCCTATTTAGTAGTGAAGCTACTTTCTCTGACAATGTTATATTAAGAAGACTTAGGCTAGGGAAAAGAACAAAACCACCAACAACAAAAAAACCAAAAAAAATTTTCCTCAAATAAAGAAAAAGCAGTCTTTAGCAATTTAAAACACCTAGTTCAGAGGGGGTACTCCTATGGGTCTCTATCTTTTTTTTTTTTTTTTCCTTAGCTTTTAATTGCTTTTCTCTTTACAGCTCCACATGATGAGACATCATTCTTTCCAGCCTAGGGGGAATGACTGAAGCTCCTCTTTGACTATACCATGCTTTTCTGATGGCTGTACTGCTAACTTTGACTTTTAATTTTTTTTCTTTTTCCTCTGGATCTCTTGGGCCTGGCTAATAGAAGATGTCTGCTGTGGAGCCCATCTATAATGTGGCAGGGACGTTGCTTCTCTCCGGCAAATGAGTTAATTGCTTGTAATAGATGAGGATGAGTTGGTGCAGACAACAGCAAGGTGTGTGTAGTAGTAATTCCACCAACTATGGGGGCCGTCTATCAGAGCTCTCACTCAGTGATACATACGAAAACAGGACATAAAGCTGATCTCTGGAAAGGAAGTACAGAAGATTTCTGAGCTTGTGCCAGACCCTGGTGAAATCAAGTGAGTGCCCAAGTGCCCCATCATTGTCCTTTCCTGTTAGCTCTTGGAGCACAGTGGGACAGCAGTCCTACTGAGAGCCTCTAGGGGCTACTGCAGTTCAATAAATAACAATAACTAAAATGCAAAACCTGTTTTGAGTCTGACGCTGGCTGTGCTAATCTCTAGTGTACTATCTTGGACTTCAGTGGAGTTACATGCAATGGAAATTTAGTCCCACTTTGCTGTCTGCTCTCACATTGCCACGAAGGATAAAGGATGGCAGTGAGTACAGACTGTTCTCTTGGGACAGTGTTTTGTCTTGTTTTCCTGGGGGAGGAATTAGGCTCTCAGTACTCCTTCTTGCTTTGTTCTCTGCTTTCTGATATTATAGAAGTAGCATCTTTATCTCCTGCTGGGTTCTGCAGAGAACACACCAACTTTGTGTACATAACAGATATTTCACTCTTTGCTAACGCCTTCATGAAATTTGCTTTTATTTGAGTTAATAAGAATGAATGTTTTACTAATTTGCTCTTTAAAGATACCATGCACCCTTGATAATTCTCTCCCACCACATGGGGTTTGGTTCACTGTGAAGTGTTGTACACAACATACGAGACGCTGTGAGAAGGCATGCATGTGAGAGAAGGGGTGAGCTTGAGTGCAGCGTATTTAAGAAACTCAGACTTTAGGAGGAAATCTCTACAGGATATCAAAGCAAATTTCAATCCAAGAAGGTTTCATTGTGTCAATAGATGTAGCACAAGGGCTGCCTGTTGTTTCACAAACAATGAATCTTCTCCAGCCTATAAATAATGTAAAGACAAGTCTCAGGATTTTTAAAAAATTCTGCTAGCTTGAGGCTACCTACCCAGCATGCCTCCTTGTTTACAACTTCCAGTACAAACATATATTGTGTTTGTTTTCAGACAAAACATCAGCTTTCCTGACTTCTGGAATTAACCTCTAGTACATATTAGCAACAGCTTTTTAAGCAGTTTTTACATACAGAGACATTCAGCACCATGGCTGTGGAGGCGCGCGCTCTCCCACAGCCAAGAGGTGAGCCCCTTGGCATGAGGCGTGTGATGCAGCCCCTTCACCTTACAGTGCTAATGAGTTACTGCAATCAGCTGCCACCCCTTGGCCAGCATATGCTCTTCAGGTAAGCACTCTAAAAGCCATCTACAAATATGAAATGAAACAGTGCATTGAGAAAACGTGCTACTGCAGATTGCAATAGATCTGGGGATATAAATGGGGACTACACAAAGGAATGGATTTGTGAAATTCAATTTTTTGTTCCTATGTAGCAGGTATGTTGCCATCCTTGGCATGTGAGGGCTTAAACTCCTAACATCTCCAGGAGAGCAGAGGAGTGCCCTAACTGCTTGAGCCTTCCTCACATTTCATTTGTCTCTAGTCCCACAATTTCCGTAGTCTTTTTCCTATGCAGATGCAGTAAGCCCAGTGGAGAGAGCCTCTACTTAGGCTAGCCTGTCTTGCCAAAGTTATGACCCCTTCCACAGTGTGGAGACATGATTGAACCCTGGCAGGCTGCAGAGGGCACAGACCTTGTGCCTGTCCTAACCAGCAGGCTCTTGTAGGAAATACAGGTGCCTGTCTCTTTTGTGTGGTGTCTGATCTTGTCCCTGTAGTTGAGGTGTACTCTCTTACAAGTATTTGTCTGTGTAGTTTTTAGGCTCTCATTAGACTGGAGATGCTCAGACAGAAGGTGCTTTTATGTAGTCAGGAAATAGAATCCTGGGCATTTCCAGAGCTTACAGAAAGGAAAACAAAATGCAAGACACTGATGGAGTGTGGGCAGTAAGGGAGATTTGAATAGCAATTCCTCAGTTAAGCACCTAAAATCCACTTTCTTCCAATTTCAGGCACTTTCACTCTTTATTGGAATTCTCATGAAACACATTGTTTCACAACGGTGAGACATATGACAGAATAAAATTTGGGTCAAGGCTAATTTAGTCTATGGCTCTGTCTACTGCACTTCACATGAAAACGTCATAATGATGAGAGGCTTCTGCCCAAGACCTGAGTCTTGGCTACTTCTAAATGTCCTCAAAGATTTATCTTCATTGTTAGCCCCTTGGTTTTCCTGAAGGCTTTTTTAAAACAAACCCAAGGTTCTCAAAAGTGAGTATAATTTATTTAAAAGCCCATTTAGGGGTTCAAGAAAGGACAAATGGTTCACTCCAATACAATGTAATAGACCAAGACTATGAAGTATGGTCCACACCAGAGAGCTGGATTGAGTTGGGATCAGTGGAGGAACAACTGCAAGTCATAACCACCCATCAGCTTTTCAGTGCTGTATGGGAAGGACTGTACACCCAGATCTTACCAGTTCTCTGAATCTTGGCTGACAGCTGTCCCCATCATGAAAGCAACACAACAAACTGCTCAGCCAAATTCAGTGACTGACCACAAACAAAGGGTGAATTCCCTGCTTCCCTGCTTCGTGCTGATTCACTCAGGACAGAAGGGAAGTAGTTACAGGGACACGCTCTGTCTGCAGCCATTGTTCCAGTGATACCTATTTAGGGGCTTTCAGCCTGGCAGTTGCATAATCACGAAGTGTACCTGTGAAATGTAAGCAAGAAAGAACTTGGAGCTGTATGAATTTAAGAAAGTAGTGAGGGGGAGGGAAGTCTCACCTAGTCAGCTGCTATTGCTATTGGTCCCCCAGAAGGGGATCTATTCTCAGGCTTTCATTAATTCTTAAAGGTATTCCAGGTGCTCATCTAATCTCCAGGCCCTACATATCCAGCTGAGGTATTACTTTCTTACTGCCTATGTCAGGTTTTGTGTTCTCCAAATGCTCTACAGGAATATCATTATAAATCCATAGCTGAAGGAGCCTGTGCATCTTAAGTGCTCTTTCATTTTTCCACCTCTGAATATTCTGCCAACAGAGATTTAGAACTGGTTCTGTAAATGCTTTCATGTCAAGACTAAAGGCAACACTTGTTTAATTCATTCTTTGACCCAACAGTAGCTTTATCTTAGGTTATCACTTGTTAAGCTCTGTAGAATGTTTTAAACATGAAGGGGGCTGCTGTGTATATATATTCAGTGTACTGTATTTTACTTGTACAAATTTGACAGTAGTGATTCATAAACATCAAAACCATTTCCTTTCCATGCTGTGAATGATGCTTTACTTTAGCTCCAATCACAGGATCTGTAACCTACTCTAGAAAACAAAACAAAAAATGAAAATTGCATTTATCCTTTGTCCAATTTGTAATTCTTTGTTGTAGGCCACAAGCGTTCACAGGATTTTAGATAGATCTATATGCTTGTGTGTATATATTTTTATATCTTTGTGTGTATAAAAGAGAGTTTTTGTGTGTATTTATAAATATACATGTATATATAGTTTGCATGCATATGTATTTATAAATATATATATGCACACACATGAGGACAATTGTAGCAATGATGTATGCTGGGTAAACAGAGGACTGGATTTATATATTAAGTGTACTACGGCCTGGTTAGAACAACAATTAAGGTTTGCTGTACATCATTCATTGGAAGTGCAAAACCAATATAATCTGCCAGCATAGGATTTATCCTTAAGTTGTCAAAAATCTACAACTGTATTTAAAATCAGCATCTGACAATGATGCCCAGAACTGAGGTCAGCAGAATCGTTCTGGATTTGCACCACATAACGAGTATGGAAAACTCAAAAGTTTTGTATTATAAAGAGTCACAAGACAAACTTGGTAACAGTCTGTGTATTTACTCCCAAAAATGATGTTGAGAGTAAACATCATAAGGCAGGTGTCCTAACACCATAGGACAGATAACTTTTCCACCAAACACCCCATTCTTGGGTTATAGCCTGATTCTTCCCTCCCTGAATGTCATGACAATACCTAAATACTTGTTCTCTCTTAAAAACAAAACAAAAATAAACAAACAAAACACAACAACAACAATTGGGTGGGAGTGAAGTGGGAGACACAACATTCTGCAGTAAGTTTCCCAGTCCAGATAAATAGAGGACCAAGGACTGCAATGCAGATGGAGCAGCTCAGTCCTGTGCAGAGGAGTGGCACTATTTCAAATAGTTTGATCTCAACATTCATCTCGTCTTCTAGTTACCTGCCGTGACATCTGGAGAAACTATTTAATAAGCACATAATATACCAGAATAAAACCTCAGTGTCCATTCAGGGAACATACTGCCTGCTACTTGATTTTCAAAAAATAGATGCTGCAGTCCTTGGCGTACCTATGACTAACAAGTCAGAGACGGAGAAGCCCTTGGCTGTGAGTGGCTGCTGGTGGCTGTGCTGTGTCAGAGAAGCTCATGTAATTCTTGTAACCCAATGCTGATTAGTGAGGACAGAGGCAATGACAGCAGCAGACCTCTGTCAGATGCCTTGGCCCTGAGTGATTTCTCAACAAGATATGTTAACAGCAGGAACTTGAAGAGAATACCCTGCATGAAAGAACAGGACAGCTAAAGCTAAAGCATTAGGAAGCAGATGCTTTAGAAATGTGGGGGACAGCTAGACAAGGTTTAAATGACCTGTTTTGTAACTGCAAGTAAGGATTGCCAGCAGCAAGGGGGATACTTAGAAGACAGCTTCCTTTTTTACACCCGCTTGCTTTGAAGCACTTCATGGTTTTAATAGTTTTCAGTGAGGGTAGGCAGCAAATCCTATGAAATGCAATACAGAACTGAAAAAGAATGTGCCACACACAAAATTAACCCTGACAACCCATATATTTTTTTAATGAGGAGTAAGAAAAGTATAATAGTGAAACACAAGTGCAATTTTCTGAGGGTGAAGTTATAGCTTTGAAGTTCCAGGGGCTGAGTTTCTTATGAGTGACTTGGTTGTGATTGGGGTCCAGGGCAAAAACGAGGGTGAACAAGAACAGTGTTGCTGAAATGGCTTGGAACCAGCCCCGACTAACAAAAACAACAGATGATGTTACCTGCAATGGGATTAATCTCCACTAGTCACAGCTGTCAAAAAGTTAGATGTCTGGTCTACACTAATATCTTAGACTCCTGTACAGTGAGGCACCAGCACAAAAGGCAGCTCCAGAGGTTAATGAATACCAGCTATTTGGAAGTCAGTTGAAAACAGAAAGATCGGCTCTCCCAAAGGAGCAAAAACAAATACCATGGATGATACCTCCTTCCTTTTTTCCACAGTAACATGAAATGAATTCCACTTACAACCCAGGCTGATGCTCATAAGAAAAGGACAGTGCTCTCACAACGAACATGCTGGAACAGCCAAAATGCTCTGTTATATACGTGTGGTTGGAGTAGAGGGAAATGAAACACCTTGTGTTTTGTAAAACATCACACCTGGTACCGTGGAAGGTGGAGACAGACAGTGGTAAGCATTTCTGCTAAATCTCTGGTTCTGTGCCACAAAAGCTAAAGGATCTTAACCACTGAATTAGGTGAGCAAAATATCAAGGACCAGACTGAGGTCATTGATGCACCTGAAACCAGAAAAACTTTCAATTGCTTTCATTTTAGTTTCCTTTTGAGTTCAGACGGGCTTATGTTTAAATTTGCTGCTATAACCCATAAAAAAGAAAAATTATAGCACATACTGAATAATAAAACCCCAGTTTTTTTTTTTTTTTTTTTTTTTTTTTTTTTTTTTTTTTATGAAGGTGCACATATTTTTAGGAAGGATAAACAGAAAGCCCTAAGGCCAGCTGATGCTAATCATTTTCTATTCCATGTATGGAATTGTCCTAAATAAATAAATAAATCCCCTGACAATCCTGTGCTTATTGTTGTATTAATGTCAAACCTATGAAAAGGTTAAGTATGTAATGTAGTATGCTCCACTAGCACTGAGGCAATGACATCTTTTTTAGTGTGAGTTGGAGAAATTATTTCAGACATATATTTTGAATATCTATTTGAAGCTATCACTTTGCAGCAAATAAAATATGTTTTATCTTTGTTAAGCCTGCAATCAGGTCTAGTTCTATGGCTTAACAGGCTAATGTTCTCATTGCTTCAACCGTCTGCTTGGCAGGGGATCAGTCTCTCTTTGCTGCTCACAATAAGCAGGCAAAGTTGCAGATTTCAATCCTGCTGGCATTTGTCTCTGAAATAAATGAGCTATAGTGTACCTTTTGCCCTGACAAGAAGATTGTGTATCTATCTGGGAGCCTTCCCCTCAGCCAGTGCAGGACCTCAGAGAGGGGCTGATGTTCCTTCACCACCAATGTCATTACAAAAAATGTGGCTCCTTAGCAAAATGCCTGAAACACATGCAGAGAACTAAATTAGCCATGGCAAGAACAACAAAAAACTCAGTCTATAACCCCTTAGAAAAAATACTCAGATGAAACCTATGGGACTTAACAACTTGACCTGGAATGGAATTATCTGGGGTCTTTTTTTCTGTTTCCTTGCAACTCATATAAGAAAGGAAAACAGTGTTGCACCTTTGATGTAGTTTTAATAAATATTCAAAGTCCCTTCAATTACTGCCTGAGTAATTAGTGTGGATGCAAATAAAATGGGGAAAAACAGAATGACTTTCTGGGCTTCCTTATGTGGCTGGACTTTGGAAGCAGCTGCACTATATTGTATATGATGCAACTTTGAAAAGAGAGGAAAGGAAAAAGCTGAGATCAGTAGGTAGCGGAAGCCTCCCAAACACACTACATTGCTAGATGTGCATGTAGGAGAGTCTACACTAGCACTGCAATCTTCAACTGCTGTGATTTGCCAGTCACAATTTTGGAAATTATACTTTGTGTTTGTGCCCTGAGGGAAGTCTCTGTGCATTACACTGCTGCCTGCTTGAGTAAATCCTTTATAGCAAAATAAACGTGGCCACAAAAACCAGAGAATATTTTCAAGCCAAAATAGCCATGAAGAGGCTTGTGTTTGTAGTGAGAGTTTAATTCCAGGCATCTCACCTAGCCTATCTTATACTTTGATCCAGCAGTTGCCCTGTTGTGACCAGCCTTATTCAGAGGCAAACCATGATCCTTCTTGCAATTCCCCACAGTATTTCAGAAACAGTACTTCTTCCAGGAAAACAGGCAGGACTTTGTGGTGGCTGTTTTTAAGTCATTACAGTTGCTGAAAATATTTTGGACTGTGTTGGTGAAGAACGTTGGAGGGTCTATATGCTGCCTTGAATAAGGCTAGTAGACACCTCCAAGTCCATGGATTAGTCATGTTGTCATATTAGTCATATTGTTCTCTCACTGTAGAGGTCCGAGGAAGTCTTTCATTCATATGGAAAAAGAGATACATCTCGTCTTACTCCATCTCTCAAGCTACCAGCTGGACAACCGTGTAATTTCCACCATGACACAGTGGTGAGTCCTACTCTCATTTTTTTTCATTCAAGTTCCCATTGTAGTTAGCACTTCACTCGACTCTGTAATTGCAAGGATGGTGGTGTGCACCACTGGACTCTTTGGCCTGCCAATTTTCTAAGAGCTGTATCATCACATGCTTTGTGGACTTGTCCTCTCTGTCTCAGAGAATTAAGTAGCAATAACACTACCACCATGTGGATATACAGTCATCTGTGTTGCTGCCATCTTCCAGTGAATCTGAAATATGCTGGTCTTAGCAATAGTAGGAATTTCCTAAAACTTAAAGGTGTGGACAGCAGTTTGAGTATTTCATGCCTCAGTCAAGACAGCTGAAAGACTGAGGACTGCTGGATGAGGGATAAATCCTCTGGAAATCAGAACATGAATGTGAAAGGTTCAGTTGCCTATGTTTCAGCTTCCTGGTTTGTATTTTATAATTTCTAGCAGAAGACAGCTGCTTTAGGGGGCTCGTATGGGAAATGCTATGCTTCCTCTGCTTCTGTTCCCATAGATAGGGCAGTTTCTTCTACTGACTCTTGATATTCACAATCCTCTTTTGGAGGATGCAGCCCACATCAGTCAAAGCTTGTGAGTGTCAGGGAAATCTGCACAGGAAAGAATCCTTCTGTTTTGCTATTGCTGGTTAAAAAAGGCTCCCTTTCTGATTGTCATTCCAGTGGTCCACAGCTTTCTAGGTTGAAAAGGGGCTATATTTATTATCTGTTGCCTTCTTCTGTGGCTCAGCAGCAAGCAGGTTGAGATTCACAAATAGCAAAATGTCATCAGCAGTTGTCAAATAGAAAAAGACAAAGCTGACAAAGGCATTTTGCTTTAATGCTTCTAAGCAGGTATTGCAAATAACAGTGCACACATACACACACACGCACAGAGGAATATTCAACATGGAGTTTTAAAACAGTTGCCAGCATCCACATCTTGCAGAAAGAAAATTTGCTCTCTGTCTCAATAGCAACTTGTATTTTAAGTTCAGCAGATCAAAGATGAGTACAGCAGTGGCTGCAGGCAGCTGCAGCAGCTGAGCCCGAGAGCCCTCACATCAGGACAGAGCCGACAAGTGGCAGCTAGGCAGGCATCATTGACAAGCGGCATCAGCCTTGTAAAAGATCTCAGTAGCACATGGGGATTGTGCATGCCCTTCCAGCCATGCTAGATGCTTCTCTGCTGTTACAGCTAGTTTCTGCACCAGCAGTACTGAGGGAACAGGAATGGATAAAGACAAGGTAGTCATGGATCTCTGACCATGCTACTATGATCACTAAGCTCCTATCAATGGCCAAGTCACCCATGTTATCTGCATACTTGCTTGGCCACCAATAGCAAGCTCAGAGTAAACCATATGTCAGGCTTTTTTGGAGCAGAACTAGAAGCACTGCTGAAACATCCTGCCCTATTATTTACTTGGCACAGTCAAAAAACTCCAGTAAATTCCTTATCCATCATCAGCACCTGATAATTTTCTTTATCTTTCTCCAGTTTTCTACATGACTCAGAGAAACAAGAGGCTAATTATTCCCATAGATCAGCTTTCTGCCATAATCAGGTACCTTTTTTGGCATTTCCTTATCTGATGAGCCCACCGATTTTTTTCCCCTTGTACAGAAGGATGAGTAAATGAGGACCACTCAGGTGAGAACTGATCAGAGTTTGTTCCTCAAACAGAACCCAAATCAAACATTTTTCAGAGGCTCAGTGGATGTTAGCCAGCTTTAAAACACAGGTGCTCACATATTTCTGCCTCTTCCTCCCCACCACAGCTCTAACCAGAAAGAAAAAGGGTCTGAAACACAGTGAGAAAGATTTTTCGCTATGAGCTTATATTCCTTCCCCTCTGCTTCTCTTTCTGCCTCTCCCAGATCTCCTTGATCAAGAGCCTCTTGATCTTTCAGTTCTGAAAGTCATTTCACTAAGTTTCAAACATATCCAATCATTCATAACTTGTCCCTTCAAGAAATGTGTCAAGTTCCTTTTGCATGTTTCTGATCCTCTTTGCAGATATGTTTAAGAGCTTCCCTACATTAACACCCCTACTTTTCACCTTGCTTCAGAAGATTCCCTTTTCTTTTCAAAACTAAATGGCAGGGTTTTTTTAATCTCAGGAGTGAAAGTGACTTTTTACCTCCTTTTTTTTTGAATAGCTGGGAGGAGGCATTGTCGGTTTTGCAGCCTCCAGCTCATGGTATTTTCTGCTTGAACAGAAGTTTAAGCATAGCCAAAGCATCTATTTTTCACCTTAGATAATATGCCAGTTCTCTAAGGGCAAGAGGCTCAACAGGTAAATTGACATGGATTTTACTGAAATCAGCTATCTAAGTTACACCAGCTGAGACTGGTTTGAGAAATCAAAAGCAATTCTCTCTGGAAAGTAAGTACAGTCACCATTTGACTTTAAGTTACTTTTCTTGTCAGTGTGCACTTTTGGCTTAAGGATGTCAAAGACTGTTTTCCTGAATCTTCTCTATACTTTTTTGTGGTCCTCTTTGTGCTGTTTGGGTGTAAATTCTCCTTCACCGAACATATCCATTTCTCTTACACCTTGGCTTTCAGACTGAGCTGGTCTCTATATGAAAGCTGACTGACACATCCTATGGCTGTCACTAAGCAAGGCCAAGTCACCTCTTTTTCTGCTCAATTGGTTTTTCATATTTCAGTGACTCTCCTGGTCATTTTTGGAGGGTACTCTAGCACCACTTCATTTCTTACACAAAATAGCTAATGCAGTTAACTGAAAGGATCCATGTCCACTTCTCTTCCACACTGCCCTTTACTCATTTTACTCAGGCCTTTTTCCTCCCTATCACTTCAACAGTCATGGAGTTAGGTGGTAGAGGATTTCAAGTCCCAACAAATAAGCATAAAGTGGTGGCTCCTTGACTTCATTTCATCTTCCATAATGAACAGTATTCTTCTTTTGTGCAGGCAGGAAAGTGCGTGTCAGTGCTGCTGCCTGGCCAGAGCATTGCTGGGAAATGTAGTTTGGTTGAGGGGCAAAGTCCCCCAACAAAGAATGGGAATGGGGGAAACTTGAGACCTCCAGAGTGCTGTGATGGCCCTTCAGAATTGAAGTATTTTGTCTAGTTTCTTGGTTTGCCAGCTCAGGTTTTCAATGAAAAATTGAAGTGTTCTGTGGAAAGCAGAACCATTTCATGAAAAATTCACTGCCACTGAAAGCTGCGTTCTCTGATGCAAAATAGTTTGATGTAAAATTTTTCTGTTGGTTCCAACTAGGCCAAATGTAAAGATCTCTCTGTGCTATCTCAGGGCTGAGAAGGTGACCTAGCTGTTGTCCTGTATCTTCAGTAGCAATAAATGTTTGATCTGCTTCTATGCTCAAGATATAGGCTTGAGAGGAGGGAAACAAGCCCTATGTTGCTTCAAGTCCCCTTGAATTCTCTTCAGAAATGGCATGACTTGCCACTCTTTAGGCCAGGAATGAAGTTTTTTCTTCTTCATTGTTTCTTCCTTGGATGTTTATGTTGCACAAAGCCCTATGTTTGTTCACTCATTTGTTTGAAGGTTTTCAGCCTTATTTCCAATTCTGGTATTGCACTATACATGTTGCCTGTTTGTTTTAAGTGATATTTAAGTAATATCATTAATATTTTAAGTAATAATTACTGAGGAGATATGCTGTAAAAAAGAATTTATCCCATTTTTGGTGTAAGAGACAAAACTGAGACTGTCAGTTGTTGCATGGACAGCCTCACCTGAAAGGTCACCACAAGCTCCCATAGTTGTTTTGGGAAGTTTTAACCGCACATATGTTAGTTTCTCTTTCAGCAGAATACATGCCTTTCAATCCTCAAGACTTCCAGAGTCAGTGGGCACCCTATCCTTGCCCATCACCCTTGCTTTCTGCTGGATTACTAGAAAATGGGCAACATTTGGTAGAGGTAGCACATAAACCCTGTGACTGCTTCCATCATTCTGTCAAAGGGGGGGAAATAATCAAAGAACTGCAGCAAGAAAACAAATGGCCAAATAGCTGTTGAAGCAGGAGGTTCCAACTCACTGAAGCTCAGCTTATTACAGGCCATATGCCTGAGTGCCTCCTTTCACCAAGTGCTGCACCCAGCTATGGAAAAAAGTGTAAAAGTGCCTGTGGTTCATCAGGCCTGATAGGCTATAACTGTGTGCAACTGCAGAGACCCTGAAGAGGCTGCAGGGCTAACAGGAGAGAGAATCCTTTATAAAATACAACATTAATATACAGATTCCCCAAATATTTATGTAAAGATGTTAATGGGCAATAATAGTTTTCCAAGCTCACAGCAGATGCTGTTCTTCAGTACATAGGCTATATTCATAAATGATACAGCTTAACATAGGTAGCGAAATGAAATTATATGCTCTTCTACTTTATTTTTAAATATCATGGGGTTGAATTAATAGTTACTCTTGACAGATATCACTAGCTCAAGCCCTTTCAGCTGTGCCCAATGTTTGCAGGGCTTGCTGTGTAAATGAGGAGCTAAGCACATGACTCAGCCTCTGAATGATGGATGTCTGAAAGAGAATGAATGACAGAGCTAGCAGTATAAGGAGAACAGAAAGGGTGGAAGAAGTCTGTTTTTAACCTGGCATTTCAGTTATCTTTACTTGGCAGAGCTCCTCCCAAGAGCACTGAAGGCTCACATCCCAGCCAACCATTTCATTTGGGTGTTAGGAAATCTTAATTATCTGAAAAAGGCAAGTGACCATCAGCAACCAAGAGCTTACTCTACAGCTGCTGTATTTCCTACCCTCTCTGAAGAGTAATTACTTTCTTACAGAGCTTAGCTACTTAACAACTTATTCTGGAAGACATGTTCTTGCTAAAGTGGCTTCACTAATTTGGGAAAAGTATTCGTATTCCAAAAGATGAGACATGCACATTTAGTTATTCTGCAGGAGGTACTCCACTCTAAGTTCATACCATGTCCCTAATTCAAAAGGGTTTCCCTAAAGAGGATGGTGCTTCTGCTCTCAGCACCTCTTCTGTGTTTTTGTGGCAAGGTTGTACAGTTCTGTGGCCTGTTTCTCCTCCAGACTGGGGTTATCTCATCTATCTAGTAGCCTTTGCACATGTAATTCACAACACTATCCATAATTCAGTACAGCTACATCAGTCCACCCATATTTCGTTAAAAGGATGATGACAAACTCTATATCATTTCATTTATACTCCCTTTCTACATGAGAGACTTCTGTCCTACCTTTGAAACCTTTTACCTTTATTTTTCACTTTGATGCCCTCTGCCTGCTCTTTTATATTGCCCACTTGAAAGCTTTTTTACTTGGGTTGTGTCTTGCTTACCTTTCCAGGCAGCATATCAAGTAAGGATGCAGTTTATAACTAAAATGAGCTGTGCTGACAGCTCTGGTCTGTCTCTGTTTTGGTTTGAAATGCAGTTACATGAAATGCTAGGCAGGTGTCTAGACATGGTGCAGGGCAGGCATTGCATGCACACTGTTAGCAGACATTACTAATCCCTCAGTGCCAGTTGCTGGCCTCCATGTTAGTCCAGAGGAAAAAAGAATTGTTGGAAAATGTTTTCACCTGCATGGGATGGTTTTAATAGCCCTTCTTTTCTTGTAACAATAAGCAAAACTAGACATAGAAAGTCTATTTCTTAGAAATTAAAAATAAAAATCTTACCAGCTTTATTAAAATATGTTATTCTTTGCCTCTGTGTTACATAAAGGTCCATTAATTATCCCACTGTCTCTGAACATGCCTTCAGAGAACAGGGTGACCACCTTTTTCAATAAAATTGCAGATTTACAATTTTCCAGCTCAGTGAATTGCTCATGTTTAAATATATTGAAAGGCCAGTGCCAGGCTGCTCTGCCTCCTTTTGTGGCATTTTACTGGGAAAGTGGTGTTAGAGGGTGCATGAGGAGAGAAAAAAAAGAGCAGAGAAGAAAAAACAGGGCAAACAGATTTGATGACAGGGAAATCCTGCAAAAACAGAAGGGATTAGAGTGCCTGGAGGGTCCTAAGGGTCAGAGGTAGCCCTTGGTGCCTTCTCAACCCTCCTCTTCTTCCCAAGTGGGAGTGATGAACATTACTAGCACTCTAGATAGGGTAAGGATGGCTTTCCTGAGAGGTATGGCATAGCACTTTGGCTGTGAGATGAGGATCAAGTTGGTCTAAATGTCTTCTGCCTCTTTGCCCATTGACTTGCCGTGGGAGTATCAGGAGAACAAGACACAAACTCTGCACTGTGCCTCAAATCCAGGTAGATTTGACACAGCCATGCAGAGATGTAGGATGATTCATGATTACTGTCAGCTCTGCTTGGGTGGGAAGGGGAAAGATGAGCCCACGCAGGATTTTTCTGCTGTTGTCTGCAACTGGAAATTTGTTTTCTTCATTTGAAAAATTGTACATTCTTCTGGCAGCAGGGAAGACAGGAAGAAAAAGAGTGAGAAACAAGGTAAGGTGATTTAAAAGAGAAAATTCATGGTGATCTAAATAAAAAATATCAGAAGGAAGAGGGATGGGGGCTAGTGACAAGGGCAGAGCTGGGGGTTGCATTTTTGTTCCTGCAGCCTGCGATCCTGATATATAACTAAGCAACCCCTTGTGACTGCCTTGCTTGAGTACGACAAACAGCTTTTCTTATAGACACAAAATGATAAAACATCCAACTCCTCTAAAAGTCGGCCTTTCCTCTCAGTGCTTACAGTAACTGTCATGCTCCTGGGCACCTGGAGATCACTGCTGGTGGAAGGAGCGGCACTGCAATCTCCTGCTAACAGCTCGGATGAGTCCCAGGACACTTATTTAGAGGTGAGAAAGGACTTTGGGTACATGGACCATCTGCAGAAAACAGTGCCAGCTTGTGCCTGGTTTTACACATGGGTG
Source organism: Eurystomus gularis (assembly GCA_013400335.1). NCBI lineage: Eukaryota > Metazoa > Chordata > Aves > Coraciiformes > Coraciidae > Eurystomus > Eurystomus gularis. Next base: position 44,288 of record VZZY01007867.1, on the reverse strand, counting down.
GACCAGCCCAGCCACATCCCTCCTGCTTGGCTGTGCTGCTAGGGGTAGCAGCACATGTTACTAGAAACTCACCCTGGCTTGCAGGTTGCACAAGTTGAATGCTGCTGTGTGTGAGGCTGAAAAAGGAAACATCCATTTGTCCTGGGGAAAGGTTTCTAAGAGCTGCTGGGGTAAGTCCTACTGCTGAAACAGCATGCTCTCCTTTCCCCTCTTCCCATCATTGTCCTTTTTCCTAACAGGCCACGCTACACCCACAGAGGTACAATCATGCCTGTGCCACACAGTACTGGATGAACACTGGTTTTTGTTTACCTTGTCTGGGACTTGGGACACCTATATGCAAGTCTCACTTTGGGTGCAAACTTTCTATGAGAATTTGGCATGCAGCATGAAAATCATAGAATCACAGAATGTTAGGGCTTGGAAGGGACCTCTGGAGATCATCAAGTTCAAACCCCCTGCCAAGCAGGACCATAGAATCTAGGGCAGGTTACACAGGAACACGTCCAGATGGGTCTTGAAAGTCTCCAGAGAAGGAGACTCCACAACCTCTCTGGGAAGCCCATTCCAGTGCTCTGTAACCCTCACAGTAAAGAAGTTCCTCCTCAGGTTGAGGTGGAACTTTCTGTGCTCTAGCTTGCATCCATTGCCCCTTGTCCTATCGCAGGGCACAAGTGAAAAGACATTGCCCCTTTCTTCATGACACCCAGCCCTCATATATTTATACACATTACTTAGATCCCCTCTCAGTCTTCTCTGCTCCAGACTAAAAAGCCCCAGGTCTCTCAGCCTTTCCTCATCAGGCAGGTGTACCAGTCCCTTAATCATCCTCGTAGCCCTCTGTTGGACTCTCTCAAGTAGATCTCTGTCCCTCTTGAACTGGGGAGCCCAGAACTGAACAAAATACTCCAGGTGAGGTCTCACTAGGGCAGAGTAGAG
>VZZY01007867.1:25124-43135 GCA_013400335.1 Eurystomus gularis | reverse complement strand
CTTGGCACTATTGATCACCACTCTTTGGGCTCTATCATGTAGCCAGTTCTTAATCCATCTCACTGTCTGTTCTTCTACCTCACACTTCCTGAGTTTGCTCACGAGGATGTTATGGGAAGCTGTGTCAAATGCCTTGCTAAGGTCAAGGTAGATTACATCCACTGGTCTCCCTGCATCTATCCATTCAGTCATGACATCGTAGAATGCTATCAGATCAGTCAAGCATGATTTCCCCTTGGTAAATCCATGCTGATTACTCCTGATAACCTTCTTGTCTTCCATGTGCTTAGAGATGACCTCCAGAATGAGCCGCTCCATCATTTTTTCAGGGATGGAGGTGAGGCTGACTGGTCTGTAGTTTGCTGGATCTTCCTTCTTGCCCTTTTTGAAGACTGGAGTGACATTGGCTTTCCTCCAGTCCTCAGGCACCTCTCCCATTTGCCATGATCTTGCAAAAATGATGTTGCCTCACCACAGATGACTACACTGTACATCCAAGATGGTAACTTCTGTCTTCCTTCAGAAGCTAGAAAGGAAAAGAAATGGACATATCAATAATGCAATGCATCAGACTTTATTCCAATCTTAGGTTGACATAAATAACCCCCAGACAGAACTGCTTCTTTCTGGCCACCTCCAGGTGACTGTGTTTGTAATGGACGTCTATATTAAGTTGTGCCTACAGCCCATCCTGTGCTTCAGTTTACCCTTAGTAATGAAAAGGTGGCACAGTTGTTTTCCATTTGCAGAGATGTTGTGAAATGTAAATCCAGTAATATTCATGTGGCATCTACATGGGGAGGTGAGAACGGCATGGGAATGCTTACCAAACTGTGAACATGACAGACTGCTCTCCCAAAAGCTGTCAGGGAGGAGTTCCTCTGGCTGTGGCACCCCTGTTCAACACCACATCCATGAGGAGCCCAGGGATTCACCTCCATGGCCTCATCTTCTTCCTGACTTGTTAGTAACATGTGTAGGTCATGAATCAGATGGTTCATTGTGGCAAAAGCAACATCTGAACCTCAGCCTTTACAGCTGCTGAAATTCCTCAAGAGAAGTCCCAGTCATATACCGACAGAAAGTAGAGACACTGAGATTATTCTCAAGGGAGACAATTAAAAGGGAACTTGATGTAAAATGTCCTTTTGATTCCTTTTACTTGAAATTGCCTCATTTTGATTATATTTATCTCTATCACACACACAAAAAGCTAGGGTTTCAGCAAAACTATATATATTTTCCATTTGTATTATAAGTAAGAGGTTTTAATTTTGCCAAAAAAAAAAAAGTTTTACTGAAATATTTTTTAAAAAACATTTCTTGTCCCAATACAAGGAAGCTGTACTGAAATCTTTTTATCTTTCACATGGCGCATTAAGAAATTAGTTTTGCTACTCACTTTGGTGGGACCAGGAGTTCATCCAAATAACTGAGCATGTCTGTTTGAATATTATATTTTGCTCTAAAATCTTGTTCATGAAAGTCATCCTGTTGACTGTATTCTTTATTATTAAGATTCTAGCCTTACTTTTTCCTAATTTTTGAAAGTTTTAACTAGTCAGTTTCCTGTTCCCAGATTCTTAGTGTAAACACGGCAATAAATAGTTGTTTACACGGCAGAAAGATGTATCACAAACAATTAATGCAAGGCTGAGGCTCTGCTGCTGTTTGCTTACATTGCTGTGGAAGAATATGCATGCTTATTAGGAAAACTTGCCTTCAGAAAAAGATAACTGAAACTTGCAGATACAAACCAAATTTATTTCTTCAGTCGATTTTAGTATATTTGCCAAATGTGCTAACAAGTATACACTCCCAAATTACTCAGGTGGATTTGAAAGAATGTTTTCCCTCTCTCCTCCTCCCACAAGTGTGTGCACACACACGCACACACACAAGTGCACAGAAATCCCACCAAGCATTTTAATCAGTGTCAGGCCTCACAGCTCAAAGTTATTTTTTGTGTAAGGAGATTAGGACTTTGATCGACTTTCCATGGCATATGCAGAATGTGAAGTACAATAAAGCATGCAAAAAACTGGAGACCACATAAAAGTGCATCAGCAGCTAATTGCTATGTATACCATACAGCTGCAAATGAAGCACAGCAAGAGACCAAGAGACATGAACAGATTCCATTACATAGGATTATAGTGACAGTCTGAGAACAAAAGTGGAAATTCAGATGTTAAAAAGGAAAAAAAAGAACAAATAGAAGTCCTATGGTGTTTTAACAATTTTGTAGCTGGAAAGGTCTTCCCTGTAATTCTTTTCAATGGCAGAGCTGCATCTCTCACAGGTTGAAAACAAAGATTCCTGTCTGCTTTCACAACTCAGAATAGCAGCAGTGATAAATGTTTACCTGCTGCAGGATCCTCCACATTTTTTCATAGCTACTATGCATTGGAAAAGCACAAGGTGGCAGGGAGCTGAAGCTGAGCACTGGTGAAGAGCAGGGTCCTGGGCACAAAGAAATTCTTCATGTTTCTGTGTGTCCTCACAGCAAGCAAAATATCAGCTCCATTGTGTTTTGCCATATGCACAGGGTGCTCTTAGCCCCTCCTCACCAGGCAGCAGGGGAAGCATTGGAGCTGGAGCCTTTTGGGCTACACACAACCCAGTGATCCAGGGCTGCCACTGTCCTTCTGTCAGAGATGTCTGTGGCTGGCCGTAAGACACTCTTTCCAGCTTCCCACAGTCTGCGGGAGACAATTCTTAAACATTTGGACGCCATCCAAATGGGGCTCCATGTTGCTCAGTTAAAGAGTTTTTTGTTTCATTTAAATTATGTGTAAGGCCCTGCTGTAATCTGATTCCTAGTGAAGGTGAGATGTGTGTGTCCTTAGGTAAAGTGAAGAACAGCACTAGGCAATGATAGTCTTAGTACCTGAAGTACCTGAAGTAATACTCACTGATTTCCTCACAAGTGCAGGTTGCTCTGGGATGCACTTGCATAGCAGAGTGGGCCAAGTCTTCTCATGTGGGAGGACAGTACAGAGGCTCTTCAAAGGATTTTTAGATAAACTATTCAACTTTTTGAGGATGACTAATATTGATGATGGACATTTGTCAGAGAGAAACAATTGCTTTTTCACTGTTTTTAAATATATAGTTTACAATAGTGCTGGGTTTTAGGGCGTTGGTTTGGGTTTTTTTCCATGGTTGGCAAAGGCTATTTGTCAAAATGTGGCTAATTAAGCCATTTCCAGTCCCCTATATACCTTGCATATAGAGCAAAATGTACTGAGATTCCAAACAGGAAAAACATTTAGGGTCCTAAAAATGAGCTCTAGGTTGTTTTGAAGAATTCAGAAACCTGATGTCCTGCAGCCTTTCTGAGATACATTTACTGTTTCTGGCATATTGTATATTATAGTGCCTTGTTCAGAAGTACAAACACCTTACAGATAGAGAGTATCAGGGGGATAAATAACTTTCGTCTTTGGAAGATTACTTTTATATTAAAAATATATTTGACCTCACTAGAAATAGGAAGTGAGACTAATTGAACAAAACAGCTTTTAAAGCACATCCAAAAGTTAGCAGCATAAAATATAACAAGGTTTTGTTTTGTCTTCTAAAGCTGTTGGCACGTTTCACAGTCCTTTTTCACAATGCAGCCTCATGTGGCCTCACTCAGTACAGACTTTCCTGGTTCAGACTCTGCAACCAGACTTTGAGCAAAAAGTATGCTCCTGTGTGTGTGCTGGTTAGCACCCACAGTGACTGAGCATTCAGGCGCCCCATAAGGATGAAATAAAGCTGATTTTCTGCAAACACCGCTCCAGAGCCTATAGGTAGTCTTTTCACTACAGAGAGACTATTCATACAGTGAGATGCTATTTGAGGTGACTACGGATGGCAGAACTGCCTCTAAGTACCAGCCAGTGAACCATAACATCTCACAAGCTGACGTATGCATCATATGTTGTGGAAGGGACCAACAGGTGCTATGAATTCCTCATAAGGCTTTGGAGTAGTTGATACCGTCTTGGAAATATATTTAGAGCAACAGAGATTTGAATCTCTGTAAAGGACAAGAGGGAGGAATTTGGGGAGGAAGCAGATGCTAGTTTCAGACTCGGTGAATGGCAGCGGAGGGGTTCCTCAAGGAATCAGACAATATTACCATATTTTGTAATTATATAATAGTTACAATATAATAATGAGATATATATTTATGTGTATTAAGTAACATAAAGTAGTAAATAACATTTCCAAGCTCCTGTGGATATATGAATTAAAGGATGAGAACAAAAAATGTGAGCCTGTTTTTTTTTTTTCTTTTTCTCGCCAGCACAGATGTAGTTCTGTGGGCAGCTCTCAGATGGCTTCAAGTTAAATTTTGTGTCTCTCTGGAGTAAGAAGGCAATTTCATTGTAGTTGTGTCTTGTGCAGATGGAGTGGCTGTAAAAATCTTCACTCATTCATGTTAGTCACAGAAGTTATGACTGCATCACTGGAAGACTCAACAGAGGCATATTGCTGATGGGTTTGGGTAATGCTATCTCCTCTTCATATTTATTGCCATATCAGACAAGGTTTTATCAGTGTCACATGAAGATTTGCTAATAACATGCAAAAGGATTTTCTTTCTGGGTTTAGATAATCTGAATTTCTATTTTAGATTTTATTTTCATTGGATCATATTAAGTATTTCCTTGTAATTGTTAACACATCACTTTAGCATACTGATTATTATCTCTTCTCCTTTTACTACACCGAACTTTTAATTTTTTTTTAAGCTATATGTTAGGGTTTTATATTTCTCATCTTTCAGCATGTGGGTTACAGCTATGTTTGTATTTTCTCTTTTTATTTTTTTTTTAATGCTGCTAAGCAAAGCTAGGAATTTGGATGAACTCTTACTCCATTTGCAGGAGGAGAAGCTGATTGAGCTGAGCACAACTGGTTTGCAAAGCTGAAAGGGCCCTCCTCCATTGGGATGCTCACATGTATGTGCACTCTCACACTCATAAAACAGAGAAGTGGTCAAAATGGGGAAGAGGATGATGACAATATATGGGGGCAGTTCAGAAATTTCATAGCAGTCCTTGGACAAAGACATGCCAAATCAAGACACTTACAATTTTTTACAAGCAATCTTACCTTAACATACCAGCACGCCAGTGCTTCTGTTTCGACCTGCTGGAGTATGTGTATCGATATAGGGGCTGGGAAAGTCATCTGACATTAGCATAAACAAAATGTTAAGCTCTCTCAGTTTCACATGATTTGTAAAATATTTTAATCTGCTCCCTTTCGATTTTGGATTAACTGGGGAGGTCAAGGGGTCATTAACACTTCCTCTTCTCCACCACCATTAACACAGGCCAACTCAGCAAGGACTGGTGTTATTTGGTACTACAATTTCATTAAAATACGTACTTGCTTTTTTTTTTTTTTTTCAGCCAAGTCTCCGTCATCCTACTTTTTTAATAGTGTTTGAAGTTTATAAATTGTCTTTCATCTAAACATAATCAGTTCAAAGCCCCACTAAAAGACCTTAGTGTTTCCAGCCCTCTTGGTGGCCTTACGGGGAAGAAAGGACGTTTACCCACCATTGTCTTGCTTCCTGTTGCGAGGACCAGAGCCACAATGGAGAAGCTGTTTCACCCTGCTGCAGCAATGGCTGTACATCACTCTGTGGACACTAGAGAGGGACAAGATCATGATTTGGCAGCTTCTTGATATAGATTAACAGAACAGATTAAACTAAAATGGTACAACTGGCAACATTGCAAATGTGGTAAAGAAAGGATGGTTCCTCTGCTCTAGAGGTAAGGTGATACTCTGATTACGTAGCCCTCTGAAAATCACTCAAGGATGCACAGTTTTATACAGTCAAATACTCCTCTGTGTGTAAATAACCTCATTTAGTCTGTCATTTTATGGTTAGGTATGTGAAGACAGAAGGATATGACATGTTTTGTATGGGGCACAAAACTAAGCTAGCAAAGAATGTCCTGTGTATCTGTTCTTTTCTGTTTTCTTAAGGGTAAGCTTGTTGGCCCTATAGATGGAAGAAATAAGTTTCAGAGATGTCCTTGGTATAGTGGATCTCTTGCACTCTGGAAATGGTGAAAAAAAGCCCAAAACAAAACCCATGTACATAGAATAGATCAAATCAGAAAGGAAGTGACTCCTGTTAAGTACTTTAATGCAATAGAAGCTGCAATGATGACCATGTGATGTGTACTGAGTGCAGTGATACAGGAGAAAATGCCACATCACCACATTAATTACTTAATGACACAAAGCTGCTGATATAAAAACTGCTGTAGGTGGTCAAAGTTGAGTATAGTCAGGCTGGTGTAGTACTCTGAACTCCAGATATCTATTTGACATTCTGCTTCAGGTTAAATGATTTTATTTTTTTATTTTTTTTTTTCTTCCTGAGATTGTCTGGTTTCTTTTTATTCTTATTTTTTGCTTCCCTTACAGTGTCTTGTTTTTCTCCAGCCTAGCTCTCCTGGGACAGACTAAACTGGAAAAACTTCAGTTTGCTGATATTTCACTCTGCTTTACTTAGCCTCTGCAAGTTGCTTTAGAGACAGTCACTTCCTGGTGTATGAGGACAAGATGTCACGAGGCACATACATAGTAGAATAGTAAACTTGGCTTTGATCAATTGCCAGAAATGGAGATGGGGAGAGAGAAAAAGGGGGAGCTTTTTCAAAATACATATAAAGGAGAAAACAGAAGTGAAAGATACCACTGCTCAAAGCAAATATTATATTTCGGGTCAGATGAAACCTACTAGAGTCTTCCTCTAGAGAATACAAGTCCCACTCCCCTTGACTCAGCCATGGAAACTAGATACTAACCCTGTTTAGTGACATACAGAGACTAAAACCTTCTATGTGATCATTATTTTCACTCAAAGCCAGAGTTACCTGACCTTCCATGTAGCTGCAGACTATTGCCTCATGATGTCATCTTCACAGCTAGCTCAGGGAGAGTTCAGATCTTCTGCTCCCAAAATGCCCAGCCCTTAGCATTTGGCTCGGAGAAAAAGCTGAGCAGATCCCTGGCAATTTGCTGAGCTGTTCTGGTCACAGTTTGAGGGGCTCCAACATCTGCCAACATATACCTGTCACTCGTCTCATACTGAAGTCCCTCACAGAAGCCCCTTCTTCACATAAAGGGGCTTGGAGGCAAGAACACATACTTTTCTCTTCTTTCTGTCTTTTAAATGTGACCTCTTGTGTCCTGCTCAGGTTTATTTATATACACTGGCACATCAGAAAAGTGACTGGCTACGTTAAGTACTGTGCTTTGATTTTAGTGGTTTGTGTAGCATCCAAAAAACATGAATAAAATACATTTAAAAAATGCTGGAAATTGGCATTACATCTAAGTTGATGCGCTTTTCAGTTGCCAAGAAAAGAGCAGTTTGGCTGAAGGAGCCGACAAAATCTGCTTAGTGGGTCTTCCTTGGCGAGAGCCCACAAAGCAGACTGCTTTCATACAGTACTCCCTTAATCACTGTAAAGAGGTTTCAGAGAGATTAATAATAACTAGTGCAGTTGTTACACCCACACACAGTGACTCAAGACACACCAAAGAGGCCCAGGGAGAGTCTTTACCTGTGTGGGCCACACAGACACATGCCAATATTTAGTCCAATAAAGTTGTCTTTCCAGTAGCATGAGTTATAATCTCGGAGGTAGATGATGACAGGGCCTGTCAAATAAGCCACTGTATTGAGACACAGCCCAATATATAACAACGTCTCGCTAGAGCCACATTAAAGTCTGCAGTGGAAACCTCACTCTCTCTACTTCTCTCTCAAATATCAGCAATGTTGATTAAAACCAAGTAATACGTAGTCCCAGCGTCACACTGTGCTGCACTGAGAGAGGACTCTGAGAGTAATGACCATCCATTTGGCTTAAATGAATTTTCAGACAGTCTTTCCCAAGCACAGGGCTGAGGCAGCAGGCTGTTAATCAGACATGATGCAGGAAGGAGGTGATCAGATAGTGCTGCAGTAGTGGGGGTGCTGAAGGAGTTTTGAGCCGCTGCTGCTTGTGATAAACTCAATTGTGTGGATAGCCCTGGTGCTACTGACTCTGTGGTGGCAGGGTAGACAACCATCCATGGGTTTGGCTCTTTTGACCTTTTATTTAGCTTATATTTTGTGAGGTTTATGTCATCTCATGCCCTCTTTCTGACATAAAAGAATAATGATTGTCATTTGCTTAATCTCTCTGGAAAGGAAGAATTGCTCAGGAATACACTGGCCAAGAGTGTTTAGTCAGATACAGATTAGCAGAGAATAATAATTCGGTGGCCATTACAGAGCAAGTTGCATGCAGTAGTCAGAGTTGACTAATTATGGATTGCCTCCTGCTTCTAGCTCATTTGGTGGGAAAATTCCTATTGACTTCAATGGCACAGGATGAAGCTTGATATGCCCAGTAGACTGTGGAAGCCTTGGACTAGCATGCAGGGCAGAAGTGAGCCAACTGTAAAATTTAGCTATGGAAATAAAAACCTTCCAACAAAAGAACCAGAGCTAAATTGAGGACAACTAGGAAGTATTTGAGCTCTTCTTCCTACCTGCAATATGGCAGGAGGCCAGGCTCTGAATGAATTAATTTTGTGGCCAAAAGCAAGTAAGGCAAGAAGCCACTTTGGAGAGGAAGAGAAAAGGCTTGACTAATCTGCTCTCCTTCTATGACAAGGTGACCCACTTAGTCGATGAGGAAAAGACTGGGGATGTCATCTACCTGGACTTTAGTAAAGCCTTTGATACCATTTCCCACAGCATTCTCCCGGACAAACTTGCTGCTCATGGCTTTGATGCATGTATGCTTGACTGAGTGAAAAACTGGCTGGATGACCGGGCCCAAAGACTTGTAGTGAATTTGGAAGCTGGTCATAAGTGGTGTTCCCTAGGGCTCAGCACTGGGGACCATTCTCTTTAATATCTTTATCAATGATCTGAATGAGGGGATCAAGGACATGCTCAGTAAGTTTGCAGACAACACCAAGTTGAGTGGAAGTGTTGATCTGCTTGAGGATAGGAGATCCTACAGTGGGATCTGGACAGACTGGAAAGTCTTGGCTGAGGCCAACTGCATGAGATCCAACATGGCCAAGTGCCAGGTCATGCACTTGGGACACAACAACCCCATGCACTGCTACAGGCCTGGGGAAGAGTGACTGGAAAGCTGCCTGATGGAAAAGCACCTGGGGGTGTTGGTTGACAGCCAGCTGAATATGAGCCAGCAGTGTGCCTAGGTGACAAAGAAGATCAATAGATCCTGCTTGTATGAGAAGTAGTGTGGCCAGCAGGATTAGGGAAGTGATCATCCCCCTGTACTCAGCACTGGTGAGGACACACCTCAAATCCTGTGTTCAGTTTTGGATTTCTTACTACAAGAAAGGCATTGAGGTGCTGGAGCATGTCCAAAGAAGAACAACAAAGCTGATGGAGGGTCTAGAGCACAGGTCTTATGAGGGAACTGAGGTTATTTAGCCTGGGAAAAGGAGGCTCAGGGAAGACCTTATTACTCTTTACAACTACCTCAAAGGAGGTTGTAGCGAGGTGGGTGTTGGTCTCTTCTCCCAACTAACAAGCAATAGAACAAGAGGAAATGGTCTCAAGTTGCACTAGAGGAGGTTTAGATCGGATATTAGGAAAAATTTCTTCTCTGAAAGGGTTATCAAGCATTGGAACAGTCTGCCCAGGGAAATGGTGGAGTCACCATCCCTAGAGGTATTCAAAAGATATGAAGATGTGGCACTTAGTGACGTGATTTAGTGGTGGACTTGGCAGTATTAGGTTTACAATTTGGCTCAATGAGCTTAAAGGTCTTTTCCAACCTAAATGATTCCGAAAAGCAGGAGAAACTTCTCCTTTTTTGTCCTTCAAGGGCTCTTCCTGTGCAGAAGGGGCATAGAATGAACTTCTGTGGGGCAGCACAATGTTGACTGGCTTAAACTTTTCTGCCCAGGCAATTTTGCTAAACCCTCCACCCCCAGACCAGATCACACACAAATGATCACAGGAGTAAGGGGAGGGAGTAAATTCACAACAAAGTGTTCAATACTATATGCAACTGAAACCAGAAAGGATTGGTTTTCTTTTTTTAGAGATGAAGTTAAGCAAGAATTGAACTTGCCATATTGTTTAAAGTTTTTGTCCTTTTTTTTGCCTGCAAAAAAGCACAAATAGCTTCAGCAGACAGAATCATTTTCAGAACAGAAGTCACATCATCAAACTTGTGCTATCCATCCCAAAGCTGTATTAACTCGCTCCCACAATTTTTGCCATGAGATAGGCTGCTTCTTCAAATTCATAGGGTTCAATGCTGTTGCTGTCTGCATTGTACAGAGCTAATCAGTGCATTTACAGACTGGCTGGATAAGAGCAAGGTTTCAATAGCTAGCCTGCTATATGCATGTATATAGCTTAAAGTAAATGATCAACTCACTTATTATTTTAAATTCCAGGCTATTTGCCAGAAAAGTAGATGCCAGAAATATAGATGATAAAGTGTGTGGGTGTCTGCATTGATGGAATGGGATTGTGTGAGGATATAGCTAATATATTTTTCCAATCTTTATATATTTATTGTAATTGGCAGCTTCAACTACTTCACTTGGATGCAAGTTGCCTGCTTTTCAAAATCCTCTTTCTCCTGCATATTGTTTGTTTTGCATACTGCATCATAAGCTACATCACAGAGCATCTCAAAGAGCCTCCATGGCACAAATGGCAAGATGAGTTATTATGTATGGAAGACCCTCTTCAGCGATCGGCCTTAACCTGGAGTTACTTTTCTTCTGTTGTCAAGGCTGCCCAACTCAACAAGAAGAGTTGTAATATCAGAAATAGAAATAAGAGGCTCAGCCTCTCGTTTCAATACACTAGAAAGTAAGAACAAGTAAATCAATAAAAAAAGGTTCGAGAGAAAAAAGGAGAGGGTGGGGAGAAGAGGCTGATATGATCAACAGTACCCAGAAGGCAGCACCGCTGTTGTGATATCAGCAGTCAGTTATGAGATAATGACAGAACTATACCAAAGCCACAAAGGGTCAGAGAAAACCCATTGTAATGTTTATACATTACAGCAAGTGTCAAGGACATGGCAAGGAAATTCAAACAACTGGTTGCAAGTCCAAATACTAGAAGGATGATCAAAGACCATGATGGGACAGAAGGTAGGATTGGGGTATGCATAGCAAAGAGCACGTGCTGTTCAATGCACTGTGTGGAATGACAGTGATATCGCGGTTTAATGATAACACAACTGTAGAACAAGTTTAACTTAAAAGTTACTGTTGAAAAATATGAAAAACTAGTGTCACCAAACTGGTAGTAGGGGGCTAATTTTTTTTTTTTCCTGCATTCAATTATACTAGGACTTTGTTTTATGTGCAAACATCTCTGGTAAACACTAGGAAGCATAAGTTTGAAATACCTACCATATTGGCCTATGAATACCTCACAGATGTATAGTTGCCAGTAGAATTGAATAAGTTTCCAGCAATAAATATTTAGATAGTTTATTTGGGTATGTAGTCCATTTCTTTCCTGTCCATTAATCTCCTTGAACAGTCTGTAATGTTATCTATCTTATTCTTCTTTTTAACTTAACCTGAGGATAATTTCCAAAAAATGTATGTTGTTTGTGACCAGCTTCTTGTAACTTTTCAAAAATAAAAACAAACAAAAGGTTTGGATTTAATATGTTAATCACATGGTATTTCTGTGCCTCTACTGGATAATTATGTTTCTAAGAATGTGTTCAGTGCAAATTTCAGGGATTCCAAATCTGCTATCAGTAAATACTTTTAACATTGACTGTTTCGAAGCACATTATTATTATTATATAAACATAAAATGGACACAAACACTTCAAAACATATTTATTGAAATACCTGAAGAAATCTTTACTGCAATAGTTCATGATCTTCTTCAGCCAATTGGAGTAAAATACCTATTCTTGTTGTTTATTTGACGACATTTACGAGTCATATTCTAATTATCCTTTCAAATCTCTGTAGCACTTAATTTTTTTTTTAAAATTTGTCTCTGTGCAAAGGGAAGCACAGAGTGCAATTTTCACTGGGTCCCCTCTTTGCCACACCTAACAGAGATTCACAGAGGGCTTCAATATTTTAGGTTTTATGTGCTCCCCTGCCCTTCCTCCTCCATCAGAGGAGGATAAAGCCCCAACATATGGCATCAGCATTGAGGATGACCTCATAATGAATGGGATAAGGTAGGTAAAATGGCCTTTTCAAAGGTTGCTCTCCTTGATGGCCTGTTAATACTGCAGTTCCTCCACTTACTGCAGGCATGGTGAGATAGGATAGGTACAGAGCATGTCCAGCTGCCACTGACTGAGAGGGGCCTTAGAACCCCTGTATCAGTACAGACCTCTGAAAAGAACTGTGTTTGACTGTGCTGGAGGCAGAGCAGTGAGGGTAACCCCCCACCAGCAGAGTGGGAATGGGAGGAGGCAGCGTATGCACACCCTGCCTAGTCCACCTTTTCTGTAACCAAAGATAAATGTACACACGTGTTCTGCTGTCACTTCCACACTGCCCTTCTGTCTTTGAGAGTTAATGGTGTGAATATTCCTTTGTAGCAAATGCTGTCCTGGGAATTAATGCTAAGGCAAGTCAAAGCAGTGTCTGAACTCAGAGAGTCAGAGATATTCTGCTTTTTATCACCGTGCAGTAAGACAGGATTTAAATATTCACTCTGAGATTCCCACTTCCAGTCTCCCTTGACACAACCTGGAGCTGGCCTTGACTAATTAAAAGAGTACAAATATGTCAGTGCTGACCCCAGGGATAATACAGACACATGTCTTAATTTCCAGTTTTTGGACATAGAACTGTGATGAAATGGTAGCAGTGATACAGTGCTTAAGGGTCCTATTAACACTACCTTATATAGCCCATATGCAAAGTCTGATGGCATGAATTACCTCGACTGTGCTTCCCTTAGTTCTCTAGTTATAACCCGGGTTGGATTATTTGTCCTGCCGTAGTTTTCCTCAGCATCACAGCACATCTGCTGCCCTTGTCCTTCCTTGCCATGACCAGTCTTTCAATTTTCTGGAGGAAATCACCACCTACCACTAGGAAACAAGAGACAAAGCACCAAAGCGGCAATGATTCACATCAGCTAGCCTGGCTGAGCGTGTAACTCAGTGAATAGATAGGGCTGCTGGGCTGAGTGAGCATAGAAACTGGTAAACCTGCCTTCAAAAGGCACCACAAGGTGCAAACTTCAGACTTGTCAGTCTATGCCACTGGCCAGTACTACAATGAATAAATCATTATGTTAGAAATCAAGCACAGCTCTCAGTTTGCCCAGGATGGTGCCAATCTGTGCCTGAAGCATGCTTGAGGGGCAGCAAGGCACAGCGTGGTGAACTGAGCAATTGGTGACAAATGGTGCTGCTACCACACTCAGCAATCCTAAGCAGGACAACAATTCAGAGTTATGTTCAGAGAAGAGACTAAGACAGAAAAATAGCCCAGAAGTACATGTTTCTCTTTGCTTTGATTTTTATGTTATTTTTCCTGGTTGAATCCTTCCCACAGGTTCCTGGGAACACGGCATACATCTTGTTGAGCATAGGTAGCAGGGAAAATGGCATGGGCTGGCCCATGTTCTTCAGTGAGTTTACCCACATTTGTTCATTTGCTCCTTCTCTACCTCTTCTGGTCTAAGAGGCTCTTCTTCTGGCATCAAATGTTTTGACTCAAACAGTTTATTTCCAACCTATACAGTTTGCTTATTTTAAGAAGAGGATGGGGCTATTTTTTCACTGTGTCTAGCTTTTGAGGAACTACTTGCCAAAGAAAGCAAAGTTCAACTTGCACACAGCAGAACTGATATCCTAGTGCATGTGAGGGTTTTTTAGTTGTGAAAGTCCAGAGGAAGAGTAGAGAACTCAAAAGTTCTTGGTTAACTAGTTAAAGAATCCAGGCCTATTAGCTGCCTTCAAACCTGCTTAAAGGGGTAAACAAACTAACAAAAGTGCCACCTAGAAAGTTATTGTCTCAAAATCTCTGGATATTAACCAGTTGCCAAACATCACAGTGGCCAATCATCCCAGTTATCTGAAGCACAGAATCTAAAGACTGTCAAGCCCACAGAGCTGCACAGGACCATGCAATTTCTGAGTCCACAAGCTCAGCCAACTGGGCACTACTCTTTCTGGTGCATAAAGCACACTTTCTGTCCTCCTCTCATTGATATTATAGCAAAAAAACCCCAACTTACAATGGGCTTGTGTGTTGAGATCTTTAGGCATAATTCGTACTACAGTTCTGCTGGTGTCACTGTTTGGAGTGACTCATTACAGCACTAAAGCTGAGTGCAAAATTCAGCACCATGGATGCAACATGTACCTACTGTCATAGGCACAGCTTCTGACCCTCTTTTTGGCTCAGGTACTGCTTTTCAAAAGAAACCAGTGGGATTAGGATATAGTGCAAAATTTGAAATTTTGTTGCACTTTTTAAGCAAAAATCTCAGTGAAAAATAAGCAGATAAGGGTCACATTCGTTAGCTACTTTCAGTCTTTTATTTTTTCTAGTCTAATAATCTGCTAATCACTAACCAGAACTTTTAGAGGACCCTAACTTTTAGAGATAGAGTTTGCTATTTTGGTCTATTCCTCTAGATGAGAGGTATGTCTATAGCAGCTATTCTTAGAAGCATTTATGGGTGAGAGGGAGGGAGTGAACCACTAGCAGAGGAGTGACTCACCACAGCACTACTAATTGCCAACAAAGAACATCTTTTGCTTTGCAGATTAGGGTATCAGGTGCGGAAAAAAAATCCTATATATTTGAGAACCAGACACTGTGCATGATCTTTTGCTATTAAAACCATATGGAATGGGTGCACAACCAATAACCAGTGACAGACATCTGAAACTACTTGTTTTTAGGTCTGTATCTCTCCACATCATTTGCCTGCCAACCCAATTTCCCATTGCTCTTGCCTCTTTCTTTATCATCCCTGCAACATCTGCTTGCCTTTGATTTTTTTCCTCTTCTGTTGTTCCATAGCTTGAAATATGTTAAGTAAAAGGTAGCTAAGGGGATTGGTAGCAACCTGCAAAACTTTCAATTTCTAGGTCTCTGGCTAGGATCCAGGCAGGTCAGTGGCAACTGAAAGTTGTTACCACCTAATGTCCGCTTAGTAACCTCGGTGATATTAAGTGCTGGACTGGCCACAGCAGCAATATCAGCAGATAAACCACCTACACTCTGTGCTGAAATCAGGCCATGCTCTCCCCTGCAGAGTCAAGGTTGTGGCAAGGCACAAAACCTTCATCTTCATCATCCTCCCTCCCTTCCTCCCTTCCTCCCTCCCTCTCTCCTTCCCTTGGAAAACTTAGCACTTGCAAATGAAGTTTTCCATCTCAAAAGAGACCCATACTGTTAGATTTCTGTTAATATTTTCTCTTTTCAGTGCTTGTGAGAAATCTTGCCAAATTCTTTAGTTTAGAGGACCACAAATGTCTCTAGTGGGTTTTTTTTGCTTTTTTTTAACTCTTTTTTTTTAAACTTTTCCTCAAGAAATCTCAGCTGCTGATATGAAAGTTTGGCCTTTTTTTCTTTTACTTTCTTGATATCAGAGAAGAATATGAAAGTATTATCTGTGCAGGTAAAAACAATCAAAGGGAAAGCAACTTTACAAATAAACCATTACTTAAGAAAACAAAGAGCTAGCTATGTTTGAAACTACATCATGGATGTTTGGAGCCTGCATCGACATTTTGCAGGGCTTGAGAATGGCAATACAAGTTTATATCAGATTACCCAGGATTTAAAGGTCTTCCTATTTAAACCCACAAATCACAATTAAGCTGAATTTTATTCCCAGAATAATGTCATCTAAGTCATCTTGGTTAAATCTTTCATATTCATTGTCTTGGGATGTTAACTTTTTATAAATATTAAATTAATTTACTCATGGACTGTTCTGGTAAAGGAGCAAGCCACAGGCATTCAAATTTAGATATCTAAATCTGAACTTTCAGTTAGTGGGTTTTTTTTCTCATTGCTGTCTAGCCTTAAAGAAGGGAGATGATATTTTTGTTTAAAACTCCATCAGTTCACATCACTAGGGGAACATATTCATGAGACACCTCAGTCTCTGGTCTGGGTGATGAATGGTGTTCCTGCAGCTTTGAATCACTGAAACAGACTCAGGACTCAGGTCCCATCTCACGCTCCTTGATAGCAAGCAGGTCCAAAGTGGGGAGGATGGGGTGGCTTACAAAGTGAAGGAAATGTCTCATGTCACCAATTAAAATCCAGGATAAATCATTTCTTGCAGACCTTCATCAGACTTCCAGGCCAAACTTAGCAGATCTCTTCATTCCTCAAAGCTCCTGCAATAGAGGCTGTCCTGGTTTTGGCTGGGATGGAGTTAAGTTTCTTCCTACTAGCTGGTATAGTGTTGTGTTTTGGATTCAGGAGGAGAATAATGTTGATAACACATTGATATTTTAATTGCTGCTGAGCAGTGCTTACACTAAATCAAGGACTTTTCAGCTTCTCATACTGCTCTGCCAGCAAGGAGGCTGGGAGTGCAGAAGAAGCTGGGAGGGGACACAGGACAGCCAACCCCAACTGACCAAAGAGATATTCCATATCATACTACATCATGCTGAACAACAAAACAGGGGGGAATTGGTCAGGCGTTGGTGGCCTGCTGCTCAGGGACTGGCTCGGAACTAGGCAGTGGTTGGTGAGCAAATGCATTGTGCATCATTTGTTTTGTATATCCTTTTATCATTACTATTTTCCCCTTCCTTTTCTTCCTATTAAACAGTCTTTATCTCAACCACTGAGTTTTACCTTTTTTTTCAGATTCTTTCCCCCATCCTGCATGGTGGGGAACGAGTGAACAGCTGTGTCATGTTTAGCTGCCTGCCGGGTTAAATCACAACAGAGGCACACTTTCAAACCTCAGTCACCTAATATAGGCACCCAGGTCCCCTGTATTCACCAAGGAAGAATTCAGAGTACACAAGGAGGGCACGTCTGTCTTTCCCTTGAGTAAAAAACTCTACAGTATGAAGACAGATATACTGGGTCAGACCAAAGAGCCAGCTAAGCCACCACTCTGTCTTTGACATAGCTAACAGAAGGTGTTTAAGGAAGAGCAGAAGAGTAGGACATTCTTATCTAGATCTTCTTCCTCAGTTACTTTTTCAACCATCATCAGTATATTTATCATATGGACTTCCTGATGTGTCTGTGGTTTGTCTGAAATTATAGGCCAAATTAATTTGCCTGTCTCTCTTTGAACCCAGGTAAGTATTCAGTGTCTACGATATCTAAGGCCAGGATTTATAAAACTTAACTGCATGAGTACTTTCACGGGAGATCACTGTGAAACTGCAGGTATCTGTGGGAGCAAACTTAAGAGACATGAGTCAGTTTGGAAATCAGAGCACAGTGCAAGCAGAACCAGATTTGTTTAGACCTCTTCCTGCTACTGGGGAGCACTCAGATCCTTTTGCTGCATGAGAGGTGTGGAAAAATGGATAAGGGGGGAAAATGAGAAAACCCTGTCTCCCCCAAAGTTAGGCTCACATCTTGACATGAGCTGCAGTGGCCTTCAGTGAGACATGGTTGCTTATCACAGGAGTGGAAAGTGGTTCCCATGGTCGACGGGCTGAACCTATCTCCCCCTCCCATACGATGCCTATTGGGTAAGAACCCCTGGTTATGCGTGCTTAAATATTAAATGTTAGACTAGCTATTAGTGTTTATCAATACCTAGGTTTGTTAAATTATATTTTACACAACTTATTTACGCAGTCGGTCACCATCACTGGTATCCTCGAATCTGCATATTGTCACAAGCATATATAATAAAGTGCATTAGTTATAGATACAAAAGTTTCCAGAAACTTCAATTTTGAGACATAAGAGATCTTGTCTAAGTGTCGCTGCTTGTAAGACA
This sequence comes from Eurystomus gularis, assembly GCA_013400335.1. NCBI lineage: Eukaryota > Metazoa > Chordata > Aves > Coraciiformes > Coraciidae > Eurystomus > Eurystomus gularis. The sequence goes on along the minus strand of VZZY01007867.1, from coordinate 25,164 downwards.
GTCACCTTCTGATCTAGCAAGCAAGTAGGGATCTGTTTTC
>VZZY01007867.1:0-25097 GCA_013400335.1 Eurystomus gularis | reverse complement strand
CTGTTAGTTCACCTAACAGGCTGGGCAGATTGTAAAGGGTCTGAAGAGATCCCCCTCCTCCTTAACTGGACTGACACAGGCTGATTGGGCTCAAAAGTCCTGTTTCTCTCTCTCCCTTTCCTGGGAAAATTAATTGATATTCACAGGCTGGACAGGATTAAAAAGGATCCAAGGTGATCACCCTCTCTGTCTCTATATTTCGGCCTTTTTCGTGACAGGAGGCATGCTGAGANTCACCATCACTGGTATCCTCGAATCTGCATATTGTCACAAGCATATATAATAAAGTGCATTAGTTATAGATACAAAAGTTTCCAGAAACTTCAATTTTGAGACATAAGAGATCTTGTCTAAGTGTCGCTGCTTGTAAGACAGTCACCTTCTGATCTAGCAAGCAAGTAGGGATCTGTTTTCTGCTGAGAGAAATGTGGAAATGTGGAAACACTCTTGAAGTAGATACCCAGGTCCCAAGCTGTTTAAGTGCATAGATCAGATGCCACCTACAGCCCATGAAGCTTTTGAATGTGGGGCCAGTTTAAGGATATTTCTTACCATGGTTTTCATGAACATACAGAACTAACTGTCAGGAATCCAGCCTAAGCAGGAGTGGCTTTAGAGCTGCCCAGGGTCTAAGTGCTGAAGAGGTTGGGCTGGAGATGTCATTCAATCACTAACAGCCTACAGGGCAATTTGGCAGCACTCCATGGATTATACTCTTTTTTCCTCCTTAGAATTGTAAATACCTATGTGGAAAAACTTCTCAAATGTGAACATTAATAAGCTCAGTTTGAGATCACATCTGCCCAATGATCACTTTTTATAAATCCTTGCATTGCACAACAAATCTGAACTCAGCTTGCCATAAATTTTCAGCAACAAATTCAGTTGGTTGCAGCACCTTGTGCAGTGACTAGGGTCACTGTATTATGCATGGACTCAGCATGAAAGGGGCTCATGTTATCTGCTGCAAAATCATTTTTCACAGATACAGTATAATGAGTTTGTGGAAAATATGATACCCAATCACAGGTTATAGAAAAGCTTTAGTAACCTTTTGAACCTTGTCAGGATAAGTATTCACTCTAGTTTTTAAAAAGTGCCGCTCCTCATAATAATATGTTTCTGGTTATGCTTCTGTCAAAAAAAAAAATAAAAAAATTCAGTAATGGATTTTGAAGATCTTTAAGACAGTACACTCTGAAGCTACTAAATAAAAAATGTAATTGGAGGAGAGCTTCTGTGAGCTGTGAAAAGGCACGCAGTCAAGAATAAACAGCATCTGGATGCAGAAGAACATAATCTGAATGAGGTGGAGACTGGACTGTATGGAGCCACGGGCAGGGTAGGCTGCTGCTTAGGGTGGCAGAGTGCTGGGATTTTGCCTATGCCAACAAATTTCACCTATGCCAATAGCTCCTGTGGCAGAGCCATTGATAGCCAGGCTGGCTTGTCCCACTGAGGAAAAGGTTGGACTATGGGCAGTGGAAGTGACACAATGACTCTTGGCAGAGTCTTCCTGCCAAGCTACAGTATTTTGTATCTCTAGCTCCAAGGTAGCAGCAACTGAGGCCGGCTCTTTCCCTGAGTCCTTACCCCTCACGGAATCACAGACTTGTTGAGGTTGGAAAGGACCTGTAGAGGTCATCTGGTCCAACCTCCTTACTCAAGCAGGGCCACCTAGAGCCAGTTACCCAGGAGGGCATCCAGATAGCTTTTGAGTATCTCCAAGGAGGGAGGCTTCAACAACCTCCCTGGGCAACCTATTACAGTTCTCAGTCACCCTCACAGTAAAAAAAGCATTTCCTGATGTTCAAACAGAGCTTCCTGTGTTTCTGTTTGTACCCATTGCCTCTTAGCTCCCACACCACAAGTTGTCCAGGACTAGGCTGCTCTTGGCCTTTCAATTATGAGGTGGCTAATTCAAGGTTGTATGCATGGTAACTTGGTAGCCCATGGCCAGAAGCTGGCTCCAGCCTTTCAATTGCTTCAAGACTGTGAACTTCAAATGCATAATAAAAATAAAACTTAAATATGGTGTGTACAGATTCAGGTGAATATGAAAAGATCCAGACAAATGTCATTATCTTCTTTCTTCATCTAGCTAGCTTGTTTCTGAGAAAACTCTTCCAGAATATAAAGGGCAAGCAAAAACCATTTGAGTTATATTCTGTTTACAAATTAAGTTGCTTTTATCCTATTTTTCAAGCTCTCGTTTATATCTGATTAGCTAATGTCACCCAAGAGCCAGACCATTTGTTTAACACTAACTGCTTCCTAAACATTTTTCTTAGTATCCTCTAGAAAAAACTCATGTCAGCTCTATAATGAACAAAGGTTTATTATAATTCACAGAGTTTCACCTACATTTAATGCTAAGTTTGATGCTTGCTTTGTAGTTTATGGAAATGAAATTTCCTTTTTTTCTACATCAACAGCTTAAGAAAAACTCAGCTCTAACAATGTTCAGATATGTAGAGGTACTGATGGGGTTTTCTTACCCTTGCCTGTACAAAAAACATTGAAAGACCAAAAAGATTTTTTTAGACTTGATCTTTGTCCCATAAATTCCAAGGAGTAACAATAAGCAAATAACTCACATTAATTCACTGAGGTTTTATAATACTAGTGCACATAATACACTATGCTGGGAACTTGCGATTTGCTCCTTAAATCTGTCTGTAGGAAGAGCTACACATTCCTCCAGATATTTAAGAAGTAATTCAGCAATCTGTATGTTAAAAAGCAGAAAAAGAGCTTGCATGTTTTTTCTATCAGATGGCCCACTACTCTTTTCTTTTCTATCCTGTCTTCAGGTGCTCTCAGTTGATTTGCTTAAGACTTGAGATAGAGTAAAACCCTACGTATCTGAACAGAATCCGAAGGGAGGAACCACACAGCTGCACTGTACGAGGAGATGACCAACAATGATATCTTGATTTGGTATCCTGATCTCCAGTCAACATCATCTCTCTCCTACCTTGGGTGCAAGGCTGCACCTTCCCTTTGCAGGGTACAGACCCTTTTCCCCCTGCAGGGCTTGTGAGGAGGTTGGGCCAACACTTCCAGTTGTGCTGCCTTCCCAGCCAGATCTGTATCACAAGCAGGACAAACAGCTTATGTGGACAGGCACCGTACCTGTGGGGACATAGCCCATGAGAAGAAACACAAATTTGCAACAGTCCCATCCAATGGGGAATCACAGAATCATAGACGAGTTTTGATTGGAAGGGAACTTAAAGATCATCTAATTCCAATCCCCCTGCTATGGGCAGTGATACCTTCCACTAGATCAGGTTGCTCAAAGCCCCATCCAACTTGGCCTTGAACACTTCCAGGAACGGGGCACTGACAACCTCTCTGTGCAACATGTTCCAGTGTTCCACTACCCTCACTGTAAAGAACTTCTTCCTTACATCTAGTCTAAATCTACTGTCTTTCAGCTTAAAACTGTTAACCCTTAGTCTTATCACTACATGCTCTTGTAAAAAGTCCCTCTCCAGCCTTCTTGTAGGCCCCTTTTATGTACCAGAAAGCTGCTATAATGTCTCGCTGGAACCTACTCTTCTCTAGGCTGAACAACACCAACTCTCTCAGCTCATCGGCATAGGAGAGGAAGCCAGCACTTGGCCCAGTCAAGGCACTTAAAATACACAATTGTATTTAAAGGCAGCTTTCATTAACTTATGGAGGAATACTGACCATTTCCTGCCTAGAAGTTTAGATAACGAGCTCAAACTCCCCAATGCATTTTCACAGATATTAGAGGCAAGTTTGATGGGATCTCAGCTAATTAATTGAGATTTGGTGTTTTTCTAACACTGGGGTGGACATTCAACCTTATTCCCCCCCAATTAGAATAGATGTAGTGAAGGAAGGCATAATAACCTCAGAATTAATTGGATTTTGCAGCAGGCTGTGACAAGCTGTCTAACACATATTCATACGGTCCACTCTGCTTTTACAAGCTAAAGCCACAGACTGCAATTTATTGCTGCTTCTTGAGGTTGAAATTAGAAAGAGTATTAATGTGGAAGGAAAATACATTAGCAGAAACACTTGCTGGAGCTGAGAGATCTGCCTTTTGGCTGAGATCAATAACCAGAAAGCCCAAGGCTGATCTTTATCAGAATATGGAATGAATGCCTAGGAGAATGGATAATAAGTGCTGTCCAGAGATTTCATTCCCTTCCTACAACCATGTGAAAAATGTAGCCACTGGGTCCTACAAAATTATAGGCTTAATTTAGATGAAAACTTCAGTTTGCTTTTATTTAACTAGCAATAAAAATTTTGAAGCACTAAAAGCTGGAAATTGCTGCTGCAGCTTTCAGCTGCAGGCATTACATGACATGTCCTCACTGAATGCAATAGCTGTTGCAGGGACTTTGTTTCCTGAAGTGTTTGTACAGCATATAACACCCACTTGTTCCCAAGCTCTACAGAGGACAGTAGCTGCTTCTCTGTGCACCAGTTAAGTAACAACAATTCACAGTGATACCTGGCATGCTAAGACTTCATTAATATCTCATTGGAGCAACAAGCAAAGGTCATGCATCCATGGCCACATGGATTCTTCCAGTATTAGTCCCAGAGGAGCAGGTGTTCATTTTGTCTCCCTTGCAAACAGGCTGAAGGAAAGGGAATCACTGACTACTGGCTTTCTTGACAGGAGATCCTAGAGGATGAACTCGAGGAATTGTTCCTCTTCATTGAGGGCTGTGTCCTGCTTAGCTAGAGCCATCACACCCTCATATGCCAAGGGAAACAGGATATGTGTGATCTGTGGCATCTCTAGAAGGCAGGGGCAACTTGCCCAGTTGGGAAGTTAATGCTCATATGCAGTGTTAGACTTGCCATGTATCCATTTGTATGTGTCTATATGACCAGCTGACAAAAACAGGTCCAGGCTCAGTGGTGTCCGAATATGTGTCTAAACAGAAGGACTTGGACTTGGCTTTCTGATACTAACCACATTACAGCCACCTATGTTTCTGTCAGCTAGAGACTAGCTTTTCATAATGTACTCTTTATTACATATATGCATGTCTCACTCTGAAATGACAAGCAAAGCATAGAAGGTTCACCAGAGGAATCTGCGTTGTATGACCTTCTTTAAAATTGAAGGGACTTGCTAGACATGCACATTCAGTAACAGGCCATTGAAGACAGCAGGTTCTCCTTCAGTCATCCCAAAGTGCTGGAGTCTGTATACCTTTCTGCTGTACAGACTTTGCCACAGTTCCTAACAAACAAACCTACAGCAACTGTAAATGCATTGTGCAAATTGAGAGGCATTCTTGACACAGAAAATATTTCTGAGGGCATTCAGATGCTATACTCAATTTATTATCTACAATTTGTTTATGCTTTGTCATGTAATGTATCCAGGGAGAAAGAATAGATAATGTTTTAGTAGTTCAAATAAAATAAAGAATATACATACAGCCTAACTACTCATGCGCTTGGAGCACTCAGGTAGCAAGCCAAAATTAGCAACTGAAAAAATGAGTAATATGGGATAGCTCAGAGAATTAGGTAATATCCTCAGAGGAGTGGGCCACTGAGGATTCAGAGTGATCCAAAGCATACAAGTGTTTGCTGCTGTTTGTACAGATTGTGAATAAGGATGATGTGCAATTCACAGCGGACATATAGGAGTGAGTTGGAAAAAAACAAATGACACTTGATTTAAGTGTGTAGCAGATTTCTTAGCTGAGCTTGCATAAAGCAGGCCTGATGATCTTGTTATAACCACAGAGAACGAGTCCTCTGCTTGGAAACATAGCTACTGGCATGCATGTTCCCCCCATGGTACCCCAACATAAACGGGATCCTAACGAAGTGGTTTTGTGAGAGAATGATAGATGACTACAGATCTCGTTCTGATCTGAAGTGCTGAGTTCATGGTGACTCAAGGCTGACATCTGATGACTGGTCACATTCATGGAAGCATCCTGGAAATCTCTGTACAACCTGCACGCATACAGTGCCTGGCATTGCTGCTTGCTGGTGTGCCTCTGCCGAGTTGCTGCAGCCAGGATCTGGGAGCAAAGTGTGGCTTTACAGTCCATAAACTGAGGTCACTGCATGTGATCTCTCCTAGTCAGCACTGAGGCTTGCTGAGGAGACAGTAAGGAGGAAGTTACATTTTCTGTAACACATTAGGGGTCAAAACCTTCAAGCTGAGCAGCTCTAGCAAGCACCCAATTTAATTAAAAGGATATATAGAGTGAAATAAAAAGAAATGGTGATGAAAATCTACCCAAGTACAAATCCAGCTCAAGATTTAGGACTCTGAGAGTAAGAGGTTATTTTGGCTGTCTCTCTTCAATCACATGCAGTTTTGCAGTTCAAAAAACAGCTTGAACTTAAAAAAACAAACAAACAAAGTAACAGAAAAAAGAAGGAAAGAAAGCACCTCCAAAAGTCAGTGTTTATTTGAAATCAAAACAGTTGTTTCTATGAATAATTTATTTGCATTGCAACAGGTGCGTTGTGAGCTGACTGGTGCCTGAAGGAGCTGAGGACCTGCAAAGCCCTGCCAGTTGTGGATGCTCCCATCTTTTCAGTATTCGATGTAGTTCTCTCACTCTCTTGTAGGTACTAGACACTTTTTTTTTTCAGCATCTGAATAACAAGTTGTAATGATGTATGAAAGAACAATATCACCGCCTACAGAACAACCAGTGAGTTAAAGGCAGTGATCCATAGGCAGTGCTAGGTTGTGCTATTTCAGTATTATTTCACTGAAACATTGTTAGTGGAGCCCAGCAAATGCAAACCTTACAAACATGACAAAAATAGCAAGAAATTAAGGTCCTCCTTGAAAGAATACAGCTACAAGAGAAACTAATAAGTGCATTTTTTAATAAAGTGACTTTATTTTTCTTTAAATACAAATTAAAGGGACAGAGAAAATGCATTAATAAGCTTCAGGTTATATTTCTTGTATATATAAGTGCTGGATTTTAGATCAAAGCTAATTGTTTCTGTTTTTTTTAAATACTTGAGTGCTTTTTAGTGGAAGTGCACTAACACTGATATTTTCTATAGCAGAGATGAGTAGCACTGCTAAGTGGCTAACAAAATATGCTTTGCTCTGTATTAGAACCTTAAGTAGCAGCTAATTTACAGGCTTTCAGAAAAAGTAGGGCAAAAAAATGGAACAAAGTTAATTCATTTTTTTGTCACAGTGCAATTTTAATTTTGCTGTCCATCTGGGATTTTGCTCTGCTTTGAACCAGAACTGTACAAATCAATGTGAACTGTTTTATAACTTGTTAATTGTTCTGTCTACCTTAATTGTTCTGTCTACCGATACACACGCATAACAGAGGAAAAGAAATGGAGTGATCAGTGGTTAATTACATTACAATTACTCTTATGTGTTATATGATTTAATCTTTTACAATTATACTGATACTTATCAGAAAATTCATGTGCACTTAGATAATATTTTTTCGTGAAAAACTGATCATTAACTGGAGTATATTCTGTAATTTTCTTATTCTAAGAATAACCTTCATTATTTCACATAATTTCTTTTTAAGCCCTGAAGTTTTGGAGAAATACTAATTTGCAGCCATATTTAGCTGTGGAGCGTACAGTATTACTTTTAACTTTTAGTACAGTACAAGATGATAATTAAAATTTTGTAGAAAATGTAACGTCCTTTAACTAATAGGAAGTCAGCAATTGATAGGTATTGAAGCCTATCACTATTGAGAGGTCTTACTATCTACAAGTCTTGATTCATACTGATATAAAAAAACGTCTTGAGCCTGAAGAATATAAATGCCCATTGCGATGAGAAGGTATCAATGCCTATTGATAGTCATTGATGTGGTAATAACCTATCAATATAAACACCTTGAGAGAGATGTTGAAATCAATAGGCCTCGATGCCTATCTACATCACAAGGGCTCACTATCCCCAGGTCTTGATTCCTATTGAGATCAAAAGGTATTGACGCCTATGAATATCAAAAAGTCTGGCTATCTATAGATCTCAATGCTTACTCATATCAGCAGCCTCTAGATTGATAGGTGTAGACACCTATTGAACTCAAAAGATATTGATATCTATCAATTGACAGTGATGTTGAAATTGATAGGTATCAATGACTAATGATACCGAAAGATCTAACTGTTGATACATGTTGATGCTAACAATATCAAAATCAGTCTCAAAACTGACAGGAATAGACACCAGTTGAGATAGAAATTTATCCACGCTTACCTTTATTGGCCAGTACTTATAGATATCAATGTCTATCAATAGGCATTCAAATTGATAGGCATTGATGCCCACAAATATTGAAGTCTCACTACTGATAGGTTATAATGCTATCAAGAGATTTTCTGAGACTGATAGATGCAGATATCTATTGAGATCAAGAAGTATCAATGCCTGTCATTGAGTGTTGACATTGATGCTTATAGGTAGGTCTTGAAATTGATAGGCATAATGCCTGTTGATATCAAAAGGTCTCACTAGCTATAAGTTTTGATGTTTACTAGTATCAAAATTGGTCTTCAGACCAATAGGTATAGTCACCTACTGAGATTAGAAGCTACCTTTTCCTTCTGATCTATAGCTATCCATCAACAGTTATTGGTATCTGTGTCTAAAAATAGGTGTCTGAATTTACAGGCATCAACACCTATTAATATCCAAAGGTCTTGCTATTGATAGGTCTCAATGTCTACCAATATAAAAATCAGTCTCAAGACCAACAGGTATAGAAGACTATCAAATTTGAAAGTTATCAAAAGCTATCAATAAGTATCAAAATTCTTTGGCATCAGTGCCTATGAATTTCAGGTACTGGCTTTCTATTGGTCCTGAATCCCACTGACATCAAAGGATTTCTTGAGACCAACAGTATAGATGCCTCATAAGACAGGCAGATATCAAGTTCCTATTTGCAATAAAAGCAGATTTATTGCAATGTATGGGTTTTACTAACATGAAATTAACTATAAATAAATATGACTTTGTAACATCCTTTTGAACTATCAGCTGGTCATGACTTGAAGATGACTCAAAAGGGCAAATCCAGATATATTGCATGTGTTAATGTACTTCCTGTAATGAATACAGGCTTTATGTTGGCCCAAAGAGGTTTTTGATAACTGTCCTCAGACGATCAACGAGACTTTTGAACAGCCAAAAATCTTCGTAAATATAATAGCATTCTGAGGTGCCCAAAAATATCTTTGCATTGGAAAATGGCCTGAATTTATACGTACTGCAATCAGATGAGAAATTATCCACTGTCCTTGCCTATTTATTCCTATTCAGGAATTCACACGTAATGGTGCATCCTATTTCCTTTGGAGGGCTCAGAAATGCTGCCTTCATGTCTGGCTGTGCTGCTTAAAGATGTCTTCACTGTTTCTAGCAATACAATAGCAAAATTTCATTTCGTTAGCTGCAATGGCTCTAGCATCCTAGGACTTTTGCTAGTACTGCATCATACTGCACAGTGCAACACTGATGTACCCTCAGAATGACAAAACCAAAAAAATCTCCATTACTTCCCTTATTTCTCTTATTCTTCAACTCACTTTTCATCGTGTACAAACCTGAAAATTTTAAAATATATTTCAGTTATATTAGTGTGCAAGCCATTGTAGCATTCTCGGTTTAGATAATTCTGCCTTTGGCTTACTCTAAAAATAATGTATGTCTTAGTGTTTTCTACTGATTCAACTAAATCAGTGTAAAGACACTGGCAGCGGACATATAAATAATTAGAAATCAGTTGAGGATAAATAGCATTATTGCATAACAACTCAAGTTTACTACCTCTATCCCTCAGCAAAGTGAAAACAGGTTATATGAGCAGTTTTTCTCTAGTCAGTACTGTCACTGACAGTTTAAGGCAAACTGTTTGACTTCGCAGTGGAGTGGATGAGAAGCGCTCACACAAGCAGCACAGTAACTGCTGCCTTGGGAGCGGGAACATCCAGCAACATGGTAGAAGACTGGTGAAAGGAGGGCCATATAAAAATGACACAACCATTTATAAAACAAATCTCTAACTCCAGTTTCTGCTGCATTCCACTTTCTCACAGGCCATGAGCACAGATGTAAGTGGTTGCTGCAACTCAGCTGATAAGCAGTTACTATCTACAGCAATTTATGGTGAGCCTAGGTTCTTGACCATAAGTCTGAGGTGTTATTGTTGGTGAAAATAATTAATGAAGACCAAACTTCTCATGCTGACCATTCTGAGGAAGGAGTGTAACTCTAAACAGGTGTTTAAGAGAACACCATGAAAAAAATAAAGGGTATTATTTCCACAGGTTTTTCACTCCCAGACCTTTCTAGACACCCTGGTGTTTTCTGCCATCAGTCCCCAGCACTCTCTACTTTCTTCCTTGGCCCAAGTGCCTAGAATAAGTTACCATTCTTTTGACAATGTGTGCCTGAGTACACACACATACATACACTTTTCATAGTTCCCACGATATCGCAAATTTTTGGCCAGGGCCCTACATCTGTGCTTGATGGTCTTACTCCAGATTTTGCTAATTGCGGGGGAATAAGATAAGGTAATAGAACCTTTAAAATTAACACACATAACAGAACATGGATCTGCAACTAAAATGCCAGCCCTAAGAACAAAGATTTATTTTCAAAGGCAAGGGTAACAGACACATTTGTTTTCAATGCTTCTAATTAGACATCAGATATAGACATAGGCTGTTTAGTCTGAAGAAAAGACTGAGAGGGGATCTTATCAATGCTTATAAATATCTAAAGGGTAGGTGTCAGGAGGATGGGCCAGACTCTTTTCAGTGGTGCCCAGTGACAGGACAAGGGGCAAGGGGAACAAATTGAAACACAGGAGATTCCATCTAAACATGAGGAAAAACTTTGAGGGTGACAGCACACTGGAACAGGCTACCCAGAGAGGTTGTGGAGTCTTCTTCTCTGGAGATATTCAAAACTTGTCTGGACGCTGTCCTGGGCAGCCTGTTCTGGGTGAACCTGCTTTAGCAGGGGATTGGATTAGATGGTCTCCAGAGGTCCCTTCCAACCCCTACCATTCTGTGATTTCTATGGGCCAGTCAAGGAAAATGTGAAAGAAAAGAACTCTTTCCCTCTCTGCAATCAAAACATTAAGAGAGCCAGAAAAATGAGAGAAGGAAGTATTAGAGGCTTCTTCAAAGCAAATGCCGATTGTGAAGAGCCAGAGATTGGAAAAAAATTCATGCAATACAACATATTTGAAAAAAACATTCTCTTAAGAGAACAACACAATATTCAAGAACCATGTTTTAAGTCTTTTCCACTATAAATGGCATCAAAAAAATTTGGAGGATAGACATGATGATTCAAGGCAAAGAGTAATACAAGGCATAGAAGGTATAAAACTAGAAAGTTCTCTTTATTTGTTTTATGTATGGCTGCTGTATGGAGTCAGCTTTTTCAGAAATAACATACAAATAACCCAGCAAACATTACTGCTGTTAAAGCAAGTTTTGTTCTAGCATTTAAATAAATCTGAGGAATTTTCCAACACATCTTTTAAATAATAGGAGTTCTGTTTTTCTGTCTCATCTCTTTTGCTGGCCAAAAGATTTATCCATATTCATGGGTAAATATAGAATATTTATCCATATTCATGGATAAAATACCGGTTTTGCTAATTTATTCTTTTTTGTAAATCTTGGAGGAACATGCTTCAGTTGCTTATAAACCACTTTATTTTGGTTAAAGGTCCAGATTGACAAGTATATTTTCTGAACCACAGATGACTAAAAAAATTAAATCAGGATTAATGCCTTATTCCTAATTCAGAATATGCCCAGAGAAGAAAATTGTCTCAATTGAATGTCAATGGCAAAACTTCATTGACCGCAACAGGCCAAGATTTCAGTCCTTCCTCTTTGCCATTTTGTTGATATGAAAATTCAAATATCTCTATCTTTTAAAACAAGGCCAATCTCAGAACATGATGAATTTCTGAACATCAAACAAGGAAGGGGAACAATTGTGTTTGTTAACTAAGCAAGCATTTAGAAATAGAATCAATGCTTTTGGACAATTTTAATAGCACTTGCATTTCATTATTAGCTAAAAGTAGCTTTCTTCTACTGTTCTCAATATTTTTATCTCCTGTGCACTGAAAATCCATACTGAGCCTTAGTTCTCAAGGTTATTGTTTCAGATCTGGTCAAGCTCAGCAGTGACTGAACACTGTCACCATTTGACAGCTGTTTGGGGCCTGTGTGAAATGCCTGGGTTCAGAGCAGTCCTGGGAAGCTGCTGTCTACGTTATGATAAGTATGAGCAGAAATTACAGTAATTAACAATTCTGGGAGTTTCCAGGCAGCCAAGGACTGAGTAAGCTGCAGATGATGGAATTACTCTGGCACTTCTGGAGTAGCACCTTCTAGTCAGAAATGCGACTCACTGGTGAACCCAGTGTGATATCTTACACTGAACTAACACAAAGGGGTGAAGAATTTTATTCTCAAGGATGCCAGCCCAGCACCTTTCATTTCCACTAGAAATACAGCAAGTTGCACACAAAGAAATGGAGGAGAATATTTTCTCCTCATTGTCCCAGCAGTTTGGCTGGGCAGTATTTTACTTTACAATGTGGCCAGTGGGTGCGAGCTCTGAACTCTCAGCCCTGAGGGTAAATTAAGTGAAAAACTCATTTTAGAAAGTAGCACATTAAACTAAGAAAATGCATTTGTAAATCTTTCCCCTGAGCCCTGGAGCAGTCTTCCTGGGGCCAGCACAGCTTCAGCATAATGGATGGCTGACTGCACAGCTGCCTAGCAAAAATCACAAGCTCTCCCACTTGCCTACGTGCAGATCAGAAGAGGAGCTGTGGACTGACCTGAAAGCTGCTGGCACCACCTCTATAAATATGCAACTGACTTCTCTCAGTTTTTGTTGTTGTCTCAAACAACTGCTGAATGATTTTTCAAGTAAATTTCACACTATTCATCAGACAATTCATTCAGCTCATTTGACTTTATTTATTCATTCCTTGCTAACAGAAGTGGCAGAGATTAACAACTCAATATGTACAGCAAAACAAATATACAAAATGAAATTCTAAAGGAAAGGAAAATAAAAGATAGAAGTTATTGCATTTCCTTGATCCCATTGGCAAATCCATGGGAAGGTAAACAGTCCTGCCTTTTGGTGATGGTTGAAAGAGGGATCCTCATGACAGATTGAGTCCTTCATTTCTGCAGTGTGCCATTCACCGGCCTGGACACACAGCTGAAGACTTCACTATATGGAAAGTTCATCTCACATTCAACTTCTGTGATTCACCAAGATTTCATATTGTAACAGGCTTCCCTAGGCACACTAGCATCACTAGATTAAAATATTTTACATATATATTTTTTATCTTGGGGAGAGAGTGGGTATTTTCTAGCCAATGTAATTTACATGAATGCAAGATAACTTGCAGTGTTCAATATCCACACTGAACATATCTGAAGCTAATAATAGCTATGAACTTTACTTGTTATCCCCTAGAGGTAGATTATACTTTCTATTCATAAGGATAAGGAAAGATCCACAGTCCTGGGATTGAGCTCCAAAATAATACCCTGCATAAACATTACCCAGGTGCCAATTTACTTAGTCACTGTAAGCAAGTAGCTCAGCACTGGTGCTATAATGCTGCAGCCTGTCAAATCTCTACTCTCCCTGCTTTATCCTTGCAGAGCAGTGAATGCTGGGTATCCTTCACTTATCCACTCCAAGGCAGAGGAGCCTATTGCTTAGCCTAACAAAGTTTGCTGCAGCTCTGACTAATGCTTGCCATGCCCAGTAGACACAAAGACCACATCTTGCATAATGTTGTCTAGATCATACTGTAGAAAAAACAAATATATAAACAAAAAACCCCCCACAAAACCTCAACCAATGAACACAAACAAAAAACCCCAACAAACCTACAACAAAATAACCCCACAACAAATGAAAAAGCAAACAAACCAACCAACCCAAACCAGAAATGTTACTATAAAAAGGAAAAGCCTAGATAAAACTCTGGACACTTTTCCTTCCCAGCACCTTCCTTCTGGTTTCTCCCACTTCTTTCCTGCTGCCTGTGTTGTTCCTGAGCTCTCCTGGTTGCTCTATTCCTACTCTCATATTGCAGTTACCACTTGTACCACCGCTGTTACTGAGGAGGCCAATGCTCTTCAGTCACCTGAATACCATGCCTCCTCGTCATTGCACCTCAAAGCTGAGGCCCACTCTGCTAGGCCAAGGCATGGAGTGCCTCTTCTGCGTTTTATACTTAAACAGGACCCTGTCAGCTCCATTGACTTACATCTGTTCTAGTCATTTTGAACCAAATGCTCCACTGGGGGCACTTAAGATATGAAAATATTTCTGTCAGTCCCATAGGGCTCAGTTAATACAACCAAATAATTGTCATAGGCAAGTCAGTGGTGAAATCCAGGGATTTCTGGGGAATGGGCAGGGACCAAAGGGAGTTCCCAGGCCCACCAGTGCAGAATCAAGACCCTCATAGTTGTACTAAGGGACAATAAAAGGGTTTAGCTGTGGACAAAAATCCCATGCAACTACAGTCATTGATTTTTAGCTCTGGCTGTGGAACAGGATGGGGAGAGAAAGGAGGAGGTCATGTGCTATTTTTAAGGGGCCTGTGAAACCCAATTAAGGAAAGCTAAGCTCAAAACTTACCTGTGGGAAACATCTTAAACTGTTCACAAATTTAAAAAAGCACCAGTAGTTCTGGCTTACCTCTCTCTGAGATACAAGTCCATCACTTTGTTTATTTGTAACGGTTGTGTTATGACAGCTCTATGAACAAAGGTAAGGGGGTCAAGCTGTACCACTTCTGGGGCTGACACTTGTATTACAGCCCCTGAGTATGTGACCCCTTCTTTGTTTGCTTGGAAAGCCTTGCTGCTATCTTCTTTTCCTATTTTTAGCTATTTTATTACTATCTTCCAAAGGAGGAAAAACCCACAAATTATCCAAGCACTTAGACATCTTTAGATGTTACAGTTCAATAGCAGTTTACTGCCATTTTGGTAAATTGTGCTCAGCAGTGAGCCACAATTAAATGAAATCTTCGTTCTAAATGTCTCTAAGATAAGGGTGTAGATTTACTCTCTTCAGAAGGCTCTATATCTTTATTAAATGCACATGTCATTACAACATAAAACGATTGTCTCCTCAAGCAGACTCTGAAAGATGGCTATGTGTATTTTGCTCTTTTCCTCAGATGGCTACCAGAAATGCCTAGAGTAAGATTCTGTTCCTGGTAAGTATTCGGCAAACTGAGAGCTTTCTCCTTTTGCAGACTTACCCCATTCACTAGCACTTAGCTTGTAGGTTTACTTGGCAGGGAGGGAGAAAAAAAATCACACAAGCAAAAAACACCTCCAACCAACACAAATCTCACCAGAACTCTCCTTACCCCACCGCTGCAAACATCTGCTTGCTTCAAGCTGTATCCATAATTGCAGTGAAGTACTCCATGCTTAGGTGTCCAGCTTATTTCTAGTCCAGACTAAGCACCATCATTTCAAAGTGACAGACATTTGATAAGAAAGAGCTGATCCTCCACCTCATGGTAACATGACCACCTTGAGTGTCTGGAGAAGCTGCGAGAAAAAGACCTTGCAGGTTGTGCTTGTCATTTTGCCAGCATGTCTTGTGTGAGCAGTGAGCGCCATAGAGGAAATCTACCCCAGCCTCTGCTCTCAAATTCTGTCTTTTGTTTTTGAGTGTCTGGGCAGTACTTCAAGCATCAGCACACTGATGAGGCTGACTTCTGGCTGAAGCTGTATGCTGCACTTTCTTGCCTGTAGGGATAGGCAGCTCTCCAGGTGCTTGCCTTTAGCACACAGATGAGAAGAGAACAGCTGAGTGCCAGGCTGACCAGCACCACCTTTTTCTCATGGATGTCAACCACTGAGGCATGCAGGGGAGAATACAGTGAGATACATTGGCCTGAGATTTGCATTTCCAACACAATTCTTAACTCACAGCAGCTCAAAAGCTGCTCCTTCTTTTCCCTTGTTGCTTTCCTGAAAGACATGATGAACTGTCTGTGCACAGGGCAGGACAAAATGCAAATAGGCTCCATATGTATTTCCCAATAGATGTTTTTTCACTGATATCCTTATATGCTTTTTTTAAAAAATAAACAAATCCCAGCAGCATTTCCTTGGTTCCATAGGAAAATAAGAGGTTAAATAGTCAGACTTGCGAGATCATGAGTACTCTCTGCAACTTACAGAGTAACTCCAACTACAGAGGGCAGCCTCAGTATGAGAGGTGATGACTGGTGTATTTAGCACCTCCAAGGGTAGGATCCATCCTTGCCTGCCTCCTATTACCACCATCATCCTCAACAGCCATCACCATGGCAAGCTTAGTGCTTTGGAGGAGCTCAGGTGTTAGAGCTGAGACAACACAGGCACCAGTGTTTCAACACTGCCAGTTTGATATAATCTAATTACAACTGCAACAAGAAACTGCTGGGCTATGTAGCGTTCTGCAAAGTAAAGAGCTCCTGACAAAAAGACATAATTTTCACACAAACCAGAAAAATGAAGAGTTGCCTTCCAGATAGCTCTAGCTGACTGTAGGGAACACCAAAGTGAGCAGCCTATTTATTATATTACACCTGACATTATGAGAGCCTATGTAAAGTAATTATCCATAAAAGTCCCAACAGTCTGCCAATTGTTCCTCACAGGTGTACTTGTTTTTAAGACAGCTTTCCTAGACATCCATTACTTACAGCCTCCTGCTTGCCTTTATCTGTTCTCTAAACATTAAGAGTGGTTCTTCTGCCATGAATAACTGAATGGAAACATTCTGAAATCACACACAAGCTCTTGGTTTAGAAATATAGATGTAGTGTTATTGTCAATATGGGGTTTTCATTTAATTCTCTGTTTAGATAGGACATTTGGTGAATACATAACTTACGTTCCTCATTGTATGCTGGAATGGAGAAGTTCTTTTGTGGGCAATGGGAGCCACTAGGGGCCTGGGTTTTATTCCACTGACCTCTGTAACTTTACTGAGAAGTACAAGGAACTATGTTTTGGCAAAGAAATAGGAATCTTGCTCCACAAGATTTTGCAGTATGCCCACTTAGGGTCCAAACTCTCCGATTTACAGAAGAGGAGCATCGCTCTTGGAAAAGGAATACCAGGACAGAGGACGATAATCAACAACTGACTGAGACAGTAAAGACTAAAAATAGTCCCCATTTAAAGAGGCTTTGGATCATAAGAATGTTTTGAAATTTATGCGTAGTGTGTTGTTGATTTATGCTATTTTCAGACTGGCTTTTTGCTCCTTTTTATGAATTGCAGATTTTAATAAAGGCTAGGAAAAAATAGAAAGAAATAAGGATAACTTGTTACAAGAAATACTGAATGGTATATGCCATCTTACCTATTAAAAGAATATATATATTAACTCCATAGCTGTGGATTTCCTATGGAAACTATTTGTGAGGCGTTGGCAAATTCTACATGTTTCACTGATACTGTTATTAACATCCTGCCAAGGAAACGTATCATAAACTCACTGAAGAAGGGATGGTCAACTGCTTTTGTAGACAGCTGTAATTAGCCTTTAAGCTTTAGGACATTAGAAGGTTGCCACAGTAATGACTAAGGGGTCTTACATACATACAGTGAAATTGGTTATATACCTTGTGAAGCACATTAGCTTGGTTGGGGTTTCTTCAGAAAAATAAGGTACAACTAGACTATGGAATATTTACTGGCTTGAATTATATTATATTCTGTAAATCAGAGTGTAACTACATGATTTCATAATGCTGTTGGTAACTGAAAAGGTTTCCACAGGCTAATTTCCTGGATTTTTAGTCTTAATTCAACTCTCCTGAGGGAGAAATTAACAGAGAAATATTGATTTGTAATCCCAGCCTCTTTAGGATAACAGATGGCTTCCCTGAAATGCCTGAACTCATGTGGCTTTATCCCATGACTGGTAACACCACCTGAAACATCTCAGTTACATAACTGATTGACCCATACTGCATGCCATGGATTGGTCCTCTTGAGAGAAGGCAGGTTATGGTGTAGGTCAGGCAAAGTCTTTGGTCTGTATTCATAAAGAGAATTGAATAAGACTTGGGATACCAACACACAGCTGTATGTGGCTCAGTCTAAATGTGAAATCCTTAAATTTCAGCTAAACGGACTAGAAGTGCCATGGGAGGTTTCTCCAATCTTTACAACAAAGTTACTCTAGGCCCTGATAAACAGTTATGAGTTTATCTGCCTTAATTTTGACAGTTCATGCAGTTTCACATGCATACATGCAAGCAGATGGGGGCCTGCCTCTATTGCTCTTGTATGCATGGCCCAAGTCAGGAAACACCTGAGAATGAAGGTATGCCAAGCTCAGGACGTGCTGGCAGTTAGAGTATTTTTGTGAGGAGAAAGGCACCACTGTTACCTCCTCTACCTCATCTCTGTTTTTTCCTGTTACAGGTCCTGCTCCCCCCTCAGTATGCTGCCTTTTGAGTATCTAATTCTTAGACAACAGACTTTTTATACCTCATAAGAAGCCTATACATTTAACTTGGAGTTGTAAATCTTTTCAGGCCACTGAAGTATTCCTAAAATCATATTGTACTGCAACAGTAAAGGTTACATACTGTCAATGGCATAAAATTCTTTCAGATAACTGAAGTAATAGATGGAAAATCCTCACTGGAAGCTCCTGCCTCCTAACCACAACATTTGTGATGAGTGGAAAGAATATTTAAACAAGTGTGGTTTTAACTAGGTATGTTTTTAAAAGGTATTGTGAGCATATCTTAATTAACCTATTTTTTAAAACTAGTGTAAGCATGGAAAATGTGGTATTCAGACATAGTATCAGGTAAAGATGAGCCTTAGTCTTTCCCTTGGTTGTAGGTACGATTTACCTGGCTATAGTTTTAGTGCCCCACCTAACACTCCTTACAACATTGTCCATTCAGTCCTAGAGACACACTTGGAAACACAAGAATCACAAGAAGGGATTCACCTTCCAAGGGAAGACAATAGCTCTGGAAAATGAATCAGGCTGTTTGCTTGGCAGTAGGATGGAGAGGAAGGGACATACATGCAGCAGTATGAGAAAACAAACCAAAATGTACGGGGTCCTCTGCTTTGCACAACCAGGCTATTGTGGCACTATGGAGTGACACAATCAAGAAAGTTCTTCAGTTAATGATGAGCAACCTTGTTTAACAAAATGAAAATATTGCCTTTGTCCTGATAATGTCCAATACTGATTAATCACTATTAGAACTCCAGTGAATCAACTGGCTGCCCAACTGCAATGTCTTTAGGCAGTGAACATTCAAATCCATTTGGCTGTGGCAGAAGATTTGACTGAGGCCACTGGGACTTAGAGTGACCCTTATGAGACCCACTGGATATACATTATATGCTTTCTTCCAGCTATACCTCATCCTAAACTGGATGGACTTTTCAAATGCATAGGCCTTGGTATACACTGCATTAAACAGGGAACAGTAATAGATCTCCTTTGAATCCATGTTCTGCTTTCCAGTTACATTTCTTCCTATAAAGACTTACAGAGGAATCAAATACTTTTTGGTACACACAGTGTCATACCCTTGTAAACCCCACCTGATGTGTGCCGTGCTTTCATGCTGTAGCAGGACACTGGGTGAAGATTACTTTCTGAAAACAGTAGTGGCACCAGCACCAGTGGCCCCCTTTTGACTGTAGGAAAACACAACAAACCAAAAATACACCAAGGGAAGAAATCTCCCAGCAGCAAATATGGGACCTAAAGCTTACAGCTATCTCACAACATCTATGCTTCTCTTGGGCTGTTGCACGATAATCCCTACAGGTACTCTAGAAATGGAATTTGCTAAACATGAGCGAATCTTACAAATAACTGAACACAAGAACATGGAAGATAAGAACACAAAAATTGATCTGAACAGCAAAATTTCATCCATGTATTATATCACCAAGTATTTTAGAGGCAATTCTCTCTAGTACATAGGAAACAAACGAAATTAAGAACAAGGCTTGATTCAGCCACCTGGCAGCTGCCTTGCTCTAGTCAAATGACTCCATGGTTTTTCCTGTCTCACTTTTTGTCAGCCTCATCACAAAGGCTGACAGCCTTCTGGGGCTGGAACTGTCTATTAACATTTACCTGCCCTCTGTCAGTAGGTTCATTCCTAGATGAGTCTCAACCCTTAGTTCCTGTAAGACCCCTTGTTTCTCATGGTGTTGTGCTGGTTCAGCCATTATCATTTTATGCTGCCATCAGTTGCCTGATCACACAGGCCAACACTGAACTCACCAACAGCCTCCTGGAAGCCTTCTTTCAGACAGCCCTGCCATAAGTTCCTGTGGGCCCAGCTCCTCCACTGCCCACTGTGGTGCCAGCATTGCCTGCTGTACACAACAGACAGAGACGGCTCCCTCAGTGGCTCTTCACATGGAAGGACACCACCAAGAGAGCTCAGCAAGATGCAAGCAGCCTCAACAGAAGCCACACCCAACAGAATGCTCTTCCTACTACTTGGCTCCTGGTTAAAATAGCCCTGGCCTTGCCCACCATCCTAACCATGACCACCTGGGTGAGGGCAGAGCCACAGAAACACAGGTGGGCCAGCTTCTGCCTGTGGAACATGAAGCCAATAGGGAAAACAAAACATTCTGCTAGGTTGTGACCCATTCACAGGTCAACTCCAACTTGGGGCCCACAACTCAGGCCCCAGCACTTCACATGGCTATGGAAAAGAAGAGCCAAAACAAGAGCAGAGGAAACATGAGATCAAATAGGCAACAAGCCAAGTTACAGGAAGGGTAGAAGCTAAAGCCAGGAACGCATAAGTTCACAGGAAGTAATTTTTTTCTGGTCCTCTATGACTTGTCATGTATAGAACAAGACCATAGGAAACAGGATTTCCAGAGGGAGTCAGGAAAAAAGGAATGGCAGTGCTAAGAGACACACTGGTGATGGTTAGCAACTGAAGGGAAAAGATAGATAATGGGGAGGAAGAAATCAGCAGGTAAGGAGAAATCTATCTGCAGATCATCCACCTAGTTTGGGAGATTATGAATTTGAACTCTTTTCAAGATCTATTGTTTTGAGCAACCCATCTTTTATTTCACTAGGTTTTCTATTTTCCTGGGTCTATCAAGGGATGTCTTTTTGTTCACTTGCTTTGTGTTCTGAGAAATTACCCACATTAAAAGTCCCCAAAGTTTATAATTGACCACAACAGAGCTCACGCACTTGAAGGTATAGGAAGCTGAAAGAGACATAGCCACAGAGAGAAAAACATTGCACTGAAGGCTGTTAACAGGGAAATATGCTGTCACTGTGAATATCTGCCTGTATAACAACAATGTTCAGCAAGGGATCTATATCTGGTGTCTCAAAACCTGACTTGAAGGAGCAGCTCTATCTCTTCCTGCCAAGGCCAGGAGATGCTGTTAAAATATCTAGTATTCTTCCTGGAATATTTATGAGGGCTTTGGAAAGATTGATTTGGCCACTGAGGATAGATATGTGAGCATCTGCTGTAATAGCAGTAAAAAGAATTAGACTCATCAAGAGTAGTGATTCATAATGATAGTGGCGGTGTTTGCTCTTTGAATATGAAGAATCTACTAGGCCTTTAAATCTAAGAATAACTTACATTTCTACATGCAAGTAAAGTCTCATTTTTTCCACAGCAAAAGTTGCAGTCAGGAAAGGACCCAAACGTGTGCCTCTGTGTACAAGAGTGAGTGTATGATCATTAACTGAGCTATCGCCTCTGCTGATCACCTCATACAAATGAAAGGGTATGCCATCACATTTGCAAACTTGAGAAACTATTACTATGTGAAACAGCACAGATGAAGAAACCTCATGTGCAGATCAGGCAAAAAGTAAGAAGTCACTAATCGGTCAACATAATTTGCTGCAGAACTGACCCTAACTAGACTTTGAGTTCCCAGGGAATGAGGAGAGGTGAAGTAGGCAAGGTGGACGTCTTCTCTTCACCTGGGAACAAGGGAGATGAAGCCTGAACTTTGTTTCTTTCTATGCATCCTATTAAGGAAAAATAAATGCTGTTCATTAACTTACCTTCCATCCTTTCTGAAATATGCCCAGAAAGTCATCCTAACATCTAAGCAAGGGTCACTCACAGTCCTGACAAAGTCACTCAGACTGGGTGAACGCCTGCCTCCTCTACCTCAGCCCCTTGGGTGAACCAGCAACAAAAGCGTTTTTTAACTAGGATTCTCCATGTCTCAAGTTAACAGACCTTCACATTTTCCAGAAATAAGGAGTCCTAAGGAAAGGTACTATAGATCTTAATAGAGCTAAAACCAACATTATACTCTTTAAATTAGAACTTAAATTGCTATTTAAAATGCTGAACCACAGATATAATTCTCCATAAAATTCTACTGAAGAGCTTGAATAAAATTGTGGAAAAGATTTCCCGTTTAACTGCAGAGTTAAACTTGCCATAAATGGGTGCAATGGAGTGCATTAGGGTCTCTGGAGACAGCTAATTGAGCCCTCCCTCCTCTTTTAGCCTGCATATTCTCTAGTTAAGCCCACGCATGCAGCTGAAAGAACAGCTCCTGGAGTACCATCCTGCTCTAAAAATGAATCTCTGCCTGATCATGCAGTCTGTTATAGCCAGAGTAGCAATACTTGTGACAAGCTTTGTATATGGGGTGTTTAAGAACGTGGCTGCAAAAGATTAGCAGCAAGCAGGTGCTTGCTTAAAATGAGATAGACATAGAAAATAAATGAATATGAAAGAGTCTTCAAAGACCACTGAAAAACCTCCTCCTTCTGAGGAAATGCTGCCCACATTAGCAGTTTAAAAAAAACCCCATGCTTACTTTGGTCAACACTGACAATCTTCCTACGTTGTGTGGTAATTTCCTTCTCAAGTAGTCAGGTGCTGCCTGCAGAGCACAGTCCCACTCAGCAGGAGCAAAGCTGACAAAATCTGCCTTTCAACTTGGCACGTTCAGCAGATCGCAGAGTTTATACTTCATATTTGGTGAGTCAAGTGCCCATGCTGCCAAGCCTCCGTGTGTAAATGTAGGCCTACTCACACTGGCACAGTATAGCAGAAGAGGTTCTCAGACTTGTGTATCGGAAAAGCATGTTTATTAAACTACTCTGCTTCAAAATACAACTGCCTTTTTATTTTCTCTCCTTTTTCCCTATGGCCTCCTAGGATCTCTCTGGCACCAAAAATTCCACTGCAATTACAGCCAATGACTCCAGCTCAGTCTGAAGTCTGGATACAGACTTCACATCCCTCTGGAGCAATCACTCATAATTTTAGGGTTTTAAGGAATTTCAGGAATTCCCTGCAAAGTACTAAATCTTATAGAAATATTGCTCATTCACCACCTGAGACACAGGGACTGTAATTTCTATTTTAGCACTCATAAAACATGTACAAGGGTTGAGGCTTTTTTGACACATAAATCTGGGGTGCTGAAAGTTTACTTTTGTTCTGCTGCCTCTTATAATTATTCCAGACAATGTGCCACTCCCAGCATTTCTGGAACTGTAATGGCACCGTTCCCCCTAGAAGCCCTTAGGTTTATTATTACACAAACTTTGGAAGCTGAACTCCTTTTGCTGTTTCTTGATCTTTTTCTTAAAGATCAGATGCCACTTTGCTTGCCAGTCAGTCAGAAATCACATAAAGAAAAACCTTTTAGAGATATGGGCATAATATATCCTAGGCAAATAGCTGGTGTCAATCCATCTTGCAGTTCTCTGAATCCTTCTTTTAGAATAAGGGACAGCATGTACACCCAGTGGATGTTCAGTATGAGCTAAACTGTCACAGGCAGTGGGAAAGTGTGAAAAGTTGAAAAGTGTGATGATGTGCCCCACCTGCAGACTGCAAAACAGGTAGTCTGGTTCCTGGCTCTCGCCTACTCCTGGATAAGAAGCAGCCAAGGGAAGTTGCTCTGCCTGGTGGAGGTCTTTCGGAGCCCCGCGCCACTCCTGTTCTGAGAGACCAGGCTGGACAGCTGCCAAATCCTGAAATTTCTCTGCTCTGGAAGATATGTGAAAATGCATAAGATGAAGATTCCTTCCCTTCTCTATTGTCATATACAAAAGTGTTTAACATCAAACAGTGAAGAAATATGGATCTGGCCTTTTATTTACTGGTAGTTTCAGAGCATGAGCCAGAACGATCCATGGTAGAACTCCACTGGCTTCAGCAGACTTCACCAGAGGTCATACTGTGCCATTAAAAGTTGAGAAAAGACAAGATACAGTCCTATTTCCTTCTAGTCCATAAAACCAGTCTAAAAGGCTTTCTTTTCTGTCTTAATTGAATCCAAGTTCTATCAAGATTTTTAAGTTCTATCTTTGTTTTTGCTGAAGGATTGGTGAAGTGGAAAAAGCACTTTTTTTAATTGGAGGAATAAGGGGGCTTAATCTAGAATAGAAAGCTAGTACTTCCCAGTTAGTTTCCATGCATTTTCATTCAGTGGGTGCTAACCAAAAAAAATGCAGTATGTTCAGGATGTTTCAACAAAACACCTTCCCTTCACATTCATTTAGAGTTAATCTTCATGGTACAATTTATTCAGCACTGTCATGTACTCAGCACTGTCATATCTGAGCTACTTCCAAAAGTGCACTGAACAACATAATTAACATTTCCTCATGCTGCTTGCTTCTTTTTGTCCTTTTCAGGGCAGGTGTATGTGGCAGAATGTCTTACTTGCTCCTTTATTATTATCATTATCCTTTATTTTAGAAATATATCTCTGTCTAAGAGAAGAGGAGGTAAAAGAGGAAGATTTTACACTGAGTAAAGGAGTGCAGACTCAGATGTGGTAAACTAAATGAGCACAGCCCTGGAGCCATTCCTTCAGTGCTGTCTAAGAAAGGACTGTCTGCTGGATTCTTCTTACTCCTTGAATAGATGGCCTGAGAGAAGGAAGGTTCTGCAGTCTCCCTCCACTCGTCTTCCAAACTAGCATCAGTTAACAAAGATCTGTTACACTTTATACATAAAACCCAGAGATCACACAGAATCACAGAA